>JAWWEA010196424.1:0-21405 GCA_035222095.1 Andricus quercuspetiolicola | reverse complement strand
AACTACCGCAACGTCATGATGCAGTTATACTGGTAGGCCGTTAGGCCGGTACAGTGCCTTATCGCAACGCTCCTATTTTGTCACGTCCGAGTGAACACAGTACATCACCCTGCAGCGTCAATTCTTGGAAGAACTAACTCCGGGGGCACTATCTCCAGGGATCACCGTAATTCTACAGAACTCAAGAGAGATTTACTCAATTCAAAAGAAATGTTATAATTTTGATATTTACATTTCATATGGACAATTTAACATTTTGTCTTGAGCGTGAAATTACGTAATGCAGCGGTAGATTCGAGGGAGAAGGTAGTCATTCAATATTTCGAATAGTAACTGACTGTTTCTTCAACGAGCACGGGATAAAGCTCAAGTCTTGTTCAATAAATGTACTTTTTTCTTTCCCGAAACACCACCATAGGATATAATTCATAAACATCACATGGTGGCGACCGTGACAAGACTCATGGCGTATATTTCCTTGGTGTAATTAGTGAACGGTTTCGGGTATGTTCAAAGTGGAAGACGCCAAACAGAGCAAACGGCTGTACGCCGAGCTTTTACTTGTACCCTGAAGACTTTGAATCAAAGTCTACAGGTATTCTTATCGAAACAAGACGTGATCGCGAGTTTCTATTTGCTGGAAGAAAAGTGTCAGGAGCTCGTGCGCTGAATAAGTGCATTTTGGAAGCTATGGTGCAGGCGAAAATGGCGGAAAATGAGGTTTCGCAAGAAATCGATAGTGTAGACGAATACCTAGTTAAGTTCTTGCGGGCCAAGGCAGAGGTCGCTACAGTGTTGACCCAATTACAACCGATTTTGCAGGAAACTTATCACACAGGGGTACCGGCTCCAGCTTTATCAGTAGAGGGAGGACGTCCGTTTCTGTTATAAAAAGTAGAATTGAAAAGGTTAAATTGAAATGTTGGTGAATGGTTGCAGTTTTGGAGTCAATTCAAGAAGATTCATGAGGATGATACCATAGAGAAAGAGAATAAATTTCAGTGCCTTATCCAATCTATGGTTAAGTATTTGAGAGCCAGTGAGTTGGTGGGTAGTTACCCCTCAACCAGTGAAAATTGCGATAAAGTGATTTCAGTTTTGAAAATGCGTTTTGGTAAAAACGAGCTGTTAGTGGAAGTATATTTGATCATGAGGGCTCTCAGTGTGAGCTAGCCAAAAACATGACACTTGAAAAGCACCAGAAACTCATGAAAAACAAAAATGGTTGTTTCAACTGTCTGACAGTAGGACATCAGTATAGAAAATGTAGATACATTCAGAAGTGTGCAGAGGACGAGTCTCACTACTATTCTGAAGAATCCGGATGTGTTTTTATAGAGATTGCGAGTGAAATTGCGCAATGGGAAAAATGAGTATGTCGTGTGGATGGCCTTGGACTCTTGTTCTCATAGGTCATACATCTTGACGTCAGCTGTCTACGAAATGGGCTGCAAGTCAGTAGGACAACAACAAATGATTCATTTGTTATTTGAGGTTCAAGAACTGAGCCTCAGTGTCACAAAGGATATTTAATTGAGATTAGTGATTTGAACTTGATCTCTATTTTAATTGGAGAATATTTTCTCAGTAAACTCCAAACCTCGATGTTTGTTCCTGAAGCAGCCCGGTAAGAAGAGAGGAATAGAGAAACATTTAGAATCTGTATTCCAATCAAAACGTGATTTTACCTCCATCTAGATAGCCTCCAGAGAGAATAGAAAAAGAGCAAAACCTATTCCTTTTAATCGACTTCGCCAAATTTAGCGGAAGGGTATTAGAATGAATTAAAAATCCGAAGAATGTAAACGAAGGAATGAACAGAGATAATAAAAAATAGCCAAACCTATTCCTTTTAATTGACTTTGCCAAATTTAACGGAAGGGTATTAAAAGGAATTAAAAAACCGAAGAAGGTCAACGAAGGAATGAACAGGCATAATTAAAAAAATAGCAAAACCTATTCTTTTTAATCGACTTCGCCCAATTTAACGGAAGGGTATTAAAAGGAATTAAAAAATTGAAGAATGTAAAAAGAAGGAATGAAAAGAATTAAAATAATTATACTTTGAAAAAGCTAAATTGAATTGAATTAGATGGATATTTTTCTCGTTAATAAATAGATATTTTATTATAATTGCAAAGTAATAGGTAAAAAAATAATCGATGGACATTATTTGAACATCAGAACATATTTTTATTAATATCTTAAACGTACAATTTTGGACTTTATAGGTGCATTTTAAGAATAATCAGTCGTATTTTCCTTAATTTTAATAAACAATACGCTTACAATAAGGCTGAGATCGACTTAAAGATATCGCTTAGCAAATTGAAGTCTCTTCAAATGTAGAATACATATGAGCAATCCCATGTAAAATCATCTGAAGAATTTCATCTATCTATTGTTAGCAATTTTGATGAAAATTTTGTGTTGAAAGACAAAGTCTGAAATAGTTTTTGAAAAATTCTAAAAACTTAGGAAATATTAAAAATGAAAAATGTTGGTCCTTTTTTTTAACTTTCATAAGTTTGGTGATTTTAGTGATATTGAAATGTATTTTTTTTAATTATTCATAAGAAGACGCAATTTTGAATAAATATTTTTTGAACAAATTTTTTCTCAAGTTTTTTGTATTTGTTAAAAACAATTTTTTAAACTAATTTTTTAAAAGAAGTCATGTTTGATTTTCTTCAATTTGTTTCTATAAATAGCTCACTATGTCTCCTCTAAAAGCCCTGTAAATATAAAAATGGAATCTCTTAATTTTCGAGAAATAATTAAGAAGGCCGTGGCACGGTGTGCCCAGCGCCCGAGAGTCTGAACGCTGAAGTATGTGCATGGGAGTACAATATTCGTCTATTGTTTAAATGTTTTTTCACATACGTACGTTTTTTAAAAATTATTTCTCGAAAACGAAGGCAGATCCCATTTTTATATTTACAGGGCTTTTAGAGTACATTATAAGCAAACTATAAAAAATTTAAAGAAAATCAGAAATGTATTTTTTTCCAAAAATTCAGTTTAAAAATTTCTTTTTGAAAATCCAAAAAGTTTTTGAAAAATGCGTCTTATTATGAATAATTAAAAAATATATAAATCTTTATATCATTAAAATCACCAAGGTTATAAAAGTTCAAAAGAAAAAGGACCAACCTTAACAATTTTGAATATCTCCTATGTTTTTTGAATGTTCAAAAATTATTTTAGGTTTTTTTTCAACAGCTAAGAGAACTGATACTAGAATTTTCATCTAAATTACTAACAATAGATGAAATTTTTCAGATGATTTGACATGGAATTGCTCATATGATCATATTTAAATAATATTATTTTTAATTGCTAAACTATTTTAAAGATAGATCAGTCTGATCGAGATCGACTCGAATATATATTATCGTATAATAAAATATATGAATACTCTTGTAGCGCAGAGTACATTATTTTATAAAAATAATCATCTTTCAGACTTTAAATTATTTTTTCGAGGAATGTCGCTGTTATTGAAAATTGCTTAACTACAGATTCTTACGAACAAACATTCTAACTGAGATCGAAACGAAGATATATCACGTCATAAAATACATTAAGCCTTTTTTAAACGCAGAGTACATTATTAATTTAAATAATCAATTTGAATAATCATCTTTTGTATTGTAAATTATTTCTTTACCAGAATATCGATATTTATCCAATGAAAAAGTGATGATATCGTGGAACGAATGCAACTATTAAAAAACTAAAATAGCTTAATACGATTCCGTGCTCTCTAATTGAATTCAGAGTCGGTATCAATGTATTTGTCAGCGGTCATTGATCTGTTTAGTACCTCTTCATGCATAATATTATAATTCCCTAAGGGATCTTGCACATTACTCAATCCAGGCGGACAACTTTGCGCCGCTTCAGAAGGACCCGGGGCATTTAGAGTATCAAGAGCTTCCTTAACAGCTCCTGCAACTTCATTGTCGGAATGAAAACTTGTGTCCTGACCCTCAAAAATCTCTTCAGGTTCAAACACCAAGTTTTCCTGAGATGTCTGCATGGCGTTCTGTACCTCAAGTGGATCCTGAAGTGGATTCTCCATTTCCATCCCCAGTTCATCCTCCTGTTCAACCTGTATTTCTTCCATGACTTCGTTATTAAATTCGTTGGCAATTTCTTGAAAATGTTCCGTAGAGTCAACATCCACTTCCACGTTTCCCAGAATCCTTCTACCGTCTTTGTCTGGCTCTGTAATTGAAAAGTAATATTGTTTGAATTATAAACTGGATACATTTTTTATTTGAAATAAAACGTAACTAATATTGTTAAATTTTGTAATAATAGCGAAGAAATTCACTCACTCTCATGTTGCCGTTTTATTTGGGCAACTTTTTTAGAAATTAACAGATTAGTTTTATCCGCCTCCGTTTCAGCTTCATGAGGATCCATTCCAAGTACCTTGATGAGGAAATATTTATAAATATCTGTAAAATAAAATTAATCAATTTTGAAGAATTTTTCCAGACATGCACCACACGGCATCAAGTATCCTTAAAATATTTGCCTTTAATAGCTCGAACCTTCTTCGGTTCCAAATGTTTCACTGGGACCTTTTTCGCTTTGCTTCTGTTACTTGTGCGTCCAGTAACAGTGCTCTCTGCAAGCAAGTCGTAGCCAAACAAAGCTACTAACATTTTTCGAACGAATGTTTTTTTTGTTTTCATGTTTACCTCGTAACATGCTAGCGAGTATACATCATGCGGTATCCAAACTCCACGGCCAAGATGTATCTGAAGCGAAACAGGTATACATCATTAGAAATATTGTTAAGAAATACAGAATTGTAGCAGACACTTACAGATAAAATAATTTTAAATAAAGTCCTCATAATTAAACAATTCTAAAGATCCAGTCTGAAATTTATGGAAAAAGCCTTTCGATGACGAAAGTTTGATTATCGTGATGAGAAATCAAAGGGATCACAGCGCAAAAGTATCTCAAAAAAGGGGCAATACGGTAATTTTTTTACGAAAAAGGTGAAAAATTAAAAACATATACTTTTAAATCTAGAAAAGAAGAAACCATTTTTTTATAAGAAATGTTACAATTTAAAATATTGTTTAGATGATTATCGAATGGTTTCTGAAATTAATAGTTATTTGTGATACAAGGACCCTAACTTTACGGCCTATGCCAAAAAGTGCTATTTTAGGTAACGTTTGCAGTACCTAAAATCGCACTTATGATGGCGGTGTGATAAAAAAGAATTTATTTGAAAATTGGATAGATTTAGATCGTTGAACCGAGATGTATAAAAGTCAGACAAAAAATAAAATTGCTTAAATAAACAATTTTTATATGTTTAAAATCGTTCTCATAATCAAGAATGTTTTCTCCTTTGAAAATTACATCGTGAATAATTAAATTGTGAAATAAGTATAATTAAATATTTATTTCCAAGATTTCTCATTTCGTCCTAACTATAATTAACACTTTGAATGAAAATTTTAAACTAAACTCTACAAGGCTCTTAAATTCAAATAAAAATTAATTCAAGTTCGAGAGCCTGAAATATTTTACATTTCAAAACAATTTAATTTGTAGATGAGATTCAACGAAAATATATTTAATAGCTTTAAAGTTTTATTTAAATCCTAAATAGTTAAGTTCGATGTCAAATCATCTGAAGAATTTCAGCTATTGTTAATAATTTTGATGAAAATTCTAGTATCCGTTCTCTTAGGTGTTGGAAGAAAAAAATCTAAATAATTTTTGAAAAAATCAAAAAACTTAGGAGATATTAAAAATTGAAAATGTTGGTCCTTTTTTTCTTAAATATCATTAAAATCACCAAAGTTATGAAAGTTTAAGAAAAAAAGGGCCAACATTTTCAATTTTGAATATCTCCGAAGTTTTTTTATTTTTCCAACATAACTTAAGGGTTTCTCTTTCAACACCTAACAGAACGGATACTAGAATTTTCATCAAAATTACTAACAATAGCTGAAATTCTTCAGATCATTTGACATGGAATTGCTCAATTGTAGATTAATCTGAAAATCGACCCCTCCCCCCTCATACCGCCTCTTAAAATTCCCTTCCTCTCTTTTCTCTTATGAACTCTGATCCCCGGCTAGAATCGAGTGAGTAGTCACGCTACCCCGAAAGGGATATGGATTAATGGTATAATAATGAATAATGATAAGTTTGCAGTTGATTAACTTGAAATATTCTATTATTTAATTATTTACATATTTCAATTAAAAAGAGTTCAAATTCTAATACTGTTTTTAAAAGTTTTTATATATTTTTGAAGTATTCCAATTTTATATTAGATAACAACTTTTGCCTCCGATTTTTACATTATCAACGTGTTTTAAAATATTTCAGCTCCAAGTTTTCTTTTATTTTTTATTTTTACTGGAGTATAGTTTTTAGCAACTTATTATACAGATGCATTTAATTACTTTCACAAACGTACCTAGAGCTATATGTCTCGCTCTATAAAGCTGTAACAAAAAGTTTAATTTTAATTATTATAATAATTAACAGTTTTAATTCGAATTTTATAAAGTTAAATTAATTAATAATAAATAATTTTGTATTGATAACAGACTTCACAGGCCAAACTACTCTGAAAGCATGGGAAATAAAGAGATTTCTTACGAAAATAGAGGAATAAATTATTCTCAATATAATTAATGTGGGTACTATCCGGTACTACATTGAGTCAAATTTGAAACGCTTCAAATTTCTAACATTCAAATGATGATTTTTTATCCAAATAGTCGAATTCTCAACAAAATACATGTATTTTCAACCAAATAGTTCAAATATTTAACTAAGAAACATAAGTTTTAAACGAAAAATGGAAGAGTTCAATTTTTAGTAAAAAAAAGTTTATTTTCAACAACAAAAAAAACTTTTAACGAAAAAGATGAATTTTCAACTAAAATGATGTATCTTAAAGCAAAAAAATTAATATCTGAACAAACTAATTCAACTTTCAACCAAGTAGCTGAATTTTCAATCAAGAAAATTTTTTTATTTTCAGAAAAAAAGTTTAATTTAAATTGTTGCAATTTCAAGCCAAGAAGGGGAATTATTTTATAAAACAGTTAAATTTTTAACAAAGAAGTTAATTTTGAAGAAAATAATTCAATTTTCTACCAAACTAGTTGAATTTTCAACCTAAAAACACGAATTTTCAACCAAAAAGGATGACTTTTTAACAAAATACTTACATTTTTAACAGAATAATGAAATTTTCAACAAAATAATTAAATTTGAAACCAAATAATAAAATTTTAAACGAAAAAGATGGATTGTCAACGAAACATAAAATAGTAGACCTTTCAACAAAAAAATAGTTGGATTTTCTTATTGGGCTCTATTAAATCAGTTCTCATTTAAGTGAAAAACCGAGAAAAAGGGGGAGAGAGAGAGAAGAATATAGGAATGAAAACAGGAATTTTTATCATTTATAGACTAACGAATAATCGTTTAAATAAACATTGACGATTATTTTTAATACCTTTAAAACATTAAGTTAAAAAATTGGAAATTTTCCTCAAAAAATTAATTTGAAGTTAAAAAGTTAATTTTCAACAGCACACTTTTTGATTTTTGCCCAAGCTAAACAAACTGTGTTGGACAAAGCAATATTTTAGGCCCTGAATATCGCTTATACCAACAGAAAAGAGCAAGTTTTTTGAGAATAGAAGAAAAAAGGGAAATTGAAGAAAAAAGGGGAATCGCAGGGGAAAGATTATGATCCTTGGAATCACCGAAAAGCCTCTTCCATATATTTTGTGCAACGTCATTTGAGGCCATGAAAAAACAGGACCTGAAGATTCTGCAAAAATAAATTATCATTTTCCAGGTTTTTCAATTCAGAATCATTTGTGCAAAAGCAAAAAGATGACCCTTTCGCAAATACTCACATGATTATCAGTTACGTTACCCACTGGAACATTCGGTTCGTCTCCGCCTTGCTCTTTGAAAGAGGATCTTATTTCAGAGAACATGGCTAAAAAATAAAGTTCAATACAGAATCACTTGCTGTCCTATAATACATCAACTGTGATTGCAAGATATAAAGCACAATACGAACCATGAATCAAATCACACTTCTGCATGGAAATTTCTTGCCATTCTTCGTTGAGAGTTCTAACCCTCTTCAAATCATCTTGGGTTTCTCTCAATTGATTCTCCAATTCCAAGGAAGCTGATCGAATTTCTTCTAGTTGTTGCCTCAGAACCTCCTTCTCAAGGTTAGAATCTTGCAACTTTTTTTGACAGTACTGTAGAGAAGTCGTTAATGTCGACACTTTTTTTTGCATTTCCAACAAGTTGAGCGCATTTTTCTTCATCTGAAAAAAGATAAAAGACAATAAATAGCTTACAGAATTATGAAAAAATACCTTACATTTTTTAACGTCTTTTTGCGGCTTGGCTAATTTCTTACCATACTGTCTGCGAATGCATTATTGCGAGTTACTGATGCCGGTGGTTGCAAAACTGGTTGTGAATGGACGGTCTCAGAGGTGTCGGTGTTTGTCTTGGGACTGGTATTGCTTCTTACAGGAGTCCTTATGGTTGCAGGAGATTTTACCGTTGAATGAGGCTTTACGGCCTGTGGAGGTTTCACCGCGGCAGAATTCTTAAATATGGAAAGCCTCTTTATTTTTTCATTTTCCTGATGTGTCATTCCATTATGTGTTCCTGCAGTCTGCTTTGCGTTGGATAACTGGTTCGATAACTGGTCCTTATCGTTGTTATTGTTAATTTTGGGGCGATTGAGTTCACCTCCTGACAATTCCATGGGAAAAGCCAATGTCTTCTGGATCTGAGGTGTCACATGTTGTCTCTTTTCAGACTGCTGATTTTTCAAGTTCGTTAATCTCGAATTTAAACTGTCTTCGATCTAGAAGATTGTGAGTCATTATTATTGAACATGCGTAACTACATTCAATGTCGCAGATATAAAGATTTTTAGGTTTACTAATTTCATACATACAGTAACCTTACGCTTCGGTTGTTGAACAGGCTTTCTTCTTTGTTCAACTTCGGCTTCGGTATCTGTAGTTTCTAGAGCTGGCTCGACGAACCTTTTTGGCGGCTTCCGGAGTCTACCTGCCTCTAAAACTTGGTCGACTTCTTGTGCAGTATCTTAAATAATAATTTTTCATTCATGATGACTCTATTATCGTCTTATTGCTTCTTTGGCACTTCATGCAGATCAAAATAAAGTTTGAAATATGAAATATTCAAATAATTCGTTTGTCTGACAATTAATTGCTAACATGTGTTTCTGAGCTATCAGGGTGGCACTTTGAAATGGACAACAGTTAGTGCAGAAAAAAATGTCGGCAATGTAGGTATGTTAAGGTAATAAATTCTTTTCAGGTTAAAAAACTACAGAATTTTAGATTTGAAAATTATCAAGCTTTTCAAAAAGAACTTTCCGACTCGAAAATAGCAAAACTCTAAAATAATGAAATATTTGCATAACGTTCAATCTTCACGAATTATAACCTAAGAAAAAAGGAATGTGGCGGGTGCAAGGGTGGGAAGAGACCGGCATTTTTTTTTACTTCAAATACAGAGATAATAAAGAATAACAGAAAGAGCTTTTCGACTCACAAATAGCAAAACTCTAAAACGCCATAATTATGGTTAATGAAATATTTGTATAACGTTAAATCTTTTCGAATTATAACCTAAGAAAACAGGAATGTGGTGGGTGCAAGAGGGGTGGAGACCGGCATTTTTTAAAGTTCAAATACAGAGATAATAAAGAATAACACATAGATAATAAACAATAATATTTTATTATTAGTCTCGTACTTACTGGCAATGAAACTTATTGTCCCGTATAAAACTTCATTTTCGGTATTAAATTTGTATGCTTGCAGAGTAGAGTGTTTGGCTTCGTCAAATTTATGCACGGCACTCAACGGAACTTTGTGAGATTTTTGTGTTCCACACTGAATCAGTAACGCAAACTTTTCACTTAAGCTATCACCCATTTTTACTTCCTTCTCGAAAAAGCCGTTACACAAGTTTCTTGAAGAAGCCGGCGGGAGCCGGAAGGAAAATATGTCGTCGCCGGTCTGCGCCGGTCACAGAAGTATGGCGGAAAATGATGCTAAACCAATCATTTGCAACGTTTCCTTTTATCTCATATCTAATTGGATTGCCCGATAATTCAGTGTCTGCGCAAACGCCGCGGCAATTTAAAAAAAATAAAATCCAAAGCGTCTTAAATGTAACAAAAAATGTTTTTATCCGCACTACGCCAGTAATTTATCTTATTATAAAATCTTACGTATTGTAGTAAAAAAAAAATCAATTTACGTTTAACATAAAAAAAAACAGTACGAAATAATTCTTTCGGGACCCTTCTTCGGCTGCATACGGTACTGTTCATCACAGTTCATCATAGCGAAAACATTTGAAACCATATTTGAAACGAAAAGAGTCGTATGTTTTGCTAGTTTTATCCGTCAACAATGTTTAGATATTTGTAATTGCAGTGAAATGTAATCGCATTATACAGTGTTTTGAATAATATTATCATTGGCGATAATAAAAGAAATAGGTAAGTGTGCCGTCTCATGGAATAAATTCTGTAATTTTTGATAATGCAGCACCATTCGATTTTCTAACCTCAAATTATGTTTTCATTCAAATTTTTTCGGCTTCTTTCAGATGAATAATGTAAAACGTTTAAGTTTATACATTTTCCAAGGGTTTGAGGCTGCTAGTGGCAAAATTAATATTTTGTTACGTCTAGAGAAACAATATTGGTATGTAAATTATAATTTCCTTTAAATGGGTTAATAATTTTTTTGAATAATATAATATTTAATATTGCATCCATTTCTTACGAATACATTATAAAGTACATAAACTAGATAGAAAAGTTTTATAACACGCTTTTTTGCAGACAAATATGGACGACAAAGATCATCAGCGTAAAAGAAAATACTATGGTTTGGCACTGGATCCCAATTATGAAAAAGGAATGACAACTTCTAGAACGCACAAAGTATGGGAGGAGAAATACAAACAATCGCTTCAACAATTAGAATGTGAGTATCATTTTAAATACTGAACATGCTAAATCGGAAAGTAAGCGTGTGAATGTACTCTTTGACAGGGAATTTTACAAAGTTTTAGGAGAAAAATTTAGCTAATTACTTCAAATATCACAAATTTCATATCGCATGATATAATGCAATTTGAAATAAGTTCGATTTCAAGTTTTGTATGAATTTTAAGTTTAATTTTTAAATGCTTCCATCATGAAATCATTCATTTTTCAATGCGAAATTGTAAAATCTTTTACTTTAAAAAATTTCCATTTTAGGTCTTCTATTTTTGAGTGTGCATAGCAAGCGTAAAATATTCCATTTTTAGTCCATTAAATTTGAAATTTTTAAATTAAAATAAGAGCAAATTAGCTGGGAATGGAATCGGGAAATGTCCGGGAATTTTTTCTTTAATTAAGACAACCACCCAGAAATTTATGTTAAAGAATTTATTAATTCGTCTTTGCTTACGGTTACACCAGAATTAATTTGTCTGATGGGCACGAAATTGTAAGGCGGTAAAATTTTCTATTCATATTTTTGATGAATTTATAAAATCATTATTTTTTACGATTGTATACGTTTTATCAAAAAAAATTGAGTTTCTCATTTTTCCATACGTAGATGAATACGTAGATTCCTCGCGTAGAATATTTTATTTGAAAATTTCAAAAATGAACAATAATGCCACATGAAGTATAAAAAATTAAACAATTTGAAATTGAAAACTTAAAAATCAAAGCAGATCAAAATTAAACTATCTGGAATTAATACCACAGTAATTGAGTAATTTCTCTAATTTTGAATAATCAATAACTTTTAATAATTCAATAATTTTTTTCAATAATTTTCATGGTCAATGCTGTATTTTTCATTTTTTCTTTCACAAGGTTTAATTTTGTAATTAAAATTTAAATGGTTGAATTTTGAAAAGTATAACTAACAATTTGATCTTCGATCATTTAAAAAATTTTTGAACTTACCTAAAATAATTGAAATTTGAAAGGGTTTGAGTATAACAAAGTTTTAATATCACAATTCTGGACGACTAAATTTTTTTTTTAATGAAGTTCGGGTTGAATTAATTTTCAACGCTCCGTAGTAGAAATTTCTTTATTTTTAATGTTTCCCATTTCAAAGTACTTTTTCTTTGTAGGCTTTTTTTTAGAAAGATTCAATTTGAATGATTTATCATTGACATTTTTTTTCATTTCGCGCGGCGAAAATGACGTTGAATTTATTTTTTGATCTTAGAAAAATTTGTCTGATCAATTTTAATGTTAAATTATAATTTTTCTACGTAATAACAATTTAAAATTTTACAGTTGTAGAAGCTTTTACTATGAAACATAGAATTTAGTTTTGAATTTAATTTTTGTCTTAAGTTTTTCAACTTGGTGAGCTTTTGATAAACAATTGGTTTAATTTCTAATTACTTAATTTTAAACGCTATTGTTTCAAAATGATCCAAGTTCAATTCCTTTTCATTGCATATTATGCAGACCGAATCCATTTCAATTCAAACAGTTGAGTACACTTCAAGTTTAGACTAGTCGTATTTTTCAGATTTGGAAAAAAAGTTTTTTGCATAATTGTGAGTATAGGAAAGTTGAAGGTTGTTAAAAAAAAACACCAATTCCTTTTTTAAACTTGATTGAGATATTAAAATTTTCTTTCTAATATATTCTAGTGAAGGTCCTCTTTTAAAATTCGGTTGGAAATTTTAAAAAGTTTAAAATTAACGAAAAGGCGTTGATTTTTTGAAAATAGAAAGTACAGATTTTCACGAAAACTCGTAAGTTTTATGCAGGCTGAACAATTTTTTTGGCCACAGGAATTTTTTATCCACAAATTGAATTTTCGCATTTTTCTTGCAAACGACAGATTCGACCAAATGTTATTAAAAAAGTTTATTCATTTTAAAAAGTTCTACAAAAATTACAATTAAATCAAGAGGAAAATTAAGTGTAAACTCAATAAAAATAAAAAAATAAAAATGGAAATCAATTAAAAATGTAAATTTACATTTGTAATTGATTTTAATTGATTTGAATATAAATTTAAAGTAAATAGTACGCAGTGTACTATTCCACAAACATGAATTTTCAAATTCAGGCTGGAACATAAAGTCGAATCCTAAACTTTCAGTTGATATCTCATTTCGTGTGGAATTGATATGGTCCAAAACAAATGTCGGTAAGGTAGGAATCGGATCAGTGTCACATGCCCTTAACAGAAAACCGCACTTTCTACATTTGAACCAATATTTTATGTAAATTCGTGCTTATATAAGGAAGACATTCTGTTAGCCTTATGCAGGCCAGATCATGTTTGTGGTCAGGAAATTTTTGTTTTCTAAAAGTTGAATTTTAGAATTTTTCTCGCGAACGATGCAAAATATTGAAAGAGAGTAAGAGGTATTTTTTGTCCAGCTTTTTTAAATAAGTAAATTTTTGGTTGATGATTTTTTCGAATTTGTGTATTGTAAGAAAAATGCGAAAATTCAATTCTGCGAAGAAAATTGTCGTGACTGAAAAAATGTTTTGGCTTGCACAAAACTCATAGGATGACTTAATCCTTCTAGGAGTACAAATTTAACAAAAAATGGCAAAAAATAAAAAGATGCTTTTGTTAATTTTGAGCACTTTAACATTTTTCGTACGGATTTCTAAAGAGGATGATAAACGACATCAGGGTTCGTAAAAAAATTAAAATATAATATCATAAGTTATAGAGGTTTAAAGAAATAATTAGGGTATTTTTTGAGGAAAAAGAACCTTCAAAATTCCAATACTCATAATTTCGCACAATTTTCTTTAAATCTGAAAAATACATCGTGCCGAATTTTCTCTAAAAAAGAAAACATATTTCGTCACCAACAAATTCTACGACTTGAAGTGTGCCTGTCTGTCTGATTTGGAATGGATATCGTTTAATACTCATAAAAATTGTATTCTGTGATGTATAAAATTCGAAATTAATTCTTTAAATGTTTTAAGTAAAACAGTTGGACGAAGAATCCGAAAGTCAGCAAGGGGAACATCAATTGGGCAAAGAATTCGAAAGCCAGCAAGAAGAACAGGTGCTTCAATCAGGAGGGTCAACAGGCGAAGACATCTACTACTCGAGTAACCATGAGGAATCTTCCGATGAAAGTGACGACGATTATATGCATCAGCATTTCAAGAACCCTGATTCTCCACGTCCACATTCGGAAACCAACTTGACAAATACTTCAGGATGTAGTAGTAAGTCTTCATATCTAGAAGATGGCGATAAAGTAATGTTCGATAAGTCTGGACAGACTGTAAACGATGTAATAGAAATGGTTGTAGCGTACAATTTAAGATTTGGTGATTCAAAAGAGGCTCGTATGATGCTAATCGAAATGTTTAAAATTTGCGCAGGTCCAGAGTTCCAAAATTTGAATATTTCTAATTATAAGCTAGCACAGGTTTTCGATCCGCCACCTGAAACGATTACTTTTCACTTTTATTGTGATCTATGTACAAAAAGGGTCTTGCATTCTTCCGAAAAGAGAGGTGTGAAAGGTCAGTTAATGCGCTGCAAAGATTGTGAAGCAGAGCACTGTATTAAACTTAGTAACAGCAATAACTTCATTACTATTGACTTGGAATACCAGTTGCGAATACTACTTGAAAAAGACGAATTTTTTCAGTACTTTATTCCTCAAAGTCGGGAAGATGATGGAATGAGTGATGCAAATAGCGATGTTATGCGAGACATGCATGATAGTGCATTGTATAAGAAAACAATCAGAAAGTATTCTATAACAATCACATACATCATCAGTACAGATGGTGCTCCACTGTTTCATGTATCGAAAAGGGGTTTCTGGCCTTTACAGATATTGTTAAACAATTTACCCGTACAACTTCGTTTCGGATATATATTATTAGCCGGCATAATGGTTGTCCGCACAGAACCGAAACCCGATCTAATGAATCTGTTTATAAATGAATTATCGAAGCAAGCAAATCGTCTACATTCCGAAGGAATTACAGTTAAATTTCCAAATGAAAACAAAGAAGTTACAATACACTTTACTCCTATTTTCGTTGTCGCCGATTCTGTTGCACGACCTATATTACAGAACCGACTGCAACATAACGGGTATTGTGGGTGCAGTTACTGCTATCATGGGGGACTTCACGTCAAGGATAAGGGAATCAAATATCCCTTCCTACCAGAGGAGCCTGAATTGAGAACTAATGAGTCGCATCTAAAGGATGTGATTGAAGCACAAGATCATGGTTCGTTTGTACGAGGAGTGAAAGGCGAATCCGCTTTCATGGGTATTCCGAATATCGACATGGTTTGGGGATTTCCTCTAGACTATCTACATAATGCTCTTTTCGGAGTAACCGAACAATTGTGGGCGTCTTGGAACAAAATTTTAACACCCGCGCAGAGAAGAGATATTGATGCTTTTCTTCTACTCATACAACCACCGCGAGATTTGCGTAGATCTACAGAAAAAATTTCAAGTAAAAGCGTTTGGAAGGCAACGCATTGGAAATCATGGCTGCTTTTTTTTCCCTTCCAATATGTTCGAGATTTATTTCAAACGAAATGTTAGAGCATTTCGCTTTGTTCGTGAATAGTATGTTCACTCTGTTAAAAATGGAAATCACTAAAGACGAGCTTGACACTTGTGAACAGAATTTACTAACATTTGTAGGAAAATACGAAATGCTGTATGGTATCGAACGTATGACTTTCAATGTTCACGCTGTACTGCACTTAGTAGAATCGGTTCGACAGTCTGGTCCAACATGGGCGGTATCTGCTTTTCCCTTTGAACATAACATCCACTTTTATAAGGAAACGCTGAGTGGACCAAAAAGTCCTGAACAGCAGATTGCTACGAAATCCTTGAATATTCTCAAATATCGAGTTCGGCCGCCAACCAATCACATCTCGGGAGAGGCAAAAGAGTTCTGCGAACGAATTTTCACGTCCAAAGTATCCACGAAAAGTGCAGTTAAAGCTGGAAATGTAACGTTTTTCGGACCTCATCATCGAAATATCTTCGAGTCTACAATTAACAAACAATTTGAACGATGCATTTTCGATAATTGCGTCTACAGTAGTATAAAGTACACTCGAACAAAGAAATTTAATGACACCGTCATTATTTTAAAAAATGGATTAATTGTGCAAATCACAGGCATATATTTATTGCCCGAAAAAACATGTTCTTTTACCGTAAAGGAACTAATTGTAAAGCCATTCTTTGTCGGAGAAACGATAGTATCCCATATCTGGGAAGTTGTCAAGAATATTGATTATGGATCCGTTTCTACATCGGAAATTCGTTCGAAGGCTGTAGTTCTTGATTTCACAGACAAACAATATGTTTGTGAAATACCGAATACAATTGAAGCGCAATAATTATATATGTAAAATTTTACGTAACATTATTTCTGCGTGTTTACTTTTGTATTTTGTACTTGCTGCGTGCTTATTTTTGTACTTGCTGCGTACTTATTTTTTAACCTGCTGCGTGCTTTTTTTACTTGACTAAAATTTAATTCTAGAAATGAATATCAAATTTTCGTCATTCAAACGAATTTTATAAGGTCAAGTGAAATTGTAGCAATTTAACCTTTAAGACCCGAGTTATGGGATTTGAACGCGTTTTAGGGAAGTAAAGTTCCCAGTGGATCTTAAAGGGTTAAGTAAAATTATTGTAAAAACTTTAATTTTCGCAAGTAACAACCGAATGAAATTTAATCCTAGTCAAATCAAGTTAAAATAAATTATAGAAATTCACATCGAATTGTAGTTAATTCAAATTAATTTTAATAAGTGGAGTTCTATAAATTCTTATGAAGTTGAAGCAAATCAAAGAAATCTTAATGGCTAAAGTAAAATTCAAGAAATTAGTACTAA
This sequence comes from Andricus quercuspetiolicola, assembly GCA_035222095.1. Taxonomy (NCBI): domain Eukaryota; kingdom Metazoa; phylum Arthropoda; class Insecta; order Hymenoptera; family Cynipidae; genus Andricus; species Andricus quercuspetiolicola. The sequence continues at coordinate 4,411 of JAWWEA010196424.1, read as the reverse complement.
ATTCTTGTACCATGAACTTTAATTCAAGCAAGTTTTAAGAGTTTTTCAGAAACTTCAAGTTACTTTAATCATTAACTGGAAATGTAACAAGTTACTACTTTCATGAAATAACTGTAGCTGTACTTAGATCCTTTTTTCCAAGGAACTTCCCCAATACTGGATCTAATTTCAAATTACCCTAACCTAAAGGCAGATAAAAATGATTGTCATGTCGATCTAACATGATGAGAATTTGATATTCCAATTCAAACTAAAGAATTTCCAATCATTCGCAAAAATTTCAAGTGTAAACAGAATATTATAAACTATCAAACTGAGCGGTAAAAAAAATCAAGAGACAAAAGCACGCGATAAGTGAACGGAAACATAGGATCTTCAATGTGTACAAAGCGAATGAATGAATTTGAAGATTATTATGTACATATAATTGGACCTTTGAATCGTTTCAATTTAATGGCCTAAAAATCTTTGATAATAGTTTAAACATTGTCAACCAGTTCCAAGCCGACTTGTTCTGAAAGTTGGAGCACAAGTTATATATGCTTTTAAAGAACATCAACGTGAGCAGTGGACTTATAAACGGGGCAAGCGGAGTCATTGCGAAATTTGAAAATGGCTCTCCAGTAGTTCATTTTAGAACCGGAGGACAAGTACCAAGCAAAAAAGTTGAAATATAATGAATTTAAATTGAATTATTTTAGTACACTTTAATTGAATTCTAGGAATTCAAGTAAAATCTAGGAAGTGAAACTGAATTCTAGTTCATTCAAATTGAAAAAACTGCGTGCTTCTTTTTGTACTTGCTGCGTGCCTATTTTTGTATTTTTCTTTCTGTCAAATAAACTACTCAAGTTACATATGATTGATTATTATCATTATTATTTTGACCCTTATTTTTACAGTTAAGTTTTATGGTGGTTGGTGTGCCAAAAATCAGGTCACTGGAAAAAACTGTTCTATGATTTAAAAAATTAAAATTACATTATCCGTCATGTCTTATGGAAGAAAAAACATTATTTATTACAAAAAAGTTTTAAACTTACGAAAAATAATTATTTTAACAATATTTTTTTAATTAAATTTTTCTTAATGTTTCTCACAAATCTGTTTCCAATTTTTAAAATAAGTAAATAATCTTTAAATATGTTTATTTGTTTTAAAATTGTTTTAACGATTTCAGCTGTACAAAAATTTACTTTCAAAATTGGAAATAATAGAGTTGTAGAGCATGTTTTCCCCGAAAATATAATTCAACTTTTCTTAAAATTTAGCTATTTTTCAAAATTTGGTAAAAAGTTATAGTAAGAAAAAATTCGATTTTACAAATAAAATTAAAGTTTGGCGTTCAAATGGCGTTCAAATCCCATAACTCGGGTCTTAAAGGTTAAATTGCTACAATTTCACTTAACCTTATAAAATTCGTTTGAATGACGAAAATTTGATATTCATTTCTAGAATTAAATTTTAGTCAAGTAAAATCGAAAAATTTTTAAATTAAAAATGATGTTTTTTATTAATTATGTTTTTTATTTGAATAGACATCATCAGTAATATTCTTTTGATTCACGACAATCATTAAGAATATTTTATAAATAAAAATGAATAAGTTTGCTTATTAGATTTTGAACAATCGAAATCACTGTTTAAAGGTGAAACAAAAGTCCACCCTTGTGATTAAGTGCTGCTGAATAGAGGCCAACAATTTTTGATTAAATAAACTCATCCGGGGTCCGAAAAAATGAATGTGGAAGTTGAAAATCTTAAAACAACACAAACTAAAAATTGGGGCTGACTTGGCTGCGGATTTCGATCAAAAATTCAACTTTCAGTTAAAAAAAAAAAAATAAAACCATGCTAAAAATCCGAAAAAAAAGAATTTTTTATTTTCAATTAATGATAATTATTTAAAGAAATATCAATGCTAAAAAGTTGAACAAATTATTACTACGTTAAAATTTGGACTAAATTGTATCACAAATTTTAAATACATTAAAAAAATTATTGTATCAAAAAATGATAAATTTGATTTTTCAAGAATTTCTTAAACAAAAAACCCATTTTCGATCAAAATAGTGGTTATCTAATTATTTACTGCCACTTTTCAAGTAATTAATACATTCCAATTGATAAATAATATTAATATTTAATGTTATTAATAATTTATTATTATATTTTAATTTTTCACCTTCAATAATATAATAATACAGACGTACGATGATGTGTCTTATTTTAACTTTATTTTGCATTATTTCATCGATTAAAACTCAATAAAAAATACATTAAACGATTGCCAAGATTCAGGGGAATACAGTCCAGATGAAACGAATTTATTGGAATTAAAATGTCTAAACTTATGTTTCACAAGAAGGAATCAAAACAATTTAAGATACATTAAACTGTTGCTAAGATTCAGGGGAATACAGTTCAGATAAAACGCATTTATTGGAATTAAAATGTCTAATATTATTTTTCACACGAAGGAATCAAAACAATTTAGGATACATTAAAGTGTTGCTAAGATTCAGGGGAATACATTCCACTTGAAACGAAATTATTGGAATTAAAATGTATAAATTTATAATCCACAAGAAGGAATCAAAACAATTTCGTACGCATATTTTGTGAACGGATTAGAAGGAATTAAATAAATTGAAAGAATAACCGTCTTCACGGAATTCAAAACAACTATGTGAGGTGCGCCTACCGCGCTGATTAAAAGGAATTAAAAAACTGGAAAATATGTTTGACAGCACGGAATACAACACACGTGGCGATCGCTATGGAAATAGAAAAGAATCAGTTTCGGAGATGAACCTATTCTCTGGTTGTGCCATTTAGTCTGGAGGAAAAATCGCGTATTGAAAAGAATAAAATAATTCAAACTTTTGCGCTGAAATCTGAAAATCTTAATTTTTCTCTATTCTTCTCTTCTTACCGGGTAAGTACCTCTACCAAACAGCTTTTGAGACCACTTTTCAATATAATTTACTTCGTCATATTACTTCGAAACAGCACGTAATTAAATAAAGGATCCAATGATTGACACGTCAAAAGTAACGCGGTAACGTAACTATTTTGTTAAAAAATTTATCTTTCTTGCGATTAAAAGTCGACTTTCTTGTTAAAAATGCATTTTTTCCGGTTTAAAAGTCAACTGTTTTCTTAACCCTTCGACTTTTTAGCTCGACAACTTAACTACTTTGTTTAAAATTCGTCTTTTGTAGTTGAGTTTAACTGGATGGAAATTTGTTTGTTTTTTTTCTTTGAAAATAGATTTTTTAACCTGAAAATGTAGCTATATTACATTTTTTGTTGTAAATTGAATTTTCATGGTTAAAATTTCATGTATCTTGTTTAAAATTCGTATTTTTTGGTAGAAAATTACTTCTTGGTTGAAAGCACATCATTTTTGGTTAAAAATACCACTGCTTGGTTGAAAAATAACCTGTTTTGGTTAAAGATCCAGGTATTTGGTTGAAAATTCGTCTTTTTTTATTGAATTCAACTGTTTTTTATTTAAAATTAAAATCTTTGTTTTATTTTGAAATATTGACTATTACATGTTGCGATCAGAATGAATTTTTTGGTGAAAAATCAACAACTTGGTTTAAAGTTTAACTACACTTTGTAAACAAATCTCCTGATCGGTTATATATTATGACATATAATTGAATATAAATACCGTTAGCAAATTTCGTGAAGTAGCGCACGATATTTTGCATTAAAGTTACTCAAAAATTGTAACGCGTTACCGTTACTAAAAAAATGTAACGTTCTGGGTAACGCCTTACTGCGAAACACGTACTATCCATACTATGAAGGATCTTTCCCCTTTCTCATAATAAATCCAACAAACGATATTCTATCACACTTCGTTTTTAAAACTCATTAACTCATCTCTGTCATTAATGATGATTTGTAAAACAACAGCAAGGAATTTGCATACACAGACGATGAGTGAATCTTTTCTGAACATATAGTAATCGAATATTAATAAAATATCACATAACCTCAAATTCGGGTCTTCACATTTAGCGACAAACTTTCTTTCTGTGCCGTTCAGTGTAAACACCTTCCACAACACACTCCTAAACTCCGACCCTTTTAATGGTTCACACAGATGTTCACACGGGTGATCGTTTTGAACGTACCCTTGAGATGTCATCAAGTCGGCAAAGATATTATAAGCCTAGATGCGGCACGTGGTGTTAGAGTGGGGGAACTATATATATAGGACATAACATTTTCTACCATATCGAGGTGCTGCCCTCACCGTACTACGAAGTTGTGCGCTGGTTTTCTCGTTCTTCGTAAAATATGACGGTAAAACAGTAGAAAGATTTTTTAAGGTTAGAAAAGTTGAACATGTATCGCTACATAAACACCGCACTTCCGTATATAATAATAAATA
>JAWWEA010191296.1:0-13820 GCA_035222095.1 Andricus quercuspetiolicola | reverse complement strand
TAAAATATTTAAATTTAATTAATTTAAAGTTTGATATTTAAATGTTTCATTTAGGCATTCATTTAATTTGTGATTACAGTAAGCTCCAAAATTTAAAGGATTTGTTACTTTCAGATATATTTTAAGTTAAATATATTTAAATTTCAATAAAATTTTCCAGCATAAAAAAAAGAATCAAATGATTATAGTTCTACAAATCTTATTTAGTAAAAATTTCGAAGTAAAACCAAAAGCAGCTACTAAAAATAATTTATTGGAACATTTCAGCTAAAAAAATGGTTTCGCATAAAAAGTACTTGAACCCGAAATTAATATTCTAACTTTGAAGTTGAATTTGAACATTAAATCGAAGGCTAGCTAGACCGTCTGAGAAGGGCCAAGTCAGACCGTTTCGAGGACACTTTGAAAATTTTTCAATCGAGCCTGTCTGAGAGGGCATTCGGTCTAGCCAGCCGATCTCTATACTTAAGACTGCCACGAATTTTTTCCACACGGTATAATCTGAAAGTAAAAGTTGATGAAACTAGAAAAAATAAGCAATGCCAAATTTTCAAAACTTTGAAACTTGAATCATAAAAATTCCGAAATTTCAAATTCACGAAATCAGAAAATTTCCAAAATTTGTAATTACCCGAATTAAAAAAAAATTGTCCCATGGTTTTGATATTTGTTTTAATAATATAATAAGAAAATATCGGTGAGTCGATACACTTCACATTTTAGATGGTACTTAAAAAGATAAGTGGCCTCGGAGGGCTTATTGCCAAGCACAAAATAATCTTTACCTGTCTTTAAACTTGGCATTGAGTCACATTTGAAAGAAAATAAAAAGGTTTTCTCTAGAAACAATAAACATGACATTTTTGGGAATATTCCAATACATTTGATTATTTATTATATTATTATTTCAAAGGGATTCATATAAATTTTTTTCATGTTTTAATTTTAGATCATCGTATCGTACATATATCATACATATAAAATAGATTTTGAAATGAAAAGACTGAGTAAAGAAAATCGCTGTTGAAATGAAGATTGCGAAAGATGATAAGTTCACTAATGGATAAGATAACAAGTTTTTTAAAAAAAATAATGATTTCCTGAAATTTCGAAAAAGAATGTACAAGATTTTAAAGCAAAGGTTTTTAATTTTGCCAGATTGGAAAATTTAATAAGAATTTGTAATATATTTAAGAGAAACTTAAAAGTTTAAGAAAGATTAAAAAATAATTTCAAACGTGAAAAGATTTTTTAAAAAGATCAAAAACAACATAAAGGTTTTGGAAGATTGCGAATAAAAAAAATAAATTCTTCTCACTAATGCCGAAAAGTTTCTACAGTATGACAAAATAATTTAAGATTTATGGAAATTAAGTCTAATGGAATATTAATAATTTTTTTAGATATTTCCAAAGATTTCCAAATTTTCAATAAATAATCTGATAGATTTTAAGATAACTTTTTTAACTGAGCATATATATATATTTAAATCTTAATTTTGGGACGAATTCGACTCATTTTAGGGTATATTTAGCAAACTATGAAGTTTGAAACGATTAAAAAATAATTTAGGTTGAAAAATATTTAAAAAAATTTTTAACAACATTTGGATCTCTGAATACTTCAAAACAAAATACATATGTGCTTTAAAAATTTTGCAAGATTACAAAAGGATAAAAACATTTTCTTAACATTCTTGAGAAAATTTCAAATGATATCAAAACATTCCTTACTGGCCCATGAAGTAGATATTGCACTGAAGAAATCAAGCGATGAGAAAGAGCATTACTTTTTAGTTTCACTAGATTATTATATGCGCGCGCCGACTTCCGTACTGATTTTTATCATTTATCTAATATTCAAGTAACTATTTGTTAACATTTTTTGACCACTTAAGTTCTTGCTGAAATTAGATTCTGAAAGAATGAATTCATTGAATCCATGTGACGCAGAATGTCCGATTATTATTGTTAATAATAAAGGGCCAGGCATCATTTGAAGATTTCAAGTGCACGTTATGTAATTTGATATTATGAGAAAACATAATTTTTGTACAATGACATTTGCGCGTACTTTCACGACCACTTTTGTAAATGAGAGAATCAAAATGCATCATTAACTCATCAAAACCATAATACCTATTATTTGAAATATTATTTTCCCATCCGATTCTCAGTTCACAATATGAAAATCATTAAACATGTATTCGCGCTGGAATGTTTTAATGAATTTTAGTAGAAAAATAACAGCATGCCAAAATACAGTGCCAAATAACTAAAACATATTTACATATAATTTTGAAAATTGAATTCAAATACTCATTTGACGGTCATGTTTGTAAATCAGTGAATTAAAAAACATAGCTAGATCATTAAAGCGTTATTAACTATAATGTTTGAAATTATATTTCGATCCGATACTCAATTAAAAAAATAAAAACCATTAAACAATTATTTGCATTAAAATATTTGAATAATTTAGAAAAATAACAGTGTACGAGAATAAATCTCTAAGTAATTGAAACATATCCGCATAGAATTTTAAAAATTGAATTCAGATATTTATTTCAAAACATCAGAAATATTTTTAAAATTATGTAACTGGATTCGGGGTATTCTAGATATAAATGAACTTTTATTATACAAATGATATTCACCACTCAATTAAATAACCTTAGAGTAAAAAATCAATTTAAGTTACTTAATCGAGATAAATTAAAATTCAATCTTGACGCAATTAATCATTGTGACAATAATTAATCAGTCAATACGCAATCGACCAGTTTACAAAACAATAATGATAAATAGCCTTTCATACTAATTTTCCAAAATAATAAAGCAAACGTACAGATAATTTCGAAAGCCGAATTCAGATACACTTTTCACAACAACATAAAGATTTCAAAAAATTATATAATTGTAATATAGATAGGGTAAATATAAATAAACTTTTAAATAAAATTTTATTTTACGAATTATATCCAATATTCAATCACATCACCTTAAAATAAATAATTATCTTATGTTTTTGAATATGGAAAAATTAAAATTCATTCTTTATGTAATTTAATATTGTGAAAAAATTATTCAACTAATAATTATTTTGCCGGTTCATAACATAGAAAGCATTAAAGAATTATTTCCATTGATGTATTGCCAATTTTCAATTACATAACCTTGAAGCAAATTATCAATTTAGGTAATTAATTTAAAAGAATTAAAATTGAACCTTTATGTAACTTAATATTGTGAAAAATTTATTCAGCTAATAATCAATTAATATGTTTTTAACATAAAAAGTATTAAACTATCATTCAAACATCAAAATAATGTTTACTCTACATTTTTTAAAAAATTTCTGTTTCATTTCTGGAATTTTTATTTACTAGTAACTTTTGGTACTGATTTCAGAAATAATGAAAACATATTTAAGTAAACTTTTAAGGATTGCATGCAAATACTCATTTCAGAACATCAGAATAAATTGAAAATTTATGTAAATGATATAGTAGTATTCTAAATATAAATGAACTTTTATCATGAAAATTATAACCAATATTCAATTATACAACGTGCAAGTAATTTACTGGCTTATGTTACTTAATTTGAAGAAGCTGAATTCTAACCTTTATTTAATTTATTATTCTATAAAAATAAATCAGCTAATAATTAATTCATCATTTTACAAAATAAGGAGCACGAGGGTCCGTTCATTCGAGGAATCAGTGATTTTCCTCACTTAGAATCGATTCAGAATCAATGATGGGGAGGGGGTTGCTAAAAAATTAACTGTTTTGTTGAAAAAGAACTTTTTTGTTTAAAAAAAACTTAAAAAAAAATTAACTTTTTCAATGAAAATTCAACTGTTTGGTTGAAAATATGCCTTTTTTAGCAGAATTAAAATGTTTTTAAATTGAAATTCAACTCTTTTTTGTTATTGAAGTATTAATTATTACATTTTTTTAGAATTAATCTTTATTGGTTAAAAATTTAACTAACTTGCTAAAATTGAACAACTTTGTAAAAATCTATTTTTTTCGTCTGAGATTCATCTCTGTTTGAAAATCCATTTTATTTGGTTGACTCATCTATTATTGTATTTGTGGTTAGGAATTCACTTTCTGTAGTTAAAATTTTTTTTAATTTCATTATATTTTTGAAATTTGATTATTTTGTAAAAATTCATCCTTGGTAGAAAATTTAACTGCTTCGTAGAAAATTCGGTTGGAATAACAACTATTACAATTTTCGTTAAAAACAAAACTTTTTTAATAATTGTCTTTTCGGTGTAAAATCGATCTTCTTGGTAGAAAAGCCATCTTTTTAGTTTGACAATTTAATTATTGTGTGGAAGATTCATCAATTTTGCTGAAAAGTCATCGTTTTTGTTGAAAATTTAACTCTTTAGTTGAAAATTCATACATTTTGTTGAAAATTCGTTTTGCTGACAGAAAACTAATCTTTCAAATTGAATATTTTATTATTTAGTTGGTCATTAAATCATTTTGTTGAAAATTCAACAAGTTTGTAGAAAATTCATCTTCAATGTTTCGACATCACTCATACAAACTGTTCAATGTTTTTCCCGCTCTGTAAACAAAGTTTACATTTTTCGCTATTTGCATTAACAAAATCAACATACAACTGTTCATGGAGAAAAATACAGGGAGAAAGTCGCGTGTTGACATCTGTAAAATAGCACTCCACCTTACTGTATTAAAGACGAAGTAGGGTTACCCACTCAGTAAGCAGCTTGGCCAAGAGTTTCTATGATGAAATTGGGGCGGGGGGGGGGGGTGAATTTGTCAAAAAATCAGAGAATCAGGAATCAGACATGTCCGGGTGAATCCCTGAGTGTTGGTAATACTAAAATGGAGCCTCGACGCTTTTAAAAGTTGAAAAGACCGCGAGTCGAAATGCGGCCTTTCGAAATTGTATTGTGATATCGGGTGTAAGAGGCCAAACGCAACTTTTTAGTGACTTACGATTTTTTCCTGCAGAGAATTAAAAAATTTCAGTCACAAAAAACTTGTTATTTTATAAAATCAATTTGTTTTTCAGAATTTTTGTTTTCGTACATAGATGCAGTTTTCTTTTGCGAACCGATTCATGTGAGAATCGCATTTTCGTCAAAAATGTAACATAAGTGTCTTTTCAACTTTTACGGCAGTCATGGAATCAAAATTTTTGAGTGGATAAGTGTTTGTACTGACATTCTATTAGGTCTCTTTTTGTGTGAACAGAAAGTCACTTTTCTTGTTTAAGTCACTTTTCGGCCTAAGTCAGGCACTGCTTTCATTTTTTTTCAAATACTTTGGTCTGTGGCAGTCCTGAGAATGTCTAGAACCATCTACATTTAAAAAGCTCTATATATTAAAATATTTAAGTGAAAATGATAATTATGTTTAATCAAGCGCCCTGGCCTCTCCTATCAATTTATCATACTGTAAAAGGGGAGGATGTCTTACAAATAAACTAAATTTAAAATTAAATAAATCATGGATACTAATTTTTTCCTGTATAATAAAATATACGTAATTATAGTTTCTTGCAGGTATTTTTTCTCTAAAACTAATTTTCTCTATCAAAAAGGACTTGCATAACGCAATAAAATGACTCCAGTTAAAGGTCTGTTATCTTGCAAATTAATAACTTTAGGGGATAAGTGCTTATTACAAAAATGTGTATTTCAGTTGGTACTTTCAAATGAGATTTGTAGAGAATTTTATTTCCAACATCTTTTAATATCGAAAATAATCTCAAGAAAATTATCGAACATTTACTCGAATATATACTGAACATATATGCAGATTTTCAAAAACAGTATTCTGAATCATTTTCACTTGTTCTAAGCTTGCTGAAATCAGTGTTACACATTTATAAAAAAAAAATGATAAGATTTTTAAATTTCTGAAAAAAAAATTTTAAAAATTATTTTGACACGCTAAGCCTATCCAAATCCGTTTCATGCTTATAACAAAGCAGATTGGAGAAAAGTCTCGAAATTTTGAATGACTTCTTTCAGGTATCAGAACTACAAAAGTACGCAAAGATAATATTGAAAATCATTTCAACTTTTATAAAGTTTCGGAAATATTTTCAAGTCTTAAAATATTTTAAATCTACCAGAAACTTTTAAAATTCGCAAATATCTTTTAAAATTATATTAGTTCATCATAACATTTTTGTAAATTCTGAAAAATTGCCTGAAAATCTTCCAGATTTTTTTTTGAAAATTTTGGAAATGTTTTAAAATTTCTGTAAATTATTCTTAATATTCTCTTAAAATTCATTTCTCGAAATGAAACATCATTTAAAAGTTTCATAGGAATGTAAAACACATTTTTTCATTCTCTTGAAAACTTTCAAAGCTTTTTTAAAGCTTTTTCTAAAATCTTTAGAACTTTAAAATTTAAATTTTGTTTCTAAATCTTTAAAAATTTACATTTTCTTAAAACATTCTTGAAATTTTTTCAATTTTTTAATCATTTGTAAATCTTTTCAGAACCTTGAAGCCTTCTAGGTAAATATCTTTCAAAATGATTCAAATGTTTCCTATATTTTTTTAAATCTGCATAACTAAAATAATTACATAACAATCCTCAGGATTCTTTTTTGACAATTTAGAAATGTTTTGAGATGTTTTTAAATATTCTCTTGAAATAAATTTCTCGATAAGAAAAAAATCATTTTTAATTTTCCCATAAATCTTAAGAAAATTATTTTTATGTACATGAACTTCGAACCAAATTGTCGCATTTGTAACTACAAAAGAGAATTTTTCAACCTAAAATGAATAGTTGAATGTTCAGTCAAAAAGATTATTCTCAACAATATAATGAAATCTTCAAACAATAAAATAAATGGTAAGTATTGTCATCACGCGCCCTGGCCTCTCCTATTAAATTATCATACTGTAAAAGAGGAGGATGTCTTAAAAATAAACTGAATTTGAAATTAAATAAATCATGAATAGTAATTTTTTAATAATTGAAATTATACAAATGAGCTTAAATTTCAACTAAATAGAATTTTCAACCAAGAAAAAAGAATTCTCAATAAAAATTTTAATCAGCAAATTTTCAACTCGAAACGGTCAGTTTTTATTGAAAAATATAATAGATACATTCACAGTTAAAGAAATTAATTTTCAGCCTTAAAATTCTGAACCAAAAATAGAATAGTAGACTTGTCAATTAAAAATAATGAGCTTTCAATGAAAAATATTTTGATTTTCTTATTGGGTTCTATGAATTCAGTCTGCATTTAGGCGAAGAAACGAGAAAAGGGTAAGGTTCTTGAAAACAAGGGAAAAAGAGGAATTCTTTAAGAAGTTGGTAAATGGCAGAATATACGAAAGAATATGAACTCAGTATTTAGATGATTGACTTATAAAATAAAATTACGTGACATTGGAAAATGTACTTTGTATCTTTCGAGAGTGTGTTCTTTCTTTAATTTTTTGAATAAAATGTTAAAAACAGTTAATACCGAGTTAACTTTGACAAATTTCAAAAACTGAAAAAAGTGGATTATGTATTTAATGTTTTTAATTTTCAATTTCTAAGTTTTCAATATGGATTTTTAAGTAAAACTCTTTTACCTTAATACTGTTATTGTGATTTTAAACAATATTTATCGCGTTTTTCAAAATCAAAAAAATGTTTTTGAAATATATTTTTCAATTAGTGCTGCGATTGTGGAAAAATAGTGTAATCTTTTGTATGGATTCATACATAGACAGTTGACGAATCACAAAAGATGGATTTTCAACAAAAAATTGGATAGTTGAATTTTTAGTTAAAAAATTGATATTCAATAAAGGAAAACGAATTTTCAAGAAAATATTTGATCTTTCAACCAAAGAAAGTAGCATCCAACCAAAAAGATAAATTTTCAATTAATAAGAATAATTTTCTACCAAAAAATACAAAACGAAGAGAAGTTTCAATAAAAACAAAATTTTGAACTAAACTAGTACAATCCTTGACCAAAACAGATTGATTTTTAAGCCAAAAAGAAAAATTTTCATCAAAATTTGCAACCGAAAAAGATTTTTTAGTCAATAGAGAAAGAAATTTTGAAGACAAAAAGACGAATTTTCTACAAAACAGTTCAGTTTTCAATAGGAAATTATAAAATATTAAAGGAAGAGTTAACTTTACACAAAATATTGTCATTTTGAAGCAAAAAAAAAATTTTTTCTACAAAGGGTGATGAATTTTTAAATGAAAAATATGAAGTTTCAAATGAAAAAAAAACCTGAGATAACGTTGGGAAAAACATTTTTTAATACGCACACATTTTTTAGAGGTGTATGGTTTTATTGCATGCTGAATGTTTTTAGAAAGATAAGCAGAGCTCCGAAGTAGCGATTTACAAAATTATCAAACTCACGACTTCGGTGAAGATTAGAAAATTTAAACGAACATTGATAAATTTTTCATATTTTTGCCTTCTTGCGTATTGAAACTTTTTTAAAATACTAAGCTGCGTATTTATGGAAAACATTATTATACGGGACGACTGAAAAATACCAAAAAATAAAATTCCCGAATTGGAAAATTCCCGAATAATAAAATACACGAATAATAAAATTGCCAAAAAATAGAAATCCCGAATTGGAAAATTCCGGAATAATAAAATTACTGAATCATAAAATTCCTGAATAATAAAATACCGGCCACTTTATAGTATTGCCGAATTGGAAAATTCCCGAATTTAAACAATTAAAAATTTGTTTAAAATATATTTTATTGAATAAAAATACAATAACGAAATATTATTCCAACCAATTATTCTTGATGTTTAAAATTTCAAAAATCATTATTTAAATTTAAAATAACAATAAAAATACTATATTATTTTTTCAAAAATTATTATTTTAAATTTAAATAATAATTTCTTAAATCTTGAACAGTAAAAATAATTCTTTAAAATAATATTTCATTATTTTATTCTTATTCAATAAAATATATTTACAAAAAATTTTAATTCTTTAAATTCGGGAATTTTACAATTCGGTTATGTTATAATTCGACAATTTTCTGTCGGGAATTTTATTATTCGGAAATTTCCCAATTTGGTGATATTATAATCTATCGGAAATTTTATTTTTCTGGAATTTTCCAAATCGGGTATCTTATGATTCGGGAATTTTCCAATTCGGCAATTTTACGCTGTCGGGAATTTTATTTTTCGGGATTTTTCAGTCGTCCCTATTATACATTATTTTAAAAGATACCTGGAAGGTTTAAAAATTATTCTACATTCAAAAGTAACTTAGAATTTCGGAAAAATTTGCAAGGAATGTTTTAAAAAATGTGGATTTTTGAAGACTTCAAAAATATTTTTTAATCATTGGGAAATTTTGATTCATGGACAGTTCAAATAACTTTTTAGTTTGAAATACGAACTGTGTGATAAAATTGAGAGAGATTTAAAAATATTTCAAATAGCTTTCCAAAATTTTCAATAACAATGTAAAAGAGTCTAGTGCTAAAGTTTAGAAAAAACCCCAGTAAGTTTAATAAAATTTGGAATTTGAAAAGAAGGGAATTCAGAAGCTTTAAAGGATTCAAAAATGATGTAAAACTTGTAAAGGTTTCAGGAGAGTGAAAACAATTTCTTAAGATCCTAGAAAATATTTACAAAAATTTTAAAAAATATAGGAGAATATTTAGAAATATTTGAAGATATTTAAAAAAAGTGTCGAAAAACATTCTGGAAGAATTTATGGTAGTTTCAAAAAAAAAAAAATTTCAACAGACTTTTAGAAGATTTATGAGTTTTAAAAGCGTTTCAAAAAAATGAAAACAAAGTGTAGATTTTGGAAGATTACAGCAACAAAATTTCAAAGCCTTTCAAGATTCTCGAAAGGTTTTAACTGAATGAATAAATTTTCTTAATATATTAATGCAATTTTTTGAATTATGTAGGTTTTTTGGAAAATTGTAGGAAAAATTCGAGTCATTTTAAAATATATTTAGAAGCTTTATACAAGAAAAAAGAAATTATTTGAAAATTTTCTAAGTCAATTTTTGTAATTTTTAAAAAATTTCATGATAAGTTCGAATAATTTTGAAAGATATTCAAAAGGTTTAGAAGTTTTGAAAGATTTTAAAAAAATTTCTAATTTGAAGAGAAATGTGAAAGTTGAAAGAGGTTTTAAAATATTACAAAGAGCCTCCTCAAATTTCGAAAAAGGATAAAGAAGATTTTAGTGAAAAATTTTAGAACAAATTCGAGTATGTTGAAGAAATATTTAGAAGCTTTGAAGGATTAAAAAATAATTCCAAACCTTTAAAAGTCTCAAGAGAAAAAAACATATTCTTTGATTCCTAATGAATATTCAAAGTAATAAAAAAAAATTATTTCAAGAAAATATTCTAAAAGATTTCAAGACATTTAAAAAAAGTGTCCAAAAAGGTTCTGGAATATTTTATAGTAGATTTTCTCTAAATGCCTATAGGTGAAGAAATCAACCCTATTGCATTCTTTTTACTGTCGCTTGTTACCAATTTTAAAATACTAATTGAATTTCAATGAGTCATCGCTTATTTTTTTGAGGAAAATATTATCTACAACTCTGCTGCTTCCAGTTTTGAAAGAAAAATGTTCAAGGGTTAAAATCGTTAAAACAATTATATTTTCAGAAAACATTTCTTAAATTTAAATAAAACTTTTAAATATTTGAAGATTATTTAATTTTTTCCAAATTGTATACAGTAGATTTGTAGAGAATGTTTGCCCCGAGAAAATATGCAACGACTTACTAAAATTCATCCATTTTTTTGAATTCCTAAGAAAGTAGAGTGAGAAAAAATTCAGTCACAGAACTACTGCAAAAATAACTATTTTTCGTAAGCTGTATAGTTTATACAAACAAAATTTTCTATTAGTTCACAAATTATAGCGAATTTCTTGTATGTACAGTTTTGATAGTGAGCAATAATACAAAATTAGAAATCAAACTGAAATTTTTTTCTGATTTATACTATTTCGAAAATTCGTAAAAAAAATGTTTTTGCAACATTTTTTTATAAATGTTGAATACTTCGTACCTGAAATTTCTTGATCTTGAACTGAAGAAACATATTATGACTTTTCTTGCACGATGAAAAAGAATTTTTCATCAGTTTAAAATCACGAAAAAGATCCACAATTCAAAAATTCCTAAATCAGGAAAACTTTTTCTTTCAAGAAAGCAAAATAAAAACTTGTCACTTTGGTTCAAACTTAAAAAAAGTTCAGATTCGACATATTCAACTTTTTTTAAAAGTGTGAATAATACTCAATTATAAAAACCTGTACTTTCCACATTTTTCAAAAATTATAAACTGAGCATAAATTGTTTTTTTTTTATTTCAAAATTTGTATTCTTGTTCACTAGTGCCAACTGTGTGTATTAAACATTCCTCATCAGTTGTGAACGAATGCCATTGTTTTTTAATTTTGAAAAACATGACTGTTTAAATAAAAAAAAATACAGAAGATATTCACTGATTACAAAGAAAATTCGTTTGCGAATGTTGAGCCGCAAACTTTTTTCTCTGTGCTCAAACGATTCGAATAATTTTAGCATTTTTACCCCGTGCTAGTCTGCAATGCTTAACTGATATTTATTAAATACTTTATCAATTTTGTTCAACAAGAAATGAAAAATTAAAGAATGATTCAAAAGCGGTTTGAGTATTTTTGCAAATGATAGATGTTTTGTTGCTAATTCATGCATGTTAAATGCAAGAAAATTCAATGGAATGCTTTGTTATATTTTATTGCATAACTTTCAATAAAAAATAATATGAAATTAACAAAGAAAAAGAGAAAAATTGTTTGTAAGCTATAGGGCGTATCGAAAAAAAGTCATTATATGGGATGACATAATTTCACCGAAAAATAACCAAAATGTTAAAAAATACTTAAACTATAATTACCGCACTAGAAAATTTCCGAGATTACAAATTACCGAAAAACATAAAACCACCGAAATTATTAAGCAACTATATTTAAATATTCTGAATGTAAAAGTTGATGAAACAAGACAAAATAAGCAATGTTAAATTTCCGAAACTTTGAAACTTGAACCTTAAAAATTCCGAAATTTTAAATTCACGAAATCAGAAAATTTTTGAAATTTTTAATTACCAAAATTAAAAAAAATTGTATTTCATAGTTTTGATATTTTTCAAAATAATAATAGAAAAATATCGGCGATTTGAGGCACTGCACATTTATCATGGTACTTAAAAAGATAACTGGCCTCGAAGGTCTCATTGCCAAGAACAACATAATCTTTAAGTGCCTTTAAACTTGGCATTAGGTTACATTTCAAGGATAATAAAAATCTTTTTTTTACAAAATAATAAACATGGCATTTTTGGGAGTATTTCAATACATTTGATTATTTATTATATTATTATTTCAAAGGGATTCATATTTAATTTTTGTAATGCTTTTATTTTAGATTGTCATATGATACATATATCATACATATAAAATAGATTTTTTGATGAAACGGCTAAGCAAAGAAAACCAATGTTGAAATAAAAATTGCAAAAGATGACAAGTTCACTAATACAGAAGATAACAAGCTTCTTTTAAAAACATTAATTAGCTACTGTAAAATGAGTGCCGAAGTGACTTTATTGAAAATCACCCGGCTCAATTTGAGGTCGGATTCAGAAGATTTAAATAAATTGCATTTATTTAATTGGTTTTAGTTAAAAAAAACTCGAAATTTAAATATTTTAATTTTTTACGACTTTCCTTATTGATTTTATTTTCTTATTTATTATTTTGATTACAAAATGTGCGATGATTTGATATGACATTGTAATTCGAGGTTTTCTGCTTCGCGTTTATACGTATATTATTAGTAAGGAGATTATTAAATTATTTTTCGTACATTTTTTTATTTTGGGACAAATTCGAATCATTTTGAAGTATATTGAGTAGACTTGTGCTGCTTGAACGGATTGAAAATTAATTTAGATTTGAAAATATTTTAAAAAATCTTAAAGAAAATTTGGATCTTTGAAGACTGCGAAATGAAGTATATATGCGCTTTAAAAATGTTGAAAGATTATAAAAGGATAAAAACATTTTATTAAGATCCTTGAGAAAATTTCAAATGATTTCAAAACATTTCTTATTGTCCCATGAAGTAGATATTGCACTGAAGAAATCAAACGATGAGAAATAGCCTTATTTTTTAGTTTCAGTAGACTATTATATGCACGCGCATGGGCGCGCTAACATTTGTACTAATTTTTATCATTTACCCGATTTTCAAATTACTATTTGTTATCATTTTTTGACCACTTAAATTCTTGCTGACATTAAATTCTCAAAGAATGGATTCAGGGAATCCATGTAAACTAGAATTTACTTATTATTTTATTATTATTGTTATTATTATTATTATTATTATTATTAATAGTGAAGGGCGAGACATCGTTTGAAGATTTCAAGTGCAGTTATGTAATTTATTATTGTACGAAAACATAACTTTTGTGCAATAACATTTGCGGGTACTTTCGCGACCACTTTTGTAAATGAGAGCATCAAAATACATCACTAAATCATTAAAACTGTAATACCTATTATTTAAAAAATTATGATCCGATTCGATTCTGTGTTCACAACATGAAAATCATTAAACATGTATTTGCACGGGAATGTTTCATTGAATTTAAATAGAAAAATAACAGCATGTCAAAATGCAGTGCCAAATAATTACAACATACGAGGGCTGTTTGATAAGTCAGTGACTTTTTGAACCAGAGATTTTTTTTCGGCAAATAAGCGTTTTATTTTTCA
>JAWWEA010188747.1:0-13826 GCA_035222095.1 Andricus quercuspetiolicola | reverse complement strand
AAAAACGCTTAGGCGTTACATTTTCTTCTCTGTATTACTCTCGTTGCCCAGAATTTCTATGACCTCTTCGAGAACGCTGATTATTGTAGAAAGGATTATTGACACCACCAGGTAAGGTAGGTTGAGTGAATGCTTGAAAATCGCCTAAAAATTCGTCAGATGGATGCTCAAGATCTAGAGTATTTTGAATTGGGGCAAGCTCTGTAAAAAAAGAGAAGTATTATTTCAGGGATAATATTATGCATTGAATGAGACTCAGAAAAACAGTCTTGAGTAATACTAAGATCAGACCGCTGGTGGGAACTCAGAATCAATCATTCTACTTTGAGAATAGCAGTACGAACTTATCCTATTAAAAAGCAGGTTCCACAAAAAGTGGTACCGTAAAAAAAATATCTATAGTTTTTACAATAAACCAAGGTTCATAACCTCCTGAATGACCCACATGAAAGTAAGGATTAGGTGTACCGTCAGAAGTAGATCCTTGCATTTGAGGATGATAGTCGCCATATGGGTCTTGCTGCTGATGCCAATAAGGTAGTTGTCCTGGATGAAAGTTTGTTTGCAAATATTCATACATACTTCGTGAATATGGACCTCCCATTCCATATGTATTCGGAATCTCATGCGTATGTTGAAGTGTGCTTGATATTCCGACGCTTTCATGACCTGACATAGGCGCAGGGAATCTCTGCACATGGGATGTGGCTAAGCCAGTCTCGATTGCATCACCTCCATCAGATCTTGCCATGATAGTATTTAGACCTATATTTGCCAAGTGTAACGAAATTATTATTACAAGGGGTCCACCAATTTCATTTAGAGTGCACAATGAATATATTCTCAAAGATTACTTTGAAATACTTGAGACTATATCGGCATAATGGGGAATATCTGTGAATACAAGGAATATTTGGAACATATATGTTCTTGAATTTCTGGACTTTTGAATAAAAGAAATTTTTCATGGATGACTTTGTAAACTAATAAATGTGCCAAAGTTTTTTTTTTCATTCTAACTGGAAATGATATATTATTGGAAAAAAATTGTAGTGCATATTTTAAAATGTAGTTGGGATAATACTTCGGTATGATGAAAACTGGCAAAATTAGGCTCAAATGATGTCGGATTTTAAAGATAACAAATATCAGTAATATCCATATCTATAGAGAAGAAGAACCTTCTATCTCTAACAAATGCCGAGTTATGATTCTCCAGAGAAACCTGACTTTTTTTTTGAAAGGGGCTAAAAAACCGTTGGAACGTTTTTTCAAAACAAAGAATTTTGATTAACGCTAATAAAAAAAATGTTTAGGAACAAATGCTGAAAAAAATTTAATGTAAAAAAATTTTGTATTTGGAGATTTTTTTGTCTTGAAAAGTAATTTTATGGTAATATAAAACAGTATCCAATAAATATCATCTTCATAACTTCAAGGATCTTCCGGTAAAAGCTATTTGAGGCTCACCGTACTCTCTCGTTTCAGGAATGAAATTAAAAATTACTTTTGAACGAAAGTCATTAATTTTCGACAAAGGAGATAAATTTTCAACCAAATAAGATGAATTATAAAAGAAAAATTTATTAGTTTATATTTCATTCGTAACAGCGTTTGATTTTAATTGAAAAACATTTAAATTCAACCAAAAGAGACGAATTTTCAAGAGAATAGTTGACTTCTCAAACGAGAAGGATACTTTAAAAAAAACTGATAATTTACAATAATATTATTTTTCCCCAAAAAAGACAAATTTTGAACAAAATACATACATTTCCAACAAAACCGTCAATCTCTCAACTAAGAAATGATTTCTAAAAAATTGTTGAATTTGTTACGAAGTAGATTTATTCTCAATTGAATAGTTCAATCTTTAATCAAAAACATGTGTTTTCAATTGAAGAGACGAACTTTCAACTAAAGGTTAACATAAAAAAAAATTTCATGAAAATAGTTAAATTTGCAACCTAAAGGAACAAATTTTTAAACGACAATGACTAATTCTCATTGAAGGAAGATTTTTGAGATAAAAAGAAAGAAATTCAAACCAAATTTTTGAATTTTCAAGTCAAAAGGAGGAATTTTCAAACCATAAATATGAGTTTTCAACGAAAAAGGTCAATTTTTCACCAAAAGATTCATTTCCAACCATGTCGTTGAATTTGAAACCAAAAACGATGATTTTTTTAACAAACTGGTTAAATTTTCCATACAAAAAGAAGATTTTTTAACAGAATACATGACTCTATACCTAAAAAAAGATCAATTTCCAACCAAAAATTGTACTTTTACATTTTCGACATAAGAAGTCCATTTACAACACACAAAAAAAATTTTTTAAATATGCTGTTGAATTTTTAAACTACAAGATGAATTTTTATAAAAACCAATGCATTTCCAAACAAAACATAAATTATGTATCAACCAAAAATGATTTTAACAAAGAAAACTGAATT
Source organism: Andricus quercuspetiolicola (assembly GCA_035222095.1). NCBI lineage: Eukaryota > Metazoa > Arthropoda > Insecta > Hymenoptera > Cynipidae > Andricus > Andricus quercuspetiolicola. Next base: position 11,370 of record JAWWEA010188747.1, on the reverse strand, counting down.
TGCAACAAATGCTTACATTTTTACCAAAATATATCAATTTCAAATCAGAAAGATGAATTTTTAAAAATGAATCTCAATTTTTATATGAAAAAAACAAAATTTCAGCAAAATTAATAATTTATAATCAACTTAGAAAGTCAAATTTTCACCAAAAAATACATAGTTAAATTTACAATTAAAAAAGTTTATTTCTAATATTAAAAAACGAACTGCCAAGAATATAGTTTAATATTCAACAAAATATTTTCAAGTGGACTCAAGAATCTTTGACCGGAAAAACGAATGTTTAACAAGCTGGTTGGAATTTTGACCTAGTATTTGAATTTTGAATTAAAAAAGGTAAATTTTCAACGATAAATTGAATAGTTAAATTTTCAGTTCCAAACGTAATTTTCAACAAAGGAAAAAAGTTTTTTCCTAAATACGGTTGAATTTTGAACAGAATACAGGAATTTTCAACTAACCGAGTCCAGATGTTGCAGCTGCAAGATCTTCGACAGATTGTTGTAGTTCATGATGAGTCACAGGTGTATCGTGACGGTATGGTTGGTGGGTTTCAGACGGCGTTACATCGCCCCTCTGACGTATCGTATAAGCGCGACTACGTGAATCTATTTTTATTTCTCCATATGGTCGCGGAACCCTTATCTTCTTGTTCTTCTTCATATATTTGTCCGGATCTTCTAATAATTCTGTAAGAAGACTGCTGATATATACAAAACACATCATATCGGGTCCAAACGGTCTAGGTATTGACCGAGGATCTACATTTGCCAAATATTAAAAAAATTATTATTACGAAAAGTGGACCACTCACATTTTGTGTGTACGAGGAATATAATCTCGACAAATACTTTGGAATGCTTGGAATACACAAGGGCTTGCATGTTGGTGGCGGTAGTGAGAACGTGTTTGCTGACAGGTGTTGAGAGGAGTTTACGGAATTTGTGTGGAAGGTGTAAGTGGAGTGTGAGGGTGGAAGCCCAGGAGATAAATAGTGTTTCGAGTGGTGAATTGAGGATATAAAAATTAATTTCCAGCGTAGTTGAGAGGTGGGACTTGGGTAAGTAGAGAAAGTAAGTTTAAGTTGAAAATGGAGAGTGTGAGTTTGCGGTCAGGAAATTGGGCCTTTAAGAAGGACACGGGTAGTTTTTTCCATTGTTAGGGGATGTAGAATAGGGTGGTCCGAAAAAAACAAAATTTTTAAATTTCGATTATGGCGAGCAAAAATCTTTTTCTACATATCGAAATGAGTCCCCATGATCTTTTTAGATTTTTAAAACCATATCTTAAGTTAGCAGAAACTTTTTGAAGTTTAAAACATTGAAAACAGTTATTTTTTCGATATATTTTAATGTTGGTTCACCATTCATTCATCGAATCAGTTTATACTGCCCGAATTCATTTATTTTATTGTATCAAACTATTTTCAAGAATTTTTATTGCAAAAAAAAATTCTGGTGAGAAATGTAGTTAGGTAGAATATTATTTTTATTTAAAAACTAGAAACCTTAAAGATAATGAAAAATGGTACAGAAGCATACATTTTTTTTAAATATTATTTTCAGGGGTCTTTTAGAACCAAAACGTACATACAAGTTTAGCAGGAATAGACAAAATACCTATAATTGCGATTTTGGCGTATCATTAATAATATTCTTCCAGATTCAAAGAAAAGTTCGTGCCATGAGCTATTGCTCTGTTATTTCGTATTAATTTGCAGATTATTTCAATTTTAATCAAGTTTGCCAGCTCTGTTCTTACTTTCAAAGAAACTCAGAACTCACCACGAGGAGGTAGCTGCTATCAGAGCTCCACAATTTTTTCTTGCGTTTAATACTCAACATTTTATTCTCTTTTTACGTACATTAATTTACTTTGAACTATTATAACTGAAGGTATTGTTTAAAAATTTTTTAAAAATCATGGGGACTCATTTTGATATGTAGAAGAAGATTTTTACTAGCGACCGGCAAAATTAAAAAGGAAGCGATAATTGTTGCGGCCTCGACCGATATTATGAATCATCGAAATTGCTCGCGACATGAATATTTTTGAAGTTATGCAAATATTATTTTACATAATGATGCGCTGAAATCTCAATTATAGTTACCTTATTATTTCCTTCCAAAATTACATGTATTTTTAGGTCCGAGGAGACTCCTTAAAAGAATACTGAAAAGAAAATTTTTTTTATGATTTTGTACCAATTTTGATTATGTTCCAAACTTTGATATTCAAAAGAAAATTAAATTGTACACAACTACATTTATCACCAAAACTTTTCTCCACACTAACAGTTTTTGAAAATCGTTTGCTACATCAAAATAAATGAATTTGTACAGTAAAACCTAATCCGATGAAGAAATGGTGCCCGAACTTTGAAATACACTGAAAAAATCACTATTGGAAAAGTTTCAAACATCAAAAAGTTTCTGCTAACTAAAGATATCGTTTTAAGAATCTGAAAAAAATCATGAAGACGCATTTTGACATGTAGAAAAAGATTTTTGCCAGCCATAAACAAAATTCAAAAACTTTTGTTTTGCCCACCCTAATGTAGAGGGAGAGAAAGGGGTGTCTGCAGGGGCTATGAGGGGTAGAGTAAATTGAGATAAAGGGGAAATTTGGCGTAATGGTCGAAAACAGTCTTGAGAGACACATGTCGGTTGCTAAAGGTACTGCATAGAGAGTTCACAGTTACCGAAGGGTGAGCGAGACGTGGGAGGGCGGGAGGTGATCAGCAAGAGTGCTGGCAGTTCTAGTAGTGAAGTGGTGGCGAAGGGAATTTTATACACGCCACGACGGTCAACAATGCGTCGACTGGGGTGGAGTGGCGCATCGGGGACAAGGAAAGAGCGGAACTGCGGGAACGTAGGAAGCGAAAAGGTGAGGGAGATATGAGGGGCACTATTTATTAGACGGAAGGCATGACGGAGGACTTGTGGATCAGAGATAAGAAATGTGAAAAGGAGGTGAGAGGATTGAGGCAGCAAGTAGGAGGATTAGAAAGGGAGCTATTGTTGGTAGGGCAGGAAAAGGAAGTTGAAATGAAGCAGCTGGAAGAGGAGATCACGGGGTGGAAGGAAAGGACGCAAAAAAGACTTGAAAAGGTTGAGCGCAGGTCGGAAGTGGAAGTAGGTGACAGGGTGGTGATCGTGAAAAAAAGTATCTGGGAGACTGAAGAGAATAAGATTGAAGAGAAAGTGGAAGATTGTAGGAATGAAAAGGAGGTGGCGGATAGAGAGAAGATAAGTGTGATGGAGTTGAGAATGGAGAGAAAAGAAAGGTCAGACAGGAGAAATAATATGTAGATAAGTGCGTTGACGCTCAGGAGCGGGGAAGGAAGGAAAGTTGTGGGAGCGCTGATACAAAGCATATGGTGGGTTAAAGGCAAGGTAGGGAAAGAAAGGATCGAGGAAAGAAAGGAGAAGGAAGTGGTGGTCGTGGAATTGGTGAGCTGGGAAGAGAAGTTCGGGGTGAAGCGAAATAAAAATCGGATACAGGGTAGAAAGGTTTCGATCGACCAAGATTTGCCAAGGAAGAAAAGGGAGGGGCCGTGAATTATGAATGACAGGGCTAGTAGGGAGAGGGGTGAAGGGAAAGTAGTGTAGGCGAGTTATCGAAAAATGAATGTAGATGAGGAAATGTGGGTGTGTGGCCAGGGCAAAGAGGTTTCGAAGGAAGTACAGGGGAATTTATTTCGTAGGAGGTAGAATGGTGGGTGTAAAGCAGGGTGCAGGAGTAGTGAAGGTGTTGTAGTGGAACTTTGGGGGGTCAAAGAAGAATGAGCAGGAGTTCTGGAGGTATATGGAGGATTCTCATGTTGTGGAACTGGTAGAGACATGGGTAGAGAAACGAATGAGATAGAATAGGGACAAAACTGCCAAGGGGGAATTTTCCACAAAGGAGGTAAATTTTTAACCAAATGGGATGAATTATAAGACAAATATTTAATAGTTTATATTTCATCCGAAACAGCTTTTTATTTGAATTAGGAAACACTGAAATTCAACAAAAAGAGACGAATTTTTAAGAAAATAGTTGACTTCTTACGCGAAAAGGATACTTTAAAAAAACTGGTAATTATCAGCAATATTATTTTTTACCAAAAAAGACGAATTTCTAACAAAATACATACATTTTCAACAAAACCGTCAATATATCAACTGAGAAATGACTTCTAAAAAATTGTTGAAATTGCTACGAAGTAGATTTATTTTTAATTAAATACTTAAATTTTCAATCATAAACACGCATTTTCAATCAAAGAGATCAATTTTCAACTAAAAGTGTACATAAAAAAAAATTTCATAAATATAGTGAAATTTTCAACCTAACGGAACAAATTTTCAATCGAAAATAACAAATTCTCATTGATGGAAGATTTTTGAGTTAAAGAAGAAAGAAATTTGAAGCAAATTTTTTAATTTTCAAGTCAAAAGGAGGAATTTTCAAACCATAGACATGAGTTCTCAACAAAAAGGTTAATTTTTCACCAAAAGATTCATTTATAACCATATCGTTGAATTTAGAACCAAAAAACGACGATTTTTGAACGAAATTGGTAAGTGTTTGATACAAAAAGAAGATTTCTTAACAGAATACATGACTCCATACCAAAAAACAGATCAATTTCCAACCAAAAATTGTACTTTTACATTTTCGACATGAGAAGTCCATTTAAAACACACAAAAATATTATAAAAATATGTCGTTGAATTTTTAATCAACAAAATGAATTTTTATTAAAACTGATGCATTTTCAAGCAAAAAATAAATTATTTATCAACCAAAGATGATTTTAACAAAAAAACTGAATTTTCAACAAATGCTTACATTTTCACCAAAATGTATCAATTTTAAACCCAGAAGATGAATTCCCAAAGATTACTCTCAATTTTTGTACAAAAAAAAAAAGAAATTATAGGAAAATTATAAATTTATTATCAACTTAGAAAGACAAATTTTCACGAAAAAACACATAGTTAAATTGACAATTAAAAAAGTTATTTTCTAATTTTAAAAAACGAACTGCCAAGAATATAGTGTAATATTCAACAAAATATTTTCAAGTAAACTTAAGAATCTTTTATCAGAAAAACGAATTTTTAATAAGCTTGTTGGAATTTTGACCTAGTAGTTGAATTTTAAATTAAAAAAGGTAAATTTTCAACGATAAATGGAATAGTTAGGTTTTCAGTTCCAAACGTAATTTTTAACAAAGGAAAAAAGTTTTTTCCTAAATACGGTTGAATTTTGAACAGAATACAGGAATTTTCAACTAACCGAGTCCAGATGTTGCAGCTGCAAGATCTTCGACAGATTGTTGTAGTTCATGATGAGTCACAGGTGTATCGTGACGGTATGGTTGGTGGGTTTCAGACGGCGTTACATCGCCCCTCTGACGTATCGTATAAGCGCGACTACGTGAATCTATTTTTATTTCTCCATATGGTCGCGGAACCCTTATCTTCTTGTTCTTCTTCACATATTTGTCCGAATCTTCTAATAATTCTGTAAGAGGACTGCTGATATATACAAAACACATCATATCTGGTCGAAACGGTCTAGGTATTGACCGAGGATTTACATTTGCCAAATATTAAATAAATTATTATTACGAAAAGTGGACCACTCACATTTTGCGTGTACGAGGAACATAATCTCGACAAATACCTTGGAATGCTTGGAATGCACTAGGGCTTGAATGTTGGTGGCAGTAGTGAGAACGTGTTTTCTGACAGGTGTTGAGAGGAGTTTACGGAATTTGTGTGAAAGATGTAAGTCGATTGTGAGAATAGAAGCACAGGAGATGGGTAGTGTTTTGAGTGGTGAATTGAGCATATAAAAATTAATTTCCAGCGCAGTTGAGGGGTGGCACTTGGGTAAGTAGAGGAAGTGAGGTTTGGTTGAAAATGGAGAGTGCGAGTTTGTGTTCAGGAAATTTGGCCTTCCAGAAGGACGCGGGTAGTTTTCCCATTGTTAGGGGATGTAGAATAGGGTGGTGCGAGAAAAACAAAATTTTTGAATTTCGATTATGGCGAGCAAAAATCTTTTTCTACATATCGAAATCCCCATGATTTTCTCAGATTTTTAAATCCATGAGCCATGAGCTATTGTTCTGTTATTTCGTATTAATTTGCAGATTATTTAAATTTTACTCAAGTTTTGCAGCTCTGTGCTTCCTGTCACATTAACCTGAAACTCACCAAAAGGAGGTAGCTGCTATTAGAGCTCCACAATTTTTTCTTGCCATTAAATAAATCTTTTTCTTTTTATTTACGTATATTGATTTACTTTTTACAATTAGAACTAAAGGTATCGTTTTATAAATTTGAAAAAATCATGGGGACTCATTTGGATATGTAGAAAAAGATTTTTGCCAGCGATAATCAAAATTCAACAATTTTTTTTTGTAGAGGGGGGAAGTAAGCTGATGAGGCGTTTCGAAAGCTGAGTAAAAATTAATAAAAAATTTTGTTTGAGAACTTCAGAATTTACAGATGTTTTTCTTTATTGAAAAAAAACTTTTACCACGGGAAATGTTGTTGAAACATTTTTTTAATCACCCGTTCATCTCAGTTTGTATTTAAATTATGTTGCCATGATTTTAAAAATAAAAAAATAAATATCATCTTCATAATTTCAAGGATGCTTCAGTAAAAGTTGTTTGAGGCTCAACGTAATCTCTCGTTTCAGGCATGAAATAAAAAATTACATTTGGACGAAAGTCTTGAATTTTCCACAAATTAGATAAATTTTTAACTAAATGAGATAAATTATAAAACAAAAATTTAATAGTTTATATTTTATCCGAAACAGTGTTTGATTCGAATTGAAAAACACTTCAATTCAACCAAAAGAATCAAACTTTTAAGAAAATAGTTGCCTCTGGATTTGATACGAAGTAGATTTATTTTCAATTAAATAATTTAATTTTTAATGAAAAACATGCATTTTTTAACAAACAGATGAATTCTCAACTAAAAGTGCACATAAAAAGAAATTTCATGAAAATAATTAAATTTTGAATCTAAAGGAACACATTTTCAATCGAAATTGACAAATTCTCCTTGACAAAATTTTCATATTTTCAACACAAAAGACGATCTTTGTTACAGAATACATGACTTTCCAACTAAAAGAGATCAATTTCCAATCAAAAGTTGTACTTCTACATTTTCGACATTAAAAGTCCATTTAAAACACACAAAAAAAATACGAAAAAATATGCAGGTAAATTTTTAACCAACAAGATGTATTTTTATCAAAACTGATGCATTTCCAAACAAAAAATAAATTTTGTATCAACCAAAAATAATTTTAACAAAAAAAAAATGAATTTTCAACAAATGCTTACATTTTCACCAAAATATATCAATTTTAAACCATAAAGATGAATTTTCAAAGAGGAATCTCAATTTTTATATGCAAAAAATAAAATTTTGTCGAAACTAATAATTTATTATCAACTTATAAAGACAAATTTTCAACAAAAGATATCTAGTTAAATTTACAATTAAAAAAGGTAATATTTAATTTTAGAAAACGAACTGCCGAGGATATAGTTTGATGTTCAACGAAATATTTTCAACTTAGCACAAGAATCTTTTACCGGAAAAATGGATTTTTAACCAGCTGGTTGGAATTTTGACCTAGTAGCTGAATTTTGGATTAAAAAAGGTAAATTTTCAACGATAATTGAAACTGTTAGATTTGCAGTTCAAAACGTAATTTTCAATAAAGCAAAAAAGTTTTCTCCTAAATAGGGTTGAATTTTTAACAAAATAAATAAATTTTCAACTAACGGAGTCCGGCTGCTGCAGTTGCAAAATCGGCGACAGATTGTTGTAGTCCAGGAGTATCGTGAGGGTTAGGTTGGTGGGTTGCAGGCGTCATTTCATGGCCACTATTTTGTATCATATAGGCGCGACTACCTGGTTTTATTGGTATTTCTCCATATGAATTCAGACCCATTCTTCTCTTCTCCTTCCACCGTCTGTACGGACCTTCCGATGATTCTGCAAGAGGAATGCTGATATATACAAAACACATCATATCTGGTCCAAACGGTATATGTATTGACCGAGGATCAACATATGCCAAATGTTGGAAAAGTCATTATTACGAAAAATCACGAGGAATATAATCTCAAAGAATCCTTTGGAATGCTTGCAATACACAAGGGCTTGCATGTTGTTGGCGGTAGTGAGAACGTGTTCGCTGACAGGTGTTGAGAGGAGTTTACGGAATTTGTGTGGAAAATGTAAGTCGAGTGTGAGTGGGGAAGCCCAGGAGATGAGTATTGCGTTGAGTGGCGAATAGGGGATATAAAAATCAATTTCCAGCGTAGTTGAGAGGTGAGATTTGGGTAAGTAGAGAAAGTGAGGTTAGGTTGAAAATTGGAGTGTGAGTTTGTGGTCAGGAAATTGGGCCTTCGAGGGGGACGTGGGTAGTTGTCCCAGTGTCACGGGATGTAGAGTATGTGACACGGGATGTAGGTCCGAAAAAAACAGAACTTTTGAATTTTGATTATAGCAAACAAAAATGTTTTTCTACACATCAAAATGAGTCCCCATGATTTTTTCAGATTTTTATATCCAGGAGACATGAGCTAATGCTCTGTTCTATCGTTTTGCAGCTCTGTGCTTAATTCCCAGAACTCAAAACTCACCACGAGGAGGTAGCTGCTATTAGAGCTTCACAATTTTTTCTTGATATTGAAAAAATCTTTTTTTTTTCGCGTAAATTAATTTACTTTTTACAATTATAACTAAGGCTATCGTTTTTAAAATTTGAAGAAATCATGGGAACTCATTCTGATATGTAGAAGAAGATTTTCGCAAGCCATAATTAAAATTCAACTTTTTTTTTGGCCCACCCTAATGTAGAGGGAGAGAAAGAGATGTCAGCAGGGGCTATGAGCGGTAGAGTAAATTGAGATGAAGGAGAAATTTGGGGTAGTAGTCCAGAAGAGAGACACATGTCGGTTGCTAAAGGTACTGTATAGAGAGTTCACAGTTACCGACGGAAAAACGGGATGTGTGAAAGTGGGAGATGATCAGCGAGAGTGCTGGCAGTTCTAGTTGTGAAGTGGACGCAGACGAAATTGTTTACACGCTACGACCGTCAACAGTGCGTGGACTGTGGTTGAGTGACGCATCGGGGACAGGGAAAGAGCGAAACTGCGGGAACGTGAGAAGCGAGAGGGTGAGGGATAAAGCATTTACCGCAAGTGAAGGAGAGTATCTCTTGAAAAGGAAGAGAGGCTGCCAAGATAATTCAGAAAAAAGCACGAAAGAGAGTCCGTTTCAAAAAAACGCAAGAACACATAGGTCATCTTCCTCCCCCACAAATGGAGGGGAGGTCGGAGAAGGAGGCTCTTGGAATGTTGATAGGTGAGACTAGGAGACTGGAGGAAGATGTAACGTAGACTAAGGATTAGATGGAAGGCATGAGGCTGGACTTGATGATCAGAGATGAGAAATGGGAAAAGCAGGTAAAAGAATTGAGGGATCAAATAGGAGGATCAGAGAGAGAGGTGGTGTCGGTAAGGCATGAAATGGAAGTTGAAATGCAGCCTGGAAGAGGAGATCAGGGTGTGGAAGGAAAGGACCAAAAAAAGGCTTGAGGAGGTTAAGGGCAGGTCAGAAGTGGAAGTAGGTGACAGGGGGTTGATCGAGAAAATAGTTATCTTGGAGAGGGTAGAGAATATGATCGAAGAGAAAGTGAAAGAGCGTAGGAATGAAAAGAAGATCGCGCATAGGGACAGGATAAGGGTAATGGAGTTGAGAGTGGAAAGAAAAGGAAGTGTAGACAGGAGAAATAATATTGTGCTAAGAGGGTTGAAGCTCAAGAGCGGGGAAGGAAGGAAAGTTGTCGAAGCGCTACTACAGAGCATATGGTGGGTTAAAGACAAGGTAGTACAAGTAAGGACGGAGGGGAGAAAGAGGTGTCGAAAGAAGTACAGAAAAATTTATTTCGTAGGAGGTAGAATAGTGGGGGTAAAGCAGGATATATGCAGGATTTTGATGTTGTAAAAATGGTGGACACGTGGGTAGGGCACGGAATGGGATAGAAAAGAGCCAAAGCTGCCAAGGAGGTAGAGGTGGAGACTTCAGGAGGCAATGAGAGTGAAGAAGAAAGGAAGGGCTAGTGAAGAAATTGTAACGTGGGCTAGAGATGAATTAGAGGAAGAAATTCATGTAGAGGCAGAGAGGGAGAGCGTGCAGATGAGGGTAGGGAAGATAGGAGGGTTAACGTGTAAGTTTGTGATAGTGAACAATAAGGATGGGTTGGACAAGATTAAAGAAAGGGTGTATGACTTGCTAGGGGGACGGGAAGAGGGAGTACTGATACTTGGGAAGGGATTTCAATGCGAGAATTAAGAGTGAAGGGGGCCTGTACAGGAAACTTTCGAGATTCTCGACTCGAGATCTCGAAATTTTTTATTTGATATTCTCGATCCCCATGAAGTTCTGAGTTCATCTGAGCATGTTTCAAGAAAATCTCGAATTTTCTCGAAATCTTCTCAAATGCATCACCTGTTAAGGCCATCGGGCCGAAAAATAAACGTTCATCTATCTATATTTTTTGGTAATTCTTTTTCAATCTGTACATTGATGAGGAAGACATCTTGTAAGTTTTATGCTGGCTCGATAGGCGAGGTTTTCCGGGAATATTTTTTTTTCATGTTTTCAATGTTTGAAGAAAAAACTAAAATGTCATGGAAACTCCAACTTTTTGATTTTTTGTTTGTTTTTATCATAATTGCTAGAGAGTAAATAAGAAAACGATAAATATCTCAATTAGAAGCAAAGTTGTAAATGCTTAAGAAAAAAATTTGGTCTTTCATAAAACCATGCATGAAATTCAAACACGCATATCTTCTTAGAGAATTTTTTTTTGCTAATCGAAAAAATAATTATGGACTAATGTTCTCTAGAAAACAACATGTTGTCTTCCCGAGAGATTCTGCGACTACACGTAGAACGCTGTCTAATTTAAATTGAATTCGTTCAATAGTAAAATTTTAAGTGAAAAAAATATCTTTCAACCCCAAAAAAAAAGAATTTTATACTAAAGTTTGGTTAAATTTTCAAACCAGAAGGACGAGTTTTCAACGAAACAATTGAATATTCGAGTAAAAAATATCTTTAACCAAATTGTTGAGTTTCCGGTAGAGTAGATCAATTTGTTTTTTGTTTTTTTTTTTTTTATTTTCGGGTAGCAGGTAGTGAGGACGTCTCTTCATCGCTTTTGCTGCCTGTTTATTTAAGTTTTTTATTAACTTGATAAGGGTGCTGTAAGAGTGCCGAAACGTCGGTAATTATTTTTATTTTTATTGTGATTTGTTAAAATATAAGA
>JAWWEA010187898.1:0-21444 GCA_035222095.1 Andricus quercuspetiolicola | reverse complement strand
TGTCACCACGCTTTCAAAAAGCTATAACGATAAAGGGGACTTTAAAATATCATTGTATGATTCCAGTTTCTCTTCAAAAATTGGAAGCAAAGCAATTTTCCTTGTGTGAAAAGAAAAATATTGTAAAAATTTGTAAATAAGAAATGTTAAAATTTGAGGAATGTAAATAATGTATAACATAAAACTGAAAGAGGTACGTATTCACTAAGTCAGCCTACCGAAACTAGTTAAAAATCGATTTAAATATTTTAATTGTTTAAAACAATTTCAATTTGTCAATAATTTTTTTGGGATGGATGCGATTTTAGGTTAAACAGACGTTTACAAAGCTTTTTAAAAAAATCTTCTGCGTTGTTATTTCTTCACGAATTGTACGTCTGTTAGTTTGCTGCTAAAATTGGATTTCTATTCTATCAATGCCCTGATCTGCGAGAACTGATGTTATGAAGTCTTTAAGGGTGCTTGTGCCAGGACACGCTGAACATTCATCATAGTAGCACTCTGGAGTCGAATGACTACATAGATTTTTCTTTATAGTTTTTTGGTGAGTTTTAATTGGAGTATCAACTGGAGAGAAAGACGAATATTCCAAGCCTACAGCATCTAGCATAAGGTTCAAGTTTTTGTGATGGATGCAAAAGAACACGGTATGCTAATGTTCACTGTTGCGTTCTTGGATTTTAAATTTACATACAATCAGAAAGGTGACATAGAATTAATCTTTTTTGAACGTGTTCACGGGAGACATTTTTTGTTTAACAGAAAAGTAATCTTTCATACCGGGCAACAAACGACTGTTCTTGTAATCAATCTCTCTCACTAATATTTTGCATTGGGCGTCATTGAAATTCCACTTTCACCTACCAATTTCTTTTCTTCTTTTAGTTTAACACTCCGAGGCTCTATATTCTTTAGGTAATCGTATTCGGCCCCAAGATTTGGAAGCAAGGGCCAAAAGTAATACTTTTTCAGAATTGCTAGAAGAGCTTTTTAATTTTTCTTTCATTTGATTATAAACCTCAACTGCTGCTTAATGCTCTTTATTAGCACAATCTTGTTCTGATCTTCTATGTTGAACTTTGATGTTGAAGGCGAAGGAAATTTGTCGTCAGTTAGTATGTGAAATCAGTTATCGTCCATTATAACGTCGTTTTGTAGCACTGGAGAAGCAATAATGTTATTGTCGGGACTGTCGGAAGAATTTCCGATTGTTAGTTCACTGTGATCATACACGGGGGATAGGAATGCAAACTCTGACATTTTCTTTCTGCATTCTACACATACTCGTATTTTTGCATTGGCTTGTATGCTTGAATATTTCTTTTTGAGAGTGGTAGGAATTGTTCTTAAATTAAGTATTTTCTTCTTGTACTCATACTTGAAAAGAAGATTAGGATTTATCTAACTACTCAAGACAAAAAATTAAACGAATTCAGTAAGCTTCATCCATATTGAAACTGATTCGCATTATTTCAAGAAATATTATTTCTGGAAGCAAAATTTTCTTTGGGTTTATTATTTAGAATGATCAGTGTATTCATTCTGCATGATAATCCATTTCTATGTATATTAATATTAAAGAATAATGAACAGAACTAATGGTCTCTCATTTTTTTTGCTAGGGCATTCAAAACGAGTGTTTTACCCGTGACTTCTCTGGCTGAAAATGACAATAGCTTGCCAAATTTCAAGATATCGTCTGATTCCTATCTAACTTGGCGCAGTGGGTTTTTCAAGGTCTCTGATTTTGAAATCAATGTTACAAGTTTGGGCGCGCCTAGGGCACGCACTGTTGGTTCTCGCGCTTCGCGTTCGGTCTTTCTATTTCACCCAAATTTGAGAGCAGGTCTTGTAAAATTATAGGTGAAAGCATCAATAATTGTAATTTGTTGAACGTGAATTCGTTAAAGCTCCTTGACTTTTTCGAACACATTCTCATCACGTATCTCGTGCTTCGCACTTGATTTTGTCAAAAATGCGAACTTTTCTACATTACGTTTAACTTTATTATGTCAAACGTATATTACATATATTTCTGTACCTCAGTCTGGGCCTGCTTATTTAGTTAAGGCAAAACAGAGCACAAATTTTATCTTTAATCATAACCTTATTAATTGTTTCTTATTTTGCATTAAATTATATTTCTAGCTACCCTAAAAAATGTATCAGTTCAATAAATTTATATTATTAAAATTCATATATGCATTTGTATTGGAAAAAAAGTGTTTACATGTCTTCCTTTCATAATTAGAAAAAAGTGTGCACCCTGTCAAAAAAAAAATTGTTATTAAACATTTTATTATTTATTATTTTTTACGATTTAAGCCAAAAATACGCACCCTAGCGTAAGGTAATTTTAAGCAAATTTTTAGATATAATTTAGGTGAAATGTCATTCAACAAAAAGTTGTAAGGACAGGTTGTTTGAATTTAAAAGTAATAAAAATTGCCGTCCATAGAATTTCCATTTTTAGACAAAAATGTTCACAAACATTTTGAAAATGCCCTAACTTTTTGGATTTCATATCCAAAATAGCTGGCTAGTGAACTCGTCCTTACAACGAGCGAAAGCTCAATCGAATCTGATCATTTTTTCGACAGTTACCGTACCTACGATCTGCTACAGACAGACAGACAGACAGGCACCTTCGTAAACATTATTTTTTCTGATTCAGCGGGTTTCAAAACTGATTATTTGATGAAAGTCGATCGAGTCAATTTTTACATAAAACCAGTACCTCCTCATTAGGATGAGAATGTAAAAATATGATTTTTCGTTTATTCGTTTATTTTCTGTCATTTTTCACCATGAGAACAAAGACTACGCGTCCTGAAAAACAATGGTTAACAACAGATCTGTAGATCTTCTTAAGATGTGTTGACAGTTTGACCCCAATATGTAATTTTGTGCTATTTTTTCATTATATTTTGTACTGTTAAAATTTCAGTTTTTTATTTCTGAAGGAAAATCAAAAAGTTGTTATAATAATCTTCTGACTCAATGGGTCTCAAAACGCGGAAATTTGATAAAAAACGTCTTAATCAATTTTTACATAAAACCAATATCTTCTCATTAGGATGAGAATGCAAAAAAACATGATTTTTTCCGTTTATTTTTCCCCCTAATGTCATTTTTCACGATTGAAACAAAAACTACGCGTCCCACAACAAAATGATTGAAAACAAATTTGGAGATCTTTTTTGGGTGAATAATTTTTGTGTTATCACGTTATTTGGTATCTTGCGTGGTTTGACCGCAAAATGGAATTTTTTATTTTTTTAAAATTATATTTTGTATTATTAAAATTAAGATTTCCAATTTTTGAAGAAAATTGAAAACGTCGTTACGATTATCTTGTAGGACTTCCAAAAAGCAACGTTTTTCATTTCCTGAATTTTGTAATTTTCTGAATTTTTTCATATTGTGCGATGTTTGGCTAAAAATGTTTATTTCCGTCTGTTTTTTTAATCTTGATAATGCTTTGACTCTGACAATTTTTTTGCTATCGAAAAAAATTGTAGGGACAGATTGAATGAACTCACCCTGACAGTTCAGTTCTCAAGGCAACGAACAAAAGGTCAATCGAATCTTATAATTTTTTCGAAAGTTATCGTGCCTACGACCTACTACAGACAGATCGACACGTTCATGAAAACAATTTTTTTTTATTCCGGGGGCCTCAAAAAGTAGAGGTTTGATGAAAACCGATCAAGTCAATTGTTACGTAAAACTAATACCTTCTCATCAGGATGAGAATGCAAAAATATGTATAGGAATTTTCAGTAACTGCAGTCATACTATAATAATATTATTAATGAAAATAATAAAGAGCTCTACTTATTCTACATCTTAGCGGCTGCGCCCATCTTTATTAAATATCTGTACTAGTATTCACCTTCAATATTTTCTTATTTGTAATACACAAGGAAAATCGCAGTAAAACCCGCGTATAGTACAGAGGACTTAAGTCTAACAATTTTTCAAAAACATTTTACAGTTTTGATACAATTTTACCATACGGAACACTTCTTCACTGGATTCATTTTGGAACCAACTGGACAATTAAAGTCTTTTGCAAATTCTGGCCTGTTAACAAATGCACCTATAACTCTGAATTCTTCTGGACTAATGTCATTGAACAAAAGTTGATTTTTCATTGTGTCCGGGGTATTTTTGGCACATTGTGTGACAGCTGCTTGAATCCAAAAGAGCTGCGCCTGGGAATAATTTAATTCAGGCAATTTGGGTTCGGAGCCTTTTTGTTTGACTAAATTTTGATAGGCTAGGTACGCTGCTTTTACGCCTCCATTGTCTGCAATGTTGCCATTTTGGGTTTTGTTATCATCGATCTGAAAATTATTAAATAATTGTTATTGGAATTCATCGATTCGTCCACTTTTCATACAAAAGTATTTGATCTTGTAATTTTTAATATAACTAGTCTTGTTATCTTTAAGTTGAATTTAAAAAAAATTCTATCAACTTTATCTAAATCATCACTGAAAAATAATATTTCATTCTAAATAAATATAACATTAAATAAAAAATCCTCATATAAAAGTAGATTGTATATATTATAAAATATATAGCTTTGATGTTCGGTTGATTATTTATACTATACATTTTGTAATATGTACATTCGAATTAGTAATATATCTGCTTTCGAAAGAGGTTTATTGAATTATATATGTATATTTGGTTGAGCATGTAGCATTTTTTATCAGTATACTTCATCGTTGAAATAGAAAATGTTAATGCCCCTGCTGAAAATATTTGTACAACAAAGTAAAAGAAACTTGACCATTACAGGAACATACAAATAAATCCAATATTTTACAACAAAAATGAGAGGAAAATATAGGTTTTGTATATTATTCAAACTAATTTTGTTGTTTTTTCATATATGTAGCCTTCTATTTCACTGTAGTTTTAATTTACTACACCAATTTATAAAAAAGCACAACTAGGAGAATCCACAGCAAACTATAGGTTTTGCAATCAACAAGTTGCTCTTTTTACGGGTAGGATGATATATATATTTGCTTATTTATTGATTTATTTAGAACATTGTAATAAGATGCTTTAAATTTAAGATGTTGGTATTGCAAGACAAGCTTCTATGTTCAAACTTTTGAGAAACAGTGGAATCTTGGAAGCTAATAAGCGTTGTTAAACAGCAAAGACTTAATTTTCGATATTTTCGAAATATATTTTCAAAATTTATACTTGGAGCTTTTTCGCAAATATACATTTAAAAAAAAAGTTCAAAACGTAAGTTTCATTTGCCTGATAGCTATTTTTGTCTTTTAATATTCTACCATTTAATTAAAGTTTAAACATAGGCGCATGGTTTGTAATACCGAGTGCTCAATTTTGAATTATCTTTTTGCAATATTCTGAATATATGTCATTCTAGCACTGAAAGGAACAAATTGTTGGCTCCAAAATTTATTAATTTCTGTACATTTTTGTACTTGTACTTTTGTATATCCTGGTAGGAAATCAAAACTACAATAAAATATGACTATGTACAAAGAAGAACAAAAATCGTCCGAATAACATACAAAATTTGTACTTTTCTGTAATTGTTGTTGTAATATATTGTACTTATTTGTAGGTTCCCGTAAAAATGGTTTTATTTGATTGTGTTTTTTTCTGAAAATTTGTCCTTATGCCTTAAAATTACGTTTGATAGATAGTGGATATCTAAGTACCATTGTTATGTAATGAAATAACGCATAACTCGAATTATTGCTTCAGAGGAATATCGTCAGGATTGTAGTCAGGGTTTGGCCACGGCGATTAAGTGTGCTAATGCGCGTGCCTGATCGAAAAAATAAGTTCGGGTTGTCGACAATTTTGCGCCAGTTTTGGGTGCTTCAAAATAGCTAATAAAGTGAAATCTGAATTAATGAAAATAAAATAAAATGGAAAACTGATGCATGATCTTTTTTTTCATTTCAGCAATGTATTTTCGCTAAATCGAATAAAAAATAGAAAAATGCAACGAATTCGGCTTTTTATTTCATTCAACTTATTTTTTCAGGTCACAATAAATCTTTCCGATAAATATTTCATCGATTTTCAACAATGAGCCAACCTGACAAAATGGGCCGACCTAGATAGCATTTTGCCTTTTCTTTTTTTGCCTATAAGTTTTTCAGTTTTCACCCAATCAATTTGCGATGTTCAGTAAAAGTGTTCTTTTTCCCAGACCTTTTCAACGATGGACTCGGATTGACCAAATCCTTTCTTAAATGGAGGTTTTGGTCAAATTCAAAAGGGTGGCTAACCCTGACGATATTCCCCTATATATTTTTTGGAACCCTGCATGTACGTACTTTGCCGCCGCATTCTTCAACTTTATAATTGCTGTATTGCTGGACCATGCAAGCAGCTTTCTGAAGAAATTTTTTATTTGTTTCTGGAGTCCACCAATCCTTAGGGGTTCCGTTTTTGTCATATTTTCTACCTACGTTATCAACAGCGTGTGTCATCTCGCGTGCCAATTCGAATGCACCCATTCCGGCGTAGTTTAGGTACTGAGGCCTATCCGGATCATAGAAAATGCCTTGTAGCATGCCAGCAGCGTAGTCTAACAAATTGAAATTCATATTAAATACATAAATAAAATTTTTAGTTTCAAACCTGATGTATTCTGGACCTTTTTTGGATTGTCAGCGCAAATTCTCTGCCGATTTCAATGAAACTTTGCTGCTGCCTGACCAATCATTAAGAAATAGGTTTGAGCGTGATTTTATGGCAATATCTTAGAAACTGTGAGTTTATTAAAGAAATGAAACATAAAGGCAACCAAATTTCGACATGTGCTCACCGCTATATCTTAATCTATTGAAACGATTGGTACACAATTTTAATTAGAAGTCAGTATACTAACTGATTCTTTATACATTTTACCAAAATTTTTCATATCCTGAATCGTTTGAAAATTTTGCGTATTTAGTATAAAAAGTGGTGATTCGGAGATGATATAATTGGTAGAATTTTTGAAACTATTCAAAATGTCCGAAATTCTTGAAATGTATATTAAGACTATGTTATTGCAAGCTTCTTATCAGAATTTGGTGTAAAAGGGTTTGATTTTGGTTTTGATTCAACAATAATGCATATATTCATTATCCATATCTCGTCAGAAAACCATCTTACAGTTTTGCAAAAGTCTATCAATAAAATAGACCTACCAATGCTGTTTTCCTCTTGAAAATATAGAGCGCCGCCCCAGTCACGAGTAGAGTCCACGTGTTTTGTCCAATCAAATTTGGTAAAAGGCTGCTTCAATTCTTTGAAAGAAAGCTTTGAAGTGAAAATGGATAAGTTTGAATATGCTTGAAGGTAATCATTTGGGGTAACTTCCACCGTGCTGTAGTATTCGTCAAGAGTCTCGTCATCAAGCATTTCTTTGGGATACCCAATAACACTTGTCATAGAATCAAGTTTATCCAAAGCAATTGTCCTTGTTTTCTCGTCCATCCAGTCGGCCTAAAACAAAATCAAGAGCCCGCAAGAGATTATTTTTATCCTTCCAAGCATTCTTTACAAGAATACATATATACACCATACGTGCACCCTTTTCTCGTTTTTTTTCAGCCTACTTATAGATAATGTCAGAACTAAGTTCTTTTGGTAATGCAACTTAGGGGCTGTATTTGAAACATGTTACCAAATTACGGGTTGGGGGGGGGGCTTGTTTGCGCCAAAACCTACAATTATAACAGGTTTGTTGTAGGGGGGAAGCATAAATGTACAAACTGAGACAACCTTAAGTAAGTTTCCCGACAATAAATTTTAGCAAAGTTTGAAAATCTTGCAAAAGATGTCCCTGTAACTGCACAGTTCAATAATAACTTAATAAGCTTTAAAATCACATTCATAGTTGAGACTTCTCATTTTTACGCTTAAATGCAAACTGAATTGATAGAACACAATAAAAAAACACAACTATTTTTGGATAAACATTAATGTTTTGTTTGTCTGGAAAGTCCATTATTGTATTTTTTTGTTTGAAATTTATTTCTTATAATTAAAAAATGTTAAGTTGAGAATTTAATGATTTTGTGGTAAGTGGAATTATTTTGTTGAAAAGTCATCTTTTTTTTGTCAGTAATTCAACTACTTTAGTTGAATGTTAAACTACAGTTTGAGCTATTTATTTTTGTTGTTGAAGATTAATATCTGTGTTTGAGTATGAAACTGTTCTGTTGAAAATTCATTTTTATTTGAAAAATAATTTTTTCAAACTGAAAATTGACCTATTTTATTTTTTAATTTCAAGATTCAACTATTTAATTGAATGTTGATTTTATTGAGAAGAAAATTCAACTATTTTGTTGAAAATCCATGTATTTTGTAGAAAATTGATCTTTTTTGTGGTAAAAAATTAATGTTCTTGATGAAAAAATCATATATTTGGTAGAAAATTCAACTATTTGGATGAATATTGAACTTCTTTGTTTAAAATTAATTTTGCTCGTTAGGGATTTATTATTATTTTAGTTGAAATTTGATCATTTTAGTTGCTGGTTCAACTAATTTGTTAAGAAATCATGTTTTACTTGAAAACTAATTTTTTTCAACTAAAAATGTTACTATTTCATTTTTTTTAAAATTAATATTTTTAATTTAAAATTAATTTTCTCCAGTTGCAAATTCCAGTCTGGTTTAAAATTTGTCTTTTTTGTAAAAAATGTATCTGCTTGGTTAAAATACTTTGCAAAAGTTAATACTTTTTTGTTACAGACTTATAATTTAGGTTGAAAATTTATATTTACGGGCTGGAAATTCAACTTGAAAAATTCGCTTTTCGGCTTTAAGATTAAACAAATTGGTAGAAAATTAAATGATTTAGCTGGAATTGAACTTTTTGGTTAAAAATTTATTTCTGGATAAAAGTTTCACTATTTAGTACAAAATAAAGTTTATTGTTAAAAAATGACATTTTTGGATGAAAAATTTATCTGTTTTATAGAAGATTCATATATATATTATTTGAAATTCGTTTCATTGGCCAAAATTTCATATTGTTTTGTTGGGAATTGATTATTTCAACTGAAAATTTTTCGAATCCATTTTTAGTTGAAAAATCATCATATTTTGTTGAAAATTCAACTATTTTGAGGAAAACTCATCTTTCTTGAATGAGAATAAACTTTAATGTAAACAGTTCATTTTGCTGGTTAGAACTCGTTTTTTTCTTGAAATGTAATTTTTCAAACTGAAAATTAATCTATACTATTTTTTAAGATTTTTTATTTCAAAATTTAACTGATTGTTTGAAACTTTTTGTATTTTGTTGAAAATTAATCTTCCTGCTTAAACATTCATCTTTGTAGATTCAAAATTCAGATATTTTCTTGAAAGTTAAAATATTTTGTTGAAAGTTTGTCCTTTTTTATTAAAAATTCATCCTTCGTTGTAGAAAAGTCATATTTCGTGGTTGAGAATCTATCTTTTTTGGTTGAAAATGAAGTTTTTTTCGCAAATTTAACGTTTCGGGTTGTATATTGAACTTTCGTATAAAAAATTCGTCTTCTTGGGATGAAAATGCAACTGATTTTGGTTGATTTTCATCTTCTTTGTTAAAAAATTCGACTATTAGGTTCAAAATAGATCTTTGTCGGTTAAAAATTCAACTATTTGGTTTAGGAATCTATTGTTTTGTTGAAAATTCATCTTTTCGGTTGCATTCCCTTGTTTTTCAAATTTGAAATTGGAAATGGTTGGATCAAAATATCAACCGTTTTTGAATACAAATAGATTTTTTTCAAATATCAACTATTATACTTTTTGTTAAAAATTCATATTCTTGGCGGAAAACTCTTTTTTCTTGGTTTGAATATTTGTCTACTTGGTTGAAACATCAACGACTTTCTCAAAAATTCATTCTGTTGGTGAATAGTTTATAAATTTAGTTTCAAATTTATCCCTTTGGTTGAAAATTCAACAACTCACTTGAAATTATTTTTTTTCGATAATTGATTATTTTCCACTTGAAAAATCAACCTTTTTGTGAAAAATTTTGGTATTTTGTTCAAAATTCGTCTTTTCTTATATAAAGTTAACCTTCTTGGTTCAAAATTCACCTTTTTTGTTAAAAATTAAAGAAATTTGTTGAAAATTTGTTTATTAATGGAAATTGATACCTTTTTTAGTTGAAAATTCTATAGTCTGAACTATGACTAAACTATTTCACTAAACTATTTCACTATTTCAACCACTATGACTTAACTGATTTCATGAGCGTGTTCAATTATTGATTGATTTGAAAAGTCACTTTTGACTGATTATAATTCAAAGTGTACATTAGTTTCTTCCCCTTTATAATATTTTCATCTTATTTTTATTTCCAACAATTTAATTATTTTCTGTCCCAGTTTATGATCTTACATGCTACTTCCCTTCTTAAATCTAGATTTTAAAATAGTTTGTTGAAAAATCTCACCTCTTTTAGCATTTTCTTTATCTCTTGCTCAATATCGACTGCTAATTTTTCTGCACTTTTCTTTGATTCTGGATTAAAGTTCTTCCTGACATATAGAGCACCAATATTCAATCCTTGAAAACGAGATGCTTGAAGGCATTCCTTTGATCTATCTAATTCTTGATCTGGCATGGAGTACTCAAGGTTGTATTTATTTGTCAGGTTTTTAATTTCTTCAGGTAAATAATCAAAATCAGTCTGAACTGCTCTCCAGAAGAGGTAATTAGCCAGCGTTCTTTTTGTGGTTGTCTTTAATAATTGTTCCAATTTGTCGAAAAAAGTAGACGTATTCACTGCTATTACTTCTTCATCATCAAGTACGGTGATCGATTTGAGAACATTGTTGAAGAATTCCTTCCAGCCAATACTCGGATAATGTTTTTCAAGGTCGCGCACTTTCATTTCTTTGCAGGGAGCAGGACTTCGCATATTTACGGAGTTCTGGGGGTTAAAGATATTTTAGTAAACAGATTCCGTGGGGTTAATTACTCCTGCAATCTTATGCAATCCTGCGAAATCCCATGCAATCCCTTGTAATCCCGCCTTACGAAAAATCATCATAAGAAAATAATATTTAAACATTGAAAGAAGTTATGCAGAAAAAATAGAAAACCCAGGAGAGGAAATACATGATTTCAAAAGATTAAAAATGGATTAAATAAATCAATAGATTTCAACGAATTTCAAGAAATTTTATGAGATTTTCAAATATTTCAAATACTTTTGCATTGTTTTAAATGATTTCTGTCTATTTTAGTGAATGTTACGATTTCGAAAGGAAAAATTTTAAGGTATTTCAAGGGAAAGAAGGAATAGAAGAATTTTGAAGGATTTTCAAAGGCTTTGGGCTATGTTGATAGAACTTTGTGAAATAAATTAAATTAATATAAATTTCTAGGGAGGCCTAGCAATTTAAGAGACTTCGATGGATTTTGAAATATTTCAAGACCAGTCACAATATTCCAATAATTTTAATGAATCTCTAAGGTTTTCACGAAGGTTTCAAGAGTTTTGAAGACTTAAATTTTTGTTAGAGAACTTCAGTCAAAACATTTCGTTTAAGCCATAGTCAAAGAATTTTAAATGACTTCTACTTATTTTCATGAATTTTCGCGATTTCCAAAGATCTCAAGGGATTCTAACGAAAACTTAAGGGAATAAATTGAGTTTTATTCCGAAGGATTTCTGTGAATTTCAACAATTTCAAAGGGCATCAGGTAATTAAACAAATTTTGAAGGATTTTTAAGATTGTAGGTTATTTAAAAATATTGCAAAGAATTTTAAGAGATTTAAAAATGTTCGCTCTGATTTATTTCTCTGCGAACTGATTATCCTATAATAATTTTCTAGATAATGATTTCCTCTAATAAATTTCCTATAATTTGAAAAAATTATATCAAAATCATTGGAGGCTTGAACTTATTTTTGTACAATATTTTTTCATAAGACCCATACAATCCTACGCAATTTCTATAAAATCTATTTATGAACTACAAATTCCAGGAGATCTTTAGCAATCTCATGCAACATTTTTCAGTCACATTGCAATCTTCTGCAATTCCGTGCAATCTTGCAATCTTGCGATTTGGTGTACGCCGAAAATCTGAAACCCATCGATGGATTTTATTTTAAATTATTCGCAAATACTAAAGAGGAACCCTGTGTCATATAAACAAAAAAAGTCTCAGTTTATTTTATTAAACTTTTTAATCTTGATTTTTATGAAAAAAGAAGAAATTTTCCAAACGAACTTTGACCGATTATGACTAGTACTAGCATTGAATCAAAAAAATATTGATTTGAACACCGATATTTTTTTGATTCGATGCTCATTTTTGTATATAATAGCGTGGTTCATTTTATAAAGAAAAAATAAATGATTTTTGAATTTAAACAATAGGATGGATCAAAAAAAATTTATAAAATGGAAATGCCTGACTACTGAAATGTTATGTGTTTTCTTTAGGCTCCCTTGTTACCTGTATACAATTTCAAATGAGTCGTTTACTTAACTTGCGGTTGGGCGTATTCGGAACAGAATTTTAAAAAATTTTTAATCGCAGAATTTTAAAAGAATGGTAAATATTATTTTTACGTCTTAATCTGCATAATATGCCAGATTTTTACCATTTTTTTAGATTTTTTATTTGTTCTTATATAGGAGAAATTTAATTATTCCTGGAGACCTGAAAATGAAAAAAGAGTTTAGAAGCTCTAAAAATCATAAATAATTTTCTTTCGTGCATAGATGAAGTTTTTTATGTTTGAAATGTACTTTCAAAAAAATGGAGAAGAGCAGCTTGTTAAGAATGACGGGTTAATTTCAGAAATTCATTAAACTGGTCTTTTTTAACGATCCGAGATTCTCAATTTTTTTTAAAGTACAGTTTAACCATAATAAAATTTTTAAATGCTGAATCTGGATCCGAATGTAGCAAAAATTGGAAAAATTAGTCATATTATGCAGATTATAAAACAGAAATATCATTCACGATTTTTTCAAACCTGTGTGATCAACAAATTTGTTTATTATTTTTCCGACTCCGCCCAACCGCAAGATATTAGTCGATTCATTCCAAATGTTATACACGTTATATGGGACCCGAAAGGAAACTTTTTAGTGCTGAGGTGTTTTCAACTTTACAGCTATTTTTGAGTCCAGCATACTGAACAATCACACTGGGCTTTTAATGAACAAATTAAAATTAAATTGAAAATCTGACATGATTTAGAGTTTAGATGTCGCATGCTTGATTTTTGTCTTTTGTAATTATTTTTTTCTTGACCTTGGTTTCTGAACATTTTCAATCTAAAAAAAGTCAATAACAAGTATCTTTTAAATTTTTAAATTCCTATTAAACAAAAGATTACGTATTTCATAGCACTGTATATGCATTCACCAAAAATTAAAGGTAATAAAAGTGTTTGGAACAAAAATATAAATTAGTTGTTTATGCTACCTTTATAAGCTTAATATCCCTTATATCTGTTTCCCTAAATTATTATTCCATTTGTTTGTTTTATGTTTCTTCTACCTTTGTTGAAATAGTTTCTTTTCATCTTTCTTCAAGGTGTAATTATCAAATTAATTAGGTGCTTGCCCGAATTTCAGACAATATAGTCTTCAAGCTCTGCATAAAATCATAAAAATACACTTTACTGTCGAGTAAAAAAAAATCATTAAAAAAAGACATGGAAAACATTATTGAAGCAACTTGCAAAGTTTCAAAAAATATTCCTTCAGTAATGACATTCAGTTTCAAATTAGATTTGAATTTTACAAGGAAAAAGCATATTCAAAATTATATAACTAACAGTTTATACTTTCCTAAAGATAAAACTTAAGGTAGTTGGTTAAGGTATTTGTCGTACCAGAAAACAGTTCTCTGAAACAAACACTTCCTCTATGATTTTAGGAATCAAAATTACATTGCTAATGACGCCATTTAAAATTTAAAGAAAATATTTTTGATAACAAATTTTTTGCACGCAAAAAAAATTATATTGGCAATGTGTTTTGAAATTGAATTTTTTGTTTCTATTGGGTAAAATATTACCCGTAATTGTGCAGTTTCCAATTTTGTAAGCAAATTTTTCTATGGCTGAAATCGTTAAAATAATTTAAAAAAAATCATTTTTAAAGAAATGACTATTTGAATATTATTGGCATATTTTAAAAACTGAAAACAGTAGAGTTGTAGGAAATGTTTTTTGCAAAGAAAAAGTAAGTCATGATTTATTAAAATTCAACCATTCTTTGAAAACTGGTGAGAAGCGACGATAAAAAACAACTTAATTACGAGAAATATTGATAAAATAATTCTTTTTTGTAAGTCTTCAATTTTTTCCATACAAAATTATGTTTTTCCATTTATAATAGATGACTGATGATATTGTTTCAATTGTTAAAATTATAGACAATTTTTTCCCGATACCTAATTTTTGGCTCGACAACAAACTAAGAAAAATTTTGTAATATCAATTGTGGAATGGGAGCTTCTAATGTGTCCACAGAGGGTTCACATACAGTTTAAAATGGGTTTCGAAATACCAATAACAGCGGTTTAAGTAGAGTAGCACCGACAGAAGTGGGACACACTTTGTCTTTCATGCTATAAAATGTTCAAAAAATAATACTTTTTTTATGTTGAATTAATAATTTTTTTGAAAAATTAAATTGATAAAACCAATTTTCATGGTTCATATTGTTTATTACATTGTTTCTAAATTCTAAGAAAAATTTAGGAAATTCACTATAAAAGTTACTGAATTTTGTTTTCAGAAACCTAATTTTGAAAATTTCAGTTACCTCAGTAACTTGAATGTATCAGAATTTCCCGAAAATTTCTAACAGTGCACTTGAGTAGTTCATAAAAAAACACTAAGTATCAAAACAGAACGTCAATGCAGTGGCCCACTTCCGTCCTGAATCATAATTTGACACGAAATCACGTAGCGAGAACACCACGCGACAATATGCTAAAATCTCTTCAAATTTTTGAAGGTCAAGTTGAAAACTATATTAATTTATATTTCTGCACTAAAGTAGAAAAATGTCAGAAAACCATAATTTTTCATATTTGAGCTGCTTCTGCTGTATCATTCATTCAGTCGCTTTCAAATAGGAAAAATCTCTTTCTTGCCGAAATGTTCATTAGATCATAAATAATGAAACTCCTAGGAAATATACTGACGTCAAACTAAATTTTTCATTTTTATAAACAATCTTGATCAATTACACCTCAAAATAATTCTTTTTTGTATGAAAAGCTGTTTTTTGAGTTCAATAGTGAATGTTATGTACTTTGAAATAAGGAACCGAATCGTAAAACTTCTACAGTGAACATCTTTTTCCAATATTATAAGCAATGAAGATGAACAAAATCATGACGCTTACCCATTTTTGGAAGGAAAATTCTGATTTTCAGCAACGTTGTCGATTCAGTCTATACGTTTTACGATTCGGTTCCTTATTTTAAGGTAACGTTAACTATTAAACCTGAAAACAGACTTCTTCTATACGGAAGAATTGTTTTGAGAATTAATTGATCAAGGTTGTTCATAGAATGAGAAATTTTGTTGGATGTCAGTATATTTCGCACGAATTTCATTTTTCATGATCTTATAAACATTTCATCAAGAAAGATATTTTGCCTATTTGAAAGCGTCTAGTAAATGCATTTATTGATCAGAATTGTCGACAACAATGGAAAATATTGTCAAATGTCAGTTTCTTCCATCATAATTTTAATTCAGAGATAAAATGAACAATTATGCAAAAAAGATTGATTTTTCCTATCAAAGAGAGACCATTTAATAAATGTGTTTATCAGTATTGTTTATAACGACGGTAAATATTATTGATCGTCCATTTCTGTCGTGGAATTTTCATTTTTGAATGCAAAGCTAATGATTGTGCAGAAAAAATGCATTTTCTATATCCAGAAACGCTTATTTATTAAATTCGTTTATAAAATTTATCTATAACAATCAAAAGAATAATACCACGGTGCTTGATTTTAATGACACATTGATTTCACAAAATTATGGTTTTCTGGCATATTGCAACTTGAACAACTAACAAGCAGACTTTTCTGTAAAAGCGTCCTCGGCAGACCTCTTTAGAATTTAATTAGCTTTAATCTGAAAAAAATGAGATAGGGTAAAAATTATAGGCTCTGAATCATTTTGAACCTCAATTTCCTAATGCGCTGAGAGTCTTCCAGAAGTCTCTGAAGCTAGCACCGTCTTTTAATAAAGTAGAATTGGAAACTATCCCATAACTAAAGGCTTGTTTAGGGCTATTAAGGGCCGTGAATCCCAAATTTTAAGCTCTGCAATTTTTTATAAAAAATGGGTTGCGCGCTGACTTTACATGTATCAGACACCGTTATGCCTGCAACTTCAAAACTGTTCATTCAATCAAATCCAGGCTTTTTCTACAAATTAAGAGCTCACTTAGGGCTGTCGATCTCTGCCGGGTCCAAGTACACAGTTCGTCTAGTTTTTAAAAACAGATGCGTGCTCTAGTTTCACATGTAACGCTGACACCGTGACACCTGTAGCAAATGCAATGCTAAAACAGCAATGCTACAATTAATCCCGGAATCATACCGAAATGAAGGTCCCATTCCGGGTTGATTGTAGCGCTGCTTTAGGAGCTAAGGTTTGGCGTTGCCAGCTTCATATGTGAAACCAGAGCGCGCATCGTTCTTCAAGAAAATAAAAGGACTACGGCAATGGGACTAGCATAGATTGACAGCCCTAAGTCGGCCCTTAATTTCTGAAAAAACGTGGATTTAATTGAATGAACAGTTTTGAAGTTACAGGTATAACGGTGCTTGCTTCTTGTGGAGTCGGCGCGCAACCTATATCTTATAAAAAAGTTCAGAGCCCAAAATTTGGGACTTACGGCCCTCAAAAGCCCTAAATGAGCTCTCAATTATAGGATAGTTTCCAACTTGATGTTATGGAAAAGCGGTGCTAGCTTCAGAGACGTCTCCTCCAGAGTGCGAGGCGGGAATCGAACCCGCAAAAGCCGACGGAGTGGATCCAAAGCCAATGCTCAGTCCCTACAAGCATCGTCGTACTTAAATATCAATTATATTACAAAATTAAGTTCAAGATTGAATCTTTAAATTTTTCTAACTACACGACACAGTCCCTTATATAATTAGTGACTGTCATATCTCTTTTTTATTTGCGTTCTTCAATTTTAATCCCGTTTAATCTTGTGTAATCTCCTGAAATCTTTTGATATGCAATGTAATCCCGAATAGTGTCTATAAACGTGTTTGAGTTAATTTAATCTTAAGTAATATTACATAATCTTACGTAATCTCGTGTCATCTTGTATAATCACAAATGTGATCTTATGCAATCATGTGCAATCTGTATTATCGTGTAATTTTGTGGTCATTTGCATTCAAAAAACCAAAGTGGGTAACCTTCGGGAAGTAGCCTTGCCCTCTCACAAAGAAAAGCATTGGACCACTCTCACCATAATTTAATTAATACTCACAGTGGAAAGCTTAATTTCAAAATCCACAACGTCCTTTAATTCTTTTTCAGCTCTAGCTTTATTTGCACCAAACCTAACAGCAATGTCAACCATATAATTGTAGTAGGCAGTGATATTTGAGTCCTTGAACCCTTTTAAGTACGTTTCGCGTAGAATATAGAGAGGTGGTTGGTCAATCTAAGAAAAGTAATTTTTGAGTTAAAATATTGAATTTTATTTCTAATTCTTCTTTATCTGTTATCGCAAATACTTACATTTAACATGCGTTTGTTGTTGTTTAACACACAGTTAACGCCAACTCTGAAATCGAACAAGTTCCAGGCATAATATCCCAATTTCTGCATAGCATAAGTCGTCCGCTTCCAATCAAAATTCTTCTCATCCCACTTGTCTTCCAGTACAGGCCAGCCACCTGCTTTCTTCAATTTACTTAATTCTGTACAGAGACCATTTTTTTCAATCGCCTCTATAGAAAAAAGGGAATCAGTTTTTTATATGAAAAAAGGTTTTTTGAACAAAAGTTCAGATTTTAAAATGTACTCACTCGTGTCCATGCAAGCCTTGTAAAAGTTTTTCGCTAGTCTCATCCATCTGGGGTCCTTGGGTTGAATTGGCTCTTCAATGCTCTTTTTCAGTTGCACCTGAACTTCTTTCATAAGGGAATCTGATCTGCCCACATACGGATTTTCTTTTGTAAGTACTGCCTTTTGTAGAAACTTACCACAGGCAAATTTGTAAAAGTCATCGCACGGCTTTACCTGGGGGTCGATACTCTCCCGGATTGTTGTAGCTACAAAATAAAGTATCAATTGTTGAACCCAATCTTGAGAAAATGTATTTATAATCTTAGTTTGTCACATTCTTTTAAGCTACTATATAAATCTAATTTAGTGACGTTCGACAAATTTAGTTAGAGAAAAGAGGGTCACAGATGGTAAGTAGAAAGCTACTAGTTTGTTAAGTCTAAATATTTACTAGTTAGATACGCAAAAACAACTAATTTCTAAGGGGTTATCCATGTATCACGTGAAGAATTTGAGGGGTTGGTTGATTAATACTATTGCATGATCTTTTTAGCGAATATACCTTATAGAAAATCCATGTATCTAAAATGATAGTGTGCACTACCGGCGGAAATTATCTTCACGCCTATTTTCTAAGCTGTTGCTAAAGTGCTTTAATTTTTATGATATGACACGAAATTTTTTGTATAATTGTGCAAAAGGTGATGAAATTCTGCGTCTAGTAAACTGGTAATCAAGGCAAAATGTCAATTTTCTAAAAAAGTATTGTAAGAAAAACTTTAAATTATTGTGTTTTTTGGATATTTGTCCCGAAATTTTTCCCCCAAACTTGGTGCGAAAAGTCGGAACATTTTAGAATGCGTACGCGCTTACAAATTTTTTAAAAATAACTATTTATAATATTTTAATAAATTTCAGTATTAATTATAAAAATATTATTATATTATATTATTCTTTTCATTATGTGTTGAGTACTATCATTATTTGAAATTTTGCGACTTTTTTGCACCAAGTTTGACTTTTAGGCAAAAATATTAAAAATTACTCAATAATTTAGTAAAATACTGTGCACTTATTTCAGAGATATTCCAGTTTTCTGAAAACATTAATTATTGACGTCTTTTAGTAATGTGTTATTATTAAATTGAGATTTTGCCTCAACTTGGGCTTATCAGACGCATAATTTTTATTAAATTTCGTGATATTATGAGGAAGAAAATTTCATTTTATTATTATAAAAATTTGTCAAACTAGGCACCGAGCACCTATCAAAATGGAATTCGTAGCCTCTTAAGACCTTGGTTGAGTCTGAGTAGAATCCTAAAAATACAATTTTTAATTTTCAGTAAACGAAATTTCCAAAAAGATGTTCTTGCAAAAAAAATTCAGAAAAAACATTTTGCAGGAAAAATATCAAAAATAATTTTTTGCAATTATTTCGCTTGAGAAGCAATTTAATTAGGATTTTTAAAACTCCATCTCCCATATTCTACCACCCCTACTCGCCCTACAACGGTTCCAAAATGGGCATGCAGGTCATTTCCGCCGGTACTGTATAACCTTAACGTGTATTAATTTTGCAATCACGAATTCCGAAAATGTTATACAAATTTTATGTATATATAATTAGATTAGTATTTTGTTTTTTTCCATCATTCTGTAAGAAAATAATATCTATCAAAACAAAGTCTTTTCACAATTCAAGATGTTCAAGATGTTCAAAAACGTTTCAATTTCTAAAATTTCTAAAATGATCCAAATTATTCAAATTATCAAAATTATAAAGTGTTCCAAACTTATAAAATTGTGAAAATTTATAAAATTATGAGAAGGCCTCAAATTTTAAAAATTTCTGTAATTTCTAAAATTGCCAACATGTATAAAATATCGAAAACTTTTTAAGTTTCATAGATTATTAAAATTTGCATGATTGTCAAAATTTTTAAACTCTTAAAAATGTCTAAAATTATCAAAAAAATTTTAATTAGAAAAAGTGTCAAATTTTAAAAACATATAAAGTTATCAAAATTTGTGAAATTTCCAAATATTTTAAAATATCGAAAATTTTAAAAATCACAAAAATGACTAAAATTCGCAAAATTTCTAAACTGTTCAAAATTTCTTGAATCATCCAAAATTACCAATTTTTTAACATTTCTAATGGTTAGAAAAAATTTGTAATTTCAAAGTTTCTAGATTTTTAAAAATTCTAAAATTTTGTCTCACTTTTTACTTTAATTTATAGGTTTGAAACATTTCAGAAATTTGAGAAATTTTGACATTTTAAATAATTTCAACCTTTTAGGAACTATGATAACTTTAGAAATATTTAAAATTTGATAAAATTCAGAATTATTAGAAATTTTTGGACATTTTATGAAATTCAGAAACTTCATAATTTTTAGAATTTGAGAAATCTTGAACATTTTTAGAGATTTTTAACATGTCTGAAATTTTGGAAATTCGGAAGATATACGAAATTTAGATAATCCAAAAAATTTTAAATTTTAAAAATTTTCGGTACCATAGTTTTTGCGACAGGGGGGGGGTCGATCAACGCAAAATGTGTGCTCGAAGATGTATAATGTTTTATCATTTGGGTGTGAAGTAAATTTTTACCCCTGAAAAGTTGAATTCTAGGCCCCCTTCACGGAAATGAAAAGGGGCTGAAATCATGCATGTCTTCCAAAAATTTGATTTTTTGAAAAATTTCTTTGTCAGGATGTCTGATTCGTCATGTTCTATTTAAGGAAATAGCTGACCAAATAAGGTCATTACTACTTGAGAGGTGCCGCTCGCGAGTATGGTTCTAATCACTTTCTTATTCGATAACTCACACAATTTTGACGTTCGAACGTCAAAAGTGAGTTTCCAAACGCGACCAAACGACATCCAAATGATTGGTAAAAGAATTTTTGAAAAAAATTTAAATTTGTTGTACAGCGTGAAGTTAGGACTACAATCTTGAAAACTCAATACCTTTATCTTTATTTAATCATTTTGAATGTGAGACCACAATAGGATTTGAGAAACCAACATAGCATTGACTTGACGCAGACTTGACATAGCAGTTGCGTGGATGCGATGCGCGCGCATGTATTGCCAACTGTTTATTTTGATGTGTCCTTCGCGTTCCGCTGTCCCGGAGAATCAAGATTAAAATGGCCGACTCATGCTTGGATTTTTCCGATTTCATCGAAAGTGAGGTTATGACGTGCAGGGTTGCTTTAGTGTCGGTTGTGTGTCAAGCACTATGTTGTGTGTCTGCACTGACTATAAAAGCCTAGACCGTGTTCATTATTACAAAAAAAATCAGAAACGTGAAAAAAACAGCGTGCACTTTTGGTGTTACAGGAATATTCAGTTTCAAATAATTCTTTTTAAATTCTTCGATATATTC
>JAWWEA010187060.1:0-13846 GCA_035222095.1 Andricus quercuspetiolicola | reverse complement strand
GGATAGCTGTGAAGATCTTATACAGTGTATTCAGACAAGTGATTGGCCTGTAGTTCTTTGGGTTAGCTAAGTTGCCCGTCGTTGGCAGGAGTGCTGTGCGCCCTTCCACCAACAACTCCGGAATAGGCTCTTTCGACTCTACATATGAGGTGAAAATGCGAGCCAGATGCTGGTGGGTGGAAGGAAACTTCTTCCACCAGAAGGTCTGAATACCTTCTGGTCCCGGAGCGGAATAGTTTTTCATGCCTCTTAGTACTTTTTCCACCTCCTCGGTATTGATAGGTGGGCATTCTTCCTCAGGTGTTATGAGGGCATTGCACAGCTACTTGAAGCTATTTATGTTCTTCGAGTCTTTAATTGAATGCTGGACTTCGTAGAGTTCTCTCCAAAATGCTTTGACCTCCTCTGGTTTGGGCGGTTGGTCGACAGTAACTGGAGAATCTTGGAAGACTCGAGATGGGTCAGATAAAAACTGTTGATTTTCTCTGTCCCACCTCTCCCTCCGCTCTAGACTTCTCCTACCATCAGATAGTACCAGCATTCTGTCAACAATATGCTGCTTGATGGTCAGCAGCTTTGATTTGTTACGTGTGTGATAACGGATCCGCAGTTCGCGCGCGAACTTGCGAACCTTGGCGGTGAATTTCTTGCCAGATGTTATATAGTCAATCACGCACTGAATGAGGTACGCATACTCCCTTGTCCAGCCTATCTTTATGGTGAGTTGATGCTTTCGTCTTTTGGTCTTATGATCAACCGTTGGTTTTGTTTTCGGTTTGCATACGCTAAAGCTGTCGCTGCATTATGCACACCACAATTGATAGTCCAGAGGTCGGATTCCTCTGAAAAATCTCCACGAAGCTCATCATCTAGTTCATCCAGATCTTTGAGCTAGAGAGAAACCTGGATATTGATGTTTTGCCTGGTCCTGAAGTATTGTTCTTTCTCTATTGGCTGCCTGCCCGCGGTTGTTCTTCTCAATATCGCCTCTCATTCTGTGTTGCCGGCTTGTTCTGGGTGCGGTAGAGTACGTGCTCCGCATATATAGCCGCTTATCCGTAGGTTTTCGGTATGTTTTCGCAGACATTGATGCGAAAAGTGCGAGAGCTCCGTGTGTTTCCCGCACCACAGAACATGCAGTCGTGCCACGTAACCTTCTCGTTCAGGGTCCATATTAGTATCGTAGCTCTCTAGGAGTTCGTCATTGAATCGATCCGTCCACCTAAAAGTGCCGACATTCCGCCGCTCCATCGCATTGACTCCGTCTTGATTGGCTCCTCCAACTCTAGGATAGTCGGCATTGTTGTCCGACCGATTGTCGGGAGCCCTGCGCGTTCGATAGTTTTGAACCACACTTACTACAACTGTGTTTGGTGTTATCATTGTTGTTTCCACGAGTAGCTAGGGAAAGGGTTCGTCCATTCGTGTAGAGCCCCGCATGCAACGATAAGGCTGCATACTATGAGAGGTCGCCCAGTATCCCAGAGTCACCGTTCGAGACACCTCACCCAGGTGCCATTCAGCTTTCGGCACGGTTCTTACGCCTCCGCTTGGGAGTTAATTCCTTCGGGACCACCCCTGGACAATTGTACGCGACTGCTTATTAATCATTGTAGCCATATTCAGCAGAAACCCTTGGTTTAATAGAAATTACTAATTATTAATATTTATTGCAAAAAACTATTTTTTATAAATTGTGAGTGTCGTAAAAGTTGAAAAATACAAGATAAAAAGGTACGCAAAGCACTTTGCGTGTTCTAAAATTTGTACAAGCCATGTAATATGTCATCAGCACGCAAATAAAAAAGAACCTAAAGAACCTAAAGAACTTAGTGTCTTTTTTGCCTTGTAAAAGTGACCGAGTGTGGAGCGAATTTACCGACGGAAAGAATCACTTTCCCTTACGTATGTTGTAAACTTGTAAGGGAAATGAGTCCCAGCTAGATTCGGCTATACTCTAGCTACGATCGTTCGGGTAAGTTCGGGACAACCGCAGAACACATAGTGTCCCTTACGTATGTTTTGTTGTTGTATTTTGAGGCTGTGCTCGAGCTCTTCGATAAAGGCATCGTCCGCAAGTGACTTTGTGTTTTTTCTGCCTTGTATTTTTGATTTTCCGCGACTAGTAAAAAATCGCAAGTCCATTTGGTAATGGAAATTGTTTAAAAAATCAATTTTTTATTACAAATATGAAAGAGACCGAAGGAACTAACCCCCAAGTGAAGGCCTAACAACCGTGCCAAAAGCTGAATGGCACCTGGGTGAGGTGTCTCAAATGGTCAATCTGAGATACCGGACGACCTCTCCGAGTATGCAGGCTTATCCTTGCATGCACGGCTCTGCAAGGATGGACGAATCCTTTTCCCTAGCTATTCATGGGAACAACAATGATGGCACCAAACATAGTTGTAGTAAGTGCTGCTCAAAACAATCGAACGCGCAGAGCTAACGACAAACGATCGGTCAACAATGCCGACTACCCTAGAGATGGGGGAGCTGATCAAGACAGAGTCAATGCGATACTAGTATGGCCCCTAAACGAGAATGTTAAATGGCGCGACTCTCAAGGCCAAAAGACGAATGCATCAACTCAGCACCAAGATAAACTGGGCAAGATGGTACGCGTCCCGCATTCAGTGTGTGATTGACTACATAACATCTGGCAGGTTCCTTCATCACACACTTAACAAGTCAAAGATACTGACCATCAGGCAGCATATTGTTGACAGAGTATGGGTTCTATCTAACGCTAGGTGAAGTATAGAGCCGAGAGAAGGGTGGGTCAGAGAAAGTCAACAGTTTTTCTCTGACCCATCGCGACTATTCCAAGATCCTCCAGTTACTTTCGACCGCCTGTCTAAACCAGAGGAGGTCGATGCATTTTGGAGCGAAGTCTACGCAGTCCAGCGTCTACTAAAAGAAAACTCAAAGATCACAAATAGCTTCAAGGAGCTGTGCAGTGCCCTCATAACACCTGAGGAGGAATTCCCACCTATGACTACCGAAGAGGTGAAAAAAGTATTAAAAGGCATGAAGAGATATTCCGCTCCGAGACCAGACGGTATCAACAGCTTCTAGTGGAACAAGTGTCCTTGAACTTACCAGCATCTGGTCCGCATTTTCACTTCATATCTAATGTCGGAGGAGCCTATCCCAGAGTGATTGGAAGAAGGACGCACAGCGCTCCTCCCGAAGATGGGCAACTTGTCTGGCCCTAAGAATTAAAGGCCAATAACTTGTCTAAACACGCTGTATAAGATCATCACAGCGTAGACCGGTCGACGAGGAACAAATATGACCCTAACTTCGAATTAATTCTGGATAAGCTGATTTTTGCGTGCGACGAGGGAAAAGGGTCAGCTACTTCTTCTAATTTTTTTTTTTACCTACCTCGGCTTAGGCTTTTCATTTCCAGACTAGTAAATGTTCTGTATAGTTAGGTACCGAAATAGTTTAAGAAATTTTCGGAAGTACAAAATTGACAATTTCAGCGCATATTTTGAATAGTTTGATTAATTATTTTCGAGTTTGCACCTAAAATAGCAGCTTCGAAGGACCGAATGAAAAACTCGGGAGACAAACTTTGAAGTGACTTTTGATATCTATAACTCCAAAATATTGAATCTTCTTCTTGAATATTATCTTTTTCAACTCAAAATAAGTTATATTATCTATTAATTTCAAATATTTTAAAAAATGTTCATAATATAATTTAGCAATTTCTTATTTGTAGTTTGCGACAGGTGAATGACCAAGACATTCTGCGTATTTTTTTGTTTATAATTTCTAAACGAAGTCTTCTAAAATTTTGAAACGTGAAAAATGACCTCGACTTGAAGTGGTCAACTTTGTGTCAACTACTCTTCAAATTATGCGCAAGAAAGGATCAGATGGGAGTTTTTGTAGAATATTTTATTAGATCAAAAATAGTAGAGAAGATTAAAACTTTAGGCGTCATTTTTCTAGCCTCTATTTATCAGTTTTGTATTGATTTCTGAAAAAATATGTGTAAAAAATGAATGTTTAAAGATGAATTAAGAGTATTACATGTTTTAAATATGATAATGTAAAAATTTGAAAAACATAGTTGTTTAAATTATTATTATTATCAATTATTTTATTCGCGAAACCCAGCAAAGTTTCTTTCTTGAAAATTTTTTACTAAGATTAAAATATCAAAATACCTTTTCTAACAATAAAAGTTACTCTTTTCGATTCCTGGCAGAGTTTCTGTTACATAACTTCTAACAAAACCAACAAAAAAACTGAACATTTGCAAAACCCAGCAAACGTGTTTTCCTGAAAATTTATTAGCAAACCTAAGATAACATAATATTCATCCACATTCTGAATACAAATTGTAACAAAACCAACAAAAAACTGAAAGCTCGAAGAATTGTATTACTTTAGTCAAAATTCCATTGGCCATCTGTCTAATAACATTAAAAATCAGTCAAATTTGCACTAAGATAAGCAAGGCAATTCAATCAGTAAAACAGATTTCACTGACGATGTCAGTCAAAATAGTACTGAAGTGATGAAATACACTGAATTGACCTTATGTTATGAGTTAATAATCCGACCCGAAATAATCTACCTTTTCGTAGAATTAAGGAAAAGTAAACAAAATTTAGATACACAAACTTAGCGACACTAGCAAGGAGAATTTTCATTAATTCGTAGTTTTGATGCCATTTGACCTTTTTTAGAAGAATAGATAAGAGTTTGTTGTCAAAGTACAATCTTACCTGATGCTTTCCTTCATAAGAAAATCAACCAGAAATGTTTAAAACTTAAATTCCAATCATGCAACCACAAGTAGTACATTACTTTTTTTAAATCATGAAAATTGTAAAATCTTGCCTGCTGTATTACCTGATGGAAAAACTACCCAATAGATTTTTGAAATATAAATTTCAATCATGTGACCGGAAGGGATGCAATATTTTTTAAAAGCGAGGTGAAGTTTTACTAATTCGTCACTTTACTGACCACTAATTTTTAAACATACAAAAATTGTAAAAGTTTGTCGTCAAAGTAAAATCTTGCCTGTTGCGTTCCTTGATAAAAAAAACTATCGAAAAAATTTTTGAAGCATAAGTTTCAAACATGCGACTCGTCATTCAAGACTTTTTGGTGAGTTTACGCACACTCAGACTCAGATATCGAATGTGAACTACACATGCAAGCACTTTTACCACTCGGCTCTTACATACATTCCGAACAATGATATTCCTTACAAAGTAGTAAGTTTAAAAATTTAATTTTCGAAAAGTCAGTGTCTAACTGTCTACACGTACCGAAAAAAATTCGTCTATTCATACTGAAATGTCGGTACAAGAAGCCCCTTTTTAAGTTCCTGTTATTCATATCGAAAAAATCTGGCTATTTGTACCGAAATTATAATACACGTAGAAATACACGGCTTTCGCAAAACGATGTTAAGCCATCCAGGGACAACTCAAACGACTGAAAGGATTTTGTGTGAGGTTTTACTATCCAGCAACTCAATTTTAATTAAACATTTTCATTTGACAAAACTATGAATATGTTGACATTTTTTTAGTACACTTTAGGGCTTATTTTATGTATTGTATATCTATATATAAAAATTAATTTTTATACTACGGATTCAAGAATATGTTAGCCTTAAATTTGTAGTTTTTAGAAATCAAAAACTAAAGAAATTCATTTCTAGATCTGAAATTAAAATTATAGTATTATTTGTTTACTACAAGAAATCAAATTTGGGGGTAGCGTTTCTAAAAACATGCGCTCACTTCTCGCAGAATGTCTCCGGAAAGAATAAGATAAAACAATTTCTAAAAAAGCATCAACTGAGCCCTATTTAAAGCATTTTTTGTAAATAGAGACTAAGTTAGTAGGTGAGACAGACCCGTCGTTGAAAAAAAAAGCTTTTTTGGAGAGTAGAAATGATTTACGGATTTTTCTGAATGTAGAGGACAAAATAATTAACTTTACCCCTAGAACAACTCGATCGGTTGATTTAAAATACTGATTGTGTAAGAATAAGCAATCAGTAGCTCTTCTAACTCTTCTTTGTCTGACTGCATATGTGTGCGTGGTGGGGAAAGCCGCCTTTCTCGGTCGTGCCGAGCGCAACAGCGAGCGATCAGTTCTTTGTGAGATGTTGCCTTGTAAGGACTTCATTAAAGAGTGCATTTAATAAATTGGTTCAGTTCGTTTTTATATTTCGCCTATTATTTCACCTCTATAACACCTAATTCTAACAGGTTATGGTACCCTCGCAACACTTGTCCACTGCGCGAGGTGAGTAATGAGGTGATCATGTAAAGGGAAAGATTCGAGAGTGTTTGTGATGTGCGCGTTGTGTCTCTTGTGAACTGTGGCTGAAAAGAATAAAGGAACCTGCAGAGGGGCAGACTTTCTGAGGAAAGGTACTTTGGGACGGCGAGAGGAGAGGAATTTCCGTAGCTTAAGCTGAGGCCAAAATTTCGCACAGAGGGGGCGATAAATATGAAAAAGACACAAGAGAGAAGGGTAAGTATAATAAAGTATTTCTCGGAATGGTTCTGACGCTTGCCCCAATTCAATAAGTTTGTCAAGATGCGGATTTGTGTGCGCATAGGGGTATGCTTTTTGTGATGCATAAAGATAGAAATTTATTCGGGACGCGAGAAAAGTGAGTTCGATGAGTGTTGAGAAAAAGCGTTTTGTTTTGTCAATTTCTGGAAAAGAAAATGTCCGACCGGCAGCATGCGTCTTGGCGAGAAGAAAAGTATAAACGCGCAAAGAAAGAGATGTGGCAACACTGCACGCAGAAGAGGAGTGTGAACGTGAAGAGAGAGAGAGAGAGTGTAGACAGGGCCCAAGTGGAGCGCTGTGTTTGCTGCATGGGCTGCCGCTGACTTTCGTCCGCCGGGCTACAGTGCTGAATGCACCGGGCGTGTGTTCCGTCCGCGGATGGCGAATAGGTGCTGTTGTCGGGCGCGTACGGTGTAGCTAGTGCAAGTTATTACAGCCGTGACATGTTTATATAACGCTGCTGCGTGAACACACATTATCATATGTATGCAGCCGAGTTCATGTCATAGATAAGGGATTCCGACTGAAGATCAGACTTGACAAAGAATGACTGAACGGTGCGACATTGGCAGTGTGTGTCAACTAAAGAATAGGCTGGATCTAATGAAATACTTTGTTAAAACCTAGGTACTAAAGAGCAGCTTGAAGACGTGATTACAAGAGTGTGTGTGACCCTGAAAATTCAGCACTTAAGAGCAGAGGAGAGGCTTTACCTGGCCAGAGCAGCAGAAAAGATCCTACTTATGTCGAAAAGTACCTGGCAAAGGATAGGTAAAGTAAACTTAGGAAGATTGTTTAGAGTAAGTCCCAGTAGACTTATGATGTAGGAAAGTGTACACGAACTAAGGATAAAGATGTGGTTTCTGAGGAGTTCGATATACTGGGTTGAGGATTATAGTAATATAAATATTACTATCATATTAAATTTAATGTAAAAGAGAAAGAACGTTCGACTTCAGATGCTTTGAGAGACGATTAAGACAGTTAAGAGAGATTTAAAAGACGATATAAAAAATAAGATCCTCGTAAAACTGAAGAAAATTTTATTAGAGAAATTTCAGATTAATCAACTAAAGAAAAAGACTTTAGAAGGATGACAGTTTGGATGTGCAATACTTAGGAATAGTTGACTAATTATTTGTTTCTTTTAGATCAATTGCTGTATGAGGAGGAAAAGCAGTTGATATTGAAGATGTGGCCTAACGAAGAGAAAGCAGTGTTAGTATCACAACCCAAGACTCGAGAGGAGAAGTACGTGACTGCAGAACAGTTTAAATTTGTTCTCAAACAGCAGTGGGATGCAGAGAAACAACGATCTAAGGAGAACATGAACTATCTTCTAGATTTGCAGAAGGAATTTCTGGAAAAGCAGGTCAAGACGAATCAGCTTTTGATCGAGAAAACTCTCAACAGATTGATGGACAAATTTGAAGAATGGGGAAGTAGATCGGTTACTGGAGGCAGTATTCCCAGTCTACCTTCGATACCGGAAACCAGTTCGCTCAAACTCACAGAGGTGCAGACACAGGAATCGCCCTCTGCTTTCTTGTCTAAGGATGAGCAAACTGCTGACAAAATGACTCAAGATAGGAAGGTTGATAAGCCCACAATTATCAGCTTGGAAAAGGTATCGTTACCTTTAATGTCATTTAA
This sequence comes from Andricus quercuspetiolicola, assembly GCA_035222095.1. Lineage (NCBI taxonomy): Eukaryota > Metazoa > Arthropoda > Insecta > Hymenoptera > Cynipidae > Andricus > Andricus quercuspetiolicola. Next base: position 5,626 of record JAWWEA010187060.1, on the reverse strand, counting down.
AAGGCCACAGCTGACAGAAGAAAGAGCAACCAAGATCAGTAGATCTGCAAACCCGGAAATAAAGACTCACACTGAGGATCATTTGATGACGTCAATAGAACCTCAGCAGAACACTGATGACTTGGAAATACTTAAACTGTCTAATCCGATACCTGTGAAAATACAGGGTCAGAAATATTCTCTCCGGGAAAATCCGTCAAAACAGCTGGAAGACGGAGAAATTGAAGATGAAGAAGAGGATTGGGATAGTCTCACTGGGATGAAGTCAGAAAAGACTGGATTAAAACAGGCTAATAAAATCAATCAAAGTTTGTTTAATGATAAAGAAACAAAACGTGACGGTGATTTTGATTTAACGGAGTACATAGATAAGAAAGTAGAGTCTATTCTAACACAGAAGGTGAGTGTGACAAATAATCTGCCGGATCAGATCTCGGGTTTAGCAGAGAAAATTCAAATTGAAGTATCCAATAAAGAGAGCGGTACTGCAAGAAATTACATGCTTACGACGAGCTTAAAATTCGAAGTTTTCGAAGACTATTTAATGTCAGAATTAAGAACGAAAAAATTGGAGTATGTACTGAGAGTAGAGTCACATAAAGATGTGAAAGAAAGTAAACTTACTGATGACAAGCATAGAGTGAGAGATATTTTAATAAATCATATTGATTTAACATATTATTCAAAAATACTTGATTTAAAGGAACCCTTTGAAATTTTGAATAAGTTGAAAGAACTTAAGAGACTGGAGAGTCGTATCACGCGATTGACAGCACGTAACGACTTAAATAGTTTACGTTACAACCCTGATAAACATAAAGCGTCAGAATTTTGGGACTTGTTTGAGGAAAAGATTAAAATTTATGAAGCGACACCTAAAGCAGATAAACTGCCGGAAAAAGATAAGAAGGATTTATTTGTTCAAGCGATTAAAGATGCAGTTCCGAATGTTACGGTAGCTGACTGCCTGGTAGAGGAATCTACTGGACAAGAAATGTCTTACGACCAATTGAAAAAGTTTATTTTAAAGGAGGAAGCACTAAGGCCAACGCACGCTGTACCGAGAGCGGTAATGGCAGCTAGAGGAAGAGGACGAGGCTCTGGTCGTGGCCACTGGACAAGGGTCAACACAAAATTTTCAAAAAGTGACAGCATAAGATGCTACTCTTGTGGCAAAAATGGCCACATCAGCCGAAATTGTCCAACTCCAGGCGAAACTGTTTGTTACAACTGTAACAAAGTTGGAAACCATATCAGCTCGAATTGTCCAGAGCCATGGACAAACTCTAAAAGACGTGCCAATCAGGATGCAGGTCCTTTAAATAAGCGTCAACGCCTGGATGCTGAGGAAGCGTCATCCAGCACCTCTAAGTCCTCGCGAGGAGAGAACTTCAGAGGAAGACGAGGAGCTAGAGGAGCTGGACATGGTCGAGGTAACCGAGGAGGACGCAGTAGTCACAGAGAACGTGGAATTTACCACAACCAGGGTAAAGGAGGCTCAGCGCATTACTCAACTCAGGAGGTACATGAAGGTATTAAAAATATTAATAATAAGAATGGGGATCTCATAGTTAAATTCATAGAAGATTCGGGAGCTACGTAACATTTGAGTAAAACTAAACTAATATTCAAGACATTGGATTCTGATAAATACGATAAAATTAAATGCGCGAGCAAAGATAGTCAATTGAGTACTCAAGGTTTAGGAGACGTTGTAATCAAAACGGAAAGCGGAGAAAATGTTATTTTAACAGATGTATTATACTCTGAGGATCTTTCGGAAAATCTTTTATCATTAAAGCGATTTGTAGATCAAGGACTTAAAATCTATCTAGATAATGAAGTAATTAATATCTATGATCCAGTTTCAAACAAAAACTTAATTACGGGAATTTATAAAAATCCTTTCTGGTTAGTTAAGCTAAAGATAGCACCGGAAAATTCTGAGGAAATTATAAAACAGAAAACATTTGCGTTAGTCGGAACTAAAGAATGTGTACGTAAATATAATACCAGAAGTAGTAAGAATCTTGTAACAAGCGATACTGAAATCCAAAATTTGGATTCAGAAATAACGGGAGAAGAAAGTATAGAACCAACTAGAGAAGAAAACACAGATAAAGATAGCGAATTGAATATTGGAAATAATGATCAGGAAATAGATAAGAGACAATCAGATTTGCTACACACAGGAGTAGACAGAAAGATTCATATGCTACATGAAGATGAAAATTTTGACTTTGGAGAAGAAATAGAACATGTAAAAAACCAATTATTGCCGGTACGTCAAGTAAATAAAGCTATGCTTTGGCATATGAGATTAGGACATGCTTCAGCTACTTACATTAGAAAATTATCAGAACAGTTTCCGGATTTAATAAATTTAAGAAACACTAATATCGAAGAGAGTATCAAAGATTGTGAAATTTGTTTACTGACAAAAAGTTGTAAACTTCCATTTCATCGAGTCAGAACAAGAGCAAGCAAACCTTTGCAGATTATTCATGCGGATACTATGGGACCTATTAGTCCGGCTTCACATCCTAAAGATTACAGATTTATAGTAGTGTTTATTGATGACTACTCGAGAGTGGCTATAGCGTACCCCATAAAACATAAAACTGACGTAGGAAAATGTTTAAAAGATTATGTGAGGAGTTTGAGAAACGTAATTGGCTCAGATGAGAAATTTTGCTATTTAAGATGCGATAGAGGAACTGAGTTTACAGGATTAGCTACGGTAGAAGTAATGAATGAGTTTGGAGCTGAATTACAGTTAGCGTGTTCCGATACTCCAGAACATAATGGGGCATCTGAGCGCTTCAACAGAACAATACAAAACAAGGTACGTGCATGTATGTACGATTCAGGGTTACCCATGAGCATGTGGGACTTAGCACTCAAAGCAAGTGTGTATGTGTACAACAGAACTCCACATAAATCTAATAATATGACAATACCACTTAAAGTATTAGCTCCTCAAATAAATTGCGATCTTAATCAAATTAAAAGATTTGGGTGTCCAGCGTATTCACGTGTGACGAGAAAAGAGGGAACTAAATTTAGTATCAGAGGAATCAGAGGTTTCGTAGTAGGGTATATTCCTACAGGATTCATATTGTATGTGCCTGAAGAGAAAAAATTATTTGAGAGCAGACATGTAAGATGTGTAGAACGATTTGTATACAAAGATTTTTTTAAGAAAACTGATGAAGCTAATGAGGAAACTTTGAAAATAGAATCAAAAAGTACAGTAGAAGAAAAAGAAATGGAAAAGGAAACCGACAAAGAAATTGAAAAGGGTACAGTTAAAAGTACAAACCAGTTTGAAAAACGAAATGCAGACTGCTTGGAAACAGAGGGAGTACAAGAATCGGTACAGAAAAGAAAAAGAGGTAGACCGAGTAAGATAGACAGGTCTAAAGTATTGTTTGTATTGAGTGAAGAATCTGGTGAGGCAGCTGAAGATTTAGCTGAGAGCGACTTTGCCTATCATGCACTATTGGCGAAAGTACAAGGTGATCCACAAACGTACAGAGAAGCTGTAAGTTCAAAAGACAGCATCAGCTGGTTCAACTCGATTCAAGCTGAGTTAAAAGCACTTAAAGATAAGGATGTATATGAAGTAATTGAGAGACCTAAAGCTATTAGTGGAGGAAAGAAACCTAATATCCTTGATTCTCGGTGGGTGTTCAAACGGAAAATGGAGGAAACAGGAAAAACCAAATTTAAAAGTAGGTTAGTTATTAGGGGTTTCAAGGACAGAAATACGTACGAGTTAAGGGAGACCTATGCACCTGTATCTAGGTTACAATTAATCAGATCTTTTCTGGCAATAGCTAATAAATTTAATCTAGTACTGAAACAACTCGATGTAGAAACAGCATTCTTGTATGGGGAATTGAGCGAAGATATATTGATGGAAATACCAGAAGGTATCATGGTTAGTAGGGAATTCAGAGAGAAGCATGTTTGGAAATTGAAAAGGTCTTTGTATGGTCTTAAAATCAGTCCTAAAAAGTGGAACGATAAATTCACATTAGCCATGATGGAACTAGGCTTTGTTTCAACTGATATTGATCCCTGTGTATTTATTAAGGAAACGAAGTCAGGAATAATAATAGTAGTACTCTATGTTGATGATATATTATTGGGAGGTAGCAACGTTGAAGAGTTAAACGAAGTTAGTTTGAGACTAGGTAAAGAATTTAAAATTAAAGATATGGGTAGCCCAAAAGAATTTCTGGGTATGAAAATAGAACGTAACGTTATGAATCAAACGATAGAGTTGACACAAGTCAAATTTATAGAAAACATGTTGAACTACTTCGGCTTTGCTAATATCAGACATGTAAATACTCCTATTATATCAAGTCAAGTAGCCAATAAAGAAAGAAAAACAAGAGAGACTGAAGATAAAAACGCAACAGTGATAAACAATCGTCAGTATCGAGAAGCTGTAGGTTCATTACAATATCTAGCTGGAGTAACGCGACCAGATATATCATTTGCAGTCAACATTTTGAGCAGACATCAAGTCAATCCAACTTGCCATGAATGGAAAATGGTTCAACGAACATTTCAATATTTGGCTGGAACAAGGCATTATGCATTAAGATATACAGCTAAGCTGAATAATATGCAGGCTTATTCTGATGCCAGTCTATCAGACTGTGGCGGATCTTTGACGACGTGTGGTTATGCGATACAATTGTTTGGTGACACCGTTGCCTGGAGAACTCACAAGCAGCAAAGTGTGGCATTGTCTACATGTCAAGCTGAGTATGTGGCCATGAGCGAAGCCTGTCAGGAAATTATGTCATTACATAATTCGGTTAGTTTCATCTTAAGAAAGGAATTATATCCAGTTGAATTGTTTTGTGATAATATGGCAGCTCAGGCCTGTGCCAATGTAGATGGGGAAAATAGACTACGACATATGGTAGAAAGACGCGAACATTACGTTAAAGAATGTTTGAAGAAAAAATATGTTAAGATAACTTGGGTCAAATCTAAAGATCAGTTAGCAGATGTGTTTACCAAAGCTTTGCCAGTAGTAACTCACGAGAGATTAACATTACAATTATTGAATATGACAAATGTCTAATAAAGTTTTGTCATGTAACAGATGACCATTGGGACGATGAATATTGATACATAGATTAAATAGATTCAAAGACTAAAGATCAAATTTACTACATTGAGTTGACGTGCCCAAGTGCCTGTATTAACGAATAACTAGGAAATTAGAATACTAATAAGTTTAAGCATTTGTTTGTAAGCTCTACCGTGACTCTTTCAAGATTCTCCAGTTACTGTCGACCATCCGCCCAAACCAAACGATGTCGGAGCATTTTGGAGAGAAGTCTACGAAGTCCAGCAATTACTGAAAGAAGACTCAAAGAACATGAATATCTTCAAGGAGCTGTGCAAAACCCTCACAGCACCTGAGGAAGAATTCCCACCTATCACTACCTAGGAGGTAGCTCCGCGACCAGATGGTATCAAGACTTCTGGGGGAAGAAGATCCCTTCAACTCACTATCATCTGGCCTGCATTTTTACCTCATACATAAAGTCGGAAGAGCCTATTCCGGAGTGGTAGGTGGAAGGCGCACAGTACTTCT
>JAWWEA010186210.1:0-13847 GCA_035222095.1 Andricus quercuspetiolicola | reverse complement strand
GGCTGTCCGCGACTGCTTATTCTTGTATTCGCAGTTAACCTCAGGGGTGTTTAACCTCGGGGCCTTTCCTCTATCCGCAACCCGAGGACGCGCTACGTAGTGGTGATAGGTACCCACCAAGTAGTCTACAATTCCTATAAAAATGAAAAATCTTTCCAAGATCCTTACATTTTTATATTGTCTTGAAGCCTTTTAAAATCCTTAAGAAACTTGAAAATTGTATTTCAAATGTAATAAAAATGTATATTTCGCTTTGCATTTTTAGAAATCTTATCAGAACTTTAATTTTTTTAAAAATATTTTTAAAAATTCTAAATATCTTTCAAAATGATTTGAATTTTTCCTAAGGGCTTTAAAAAATCCTGCCGGTTGAAAGAAATTGTATTTACATTTTCTAGATTCGTTTGCGATAGTTTGGAAAATCTTTTGAAATGCTTAAAATTATTTTACGATTTAGAAATAAAGTATAAAGAATAGCATCAATTTATTATTGAATTTTATTGATTATTTTATCATGTATTAATTCAAGGATAATGTTTGAAGGAAAGTGTATCGAAGATTAAACTCAGAAAAGAAAAACCATGTAAGTTGTTAGTAATTTTGTTATATATAATTAACTTTTAAGTAATGAAGTACCTTAATGGCTAATTTAGAAATTAACGAAATTTTCTAAGTGATTAGTTTCACCTTTTGGAATCACGTTCATGATTTCAAGTTTTTCTTCAAATCTCAATTTATACGATCATTTATTTGCAAGCATAATAAGGTCATTATTGATAATGTTGACGAATATTTAAAGATCTTTCAAATATTTGACTTCTTTCAATTTTTTCTGGTTAAAATTATTCTGTTCAGAATTATTCTAGTGAATATTTCTGATAACAGAAGTATCGCGATGTTGCAGAGGTTTGCAGAAATCTTTTTTTTGTTTCATGTCGTGTTTAACTATCGCGGTGAAATTTCATCCGTAACCACATCTCACGACTACGAGATAGGTCGTTACAGTTTGCGACAGATTCAGTATGATGATCCGGCAAAAATCTTGTGCACCCTGAGGACACGAAACAACCCAAGGACGACCACCTTCTGCATTTTCCCCGCAAGTAACTTAGCATTTTGTTTTTTTCAGACTATTGACCAGTAAAAGCTCAGCACCTCCAAGAGCACCGATGATCAGGACGATTTACTTAACAGAATATTCCGGGTATAACCGTCGCAACTCCCGTATAAGGTCTTTATACCTCTCTTTCTTTTCACGCTCCTTGACTATGATTTTTTTGCCAGATGGTGCCGAAAATTCGGTAACGAACATGGTTCATTTCTGGTTCATTTCCCTAGGATCGTTTAGCGGATCTTTGACCAAACATTTGTTAGAGGAGTTTCAAATGTAAGTGAGTCGCAGTAAGAATGGAAACTATTTTTCTTTATTATTTTTAGAGTTTTTATAGCATAAGCATCGTACCTTTTATGCTCGATGAAGTTGTCATAATTGCATGTGGCCAGATACTTCTTTTGTTTAGCTAATCTGATTCTTACAATTTTGTCGCATTCCTTGTTCGACCAAGGCGGAGAATAAGGATTGTTTTTAGTTCTAGAAGGCTTTTTATCTAAATTAGGACCAGCTTTGTGAAGTGCATTATCAATGTCCCTGAAGAAGCTATAGTACGCCTCTAGAATGCTAGCCGAGTCATTTAATTGTAGAGGAATATCATGATTACAATTAAATAGTTCTTCTCTGAAAATATTCCACCTCACTTTTTTAAAATTATATTTATGTGAAAAGAATTGATAATAAGGGCAAGGAATATTTATATCGACTATTATTGGGAAATGATCGCTACTTATTTTGTCTTTAAAAGTATTCCATGAATAACGCGTGTTAAGAGTGTTGGAAACTACGGAAAGGTCAATAGCTGATTTTGCTTTGTCGGGGCCGGTGCAGAGCGTAGGGTTCCCAATATTGATAATTTTATAATTATATTGTTGTACATTATAAAAAAGGTTATTTCCCACAGGGCACGAACGGTCGCTACCCCAAGACGTTTGGTGACAGTAGAAGTCGCCACCAATAAACAGTGCCGGATTTTCACAAAATGCCGCCCTGTGCATCAGGAAAAATGCCGCCCCTATTTCTCACATGCGCGCGCGGGTGTGTGTGTGTGTGTGATATTGAAAAATTGTAGGTGACGCAATTTACGGGTGAATTCAAATAACTTGTCTCAGTTTTATTCATTTATTAAACATTATTATTGAAAAAAATTACATTATGATTATTATATATATATATATTTTTTTTTTAAGTTGAGTAACAAGTTCAGTGCTCTAAATATGTGACACATTTGACATTACCCATAGAAGAAACTTTACCATTTTCTAATAAATTACATCATACAATATAAACTATAGAACAGAATACTTAAAAGATTCAATTTCCATCGTCATTGAAAATTCAATGGAACGAAAACAATTACTGCTGCATCGAGATCGAGTTCCAATGAATTGCTTCATATGCAAACACGTCTTACTTTTCGTACCGCAAACTGGTGTATCAAATCGTCAGTATCCAAGCGATCGAGTAAATCGGACTCAATGCATAAAAGAGCCAGACTATTCAAACGGTTTTCACTCATAGTTGAACGCAAATAGTCTTTTACTCTTTTTAGACATGAAAAAGAGCGTTCTGCGCTGCAATTCGTCGACGCTAATGTGTTGAATATACGATATGCTATCTCCACATTTGGGAACTCAGTGTATAACTCGTTCGTCCGTAGAAGTTTCAGAAGATGAGATGGCGAGTTACATTCTATTTTTTGTTCAGAACAGTATGCATGAAAGTGAATCATTTCGTCGTCGAAAAATAACTCTAGGTCTGATTTATAAGTTTTTCTCAAATGTTTCGATTTCTCACGAATTTCGCTAGAATCTATTTTGCCAAAATCAATAATTACTGAAAATTTTTCGTGAATCTTTTCATATGCTAGACATCTTTTTCTCAATTCAGAATCAACGTTTTCAAGGATAACATTAAAAGTATTTACCCGGAAATTATCGCTACCTGACAACTGAACTTCCCCATCTCGTGATTCGTCAGCACGTAACTTTCTTTTTCTTCTTCTGCAAACAGTCGTCTGATACTCTTGACTCTCTGAGATGTTCAACGCTTTTTTTTCATAAACTTCAAATTCGTTTCGTGTATCTGCTACTACTTTTATTAGTCCACGGTAGTCGTTTATCACATCACTAATGTTGATATCAACTTTCTGCAATCTTTTGCTGACAGCATGAAATCTTGAAAGTAGGAAATACCAAAGGATCTGCATGAATGTTGTCTCAAGTCTTTCTAGTTGGATTCGAAGTCCTCTAGCTTCTTGTCTTGTAATCGCATTTTCAGTTACATCTTCCTCAAATAAGATTAAAGTTTCAATAATTTCGCCATAGTGCTCATGCAGTATTTTTACTGCATCCTGACGAGCTGACCACCTTGTTGCTGACAAAGATTTCAATACAAGTTTTTCACCAGCTTGAGTCTGTAAAATTGCCCACCGATTCGTAGACGCTGTAAAAAAATTGTACAATGCTTGTACTGTATTGAAGAGAGAAGCGGCTTCGGTACAACTTTCAACTGCGTGAACCCCAACTAAATTCATTGAATGAGCTGCACAAGGAGCGTGTTCTGCTAGATTGTTAATTTCTTTGACTCTTGCTTGTAAACCTGAGTAAATTCCAGATACGTTGTTTGCGTTATCGTACGACTGACTTCGACAATTTGCTATATCGAGATCCAAGAACTCAAGAGCAGATATCACAGAAATGAGCAAATCTTCAGCTTTGTGTCCAGTGTTTTCAATGAACATTAAAAACCTTTCTACTGGTGTTCCATCTTTTTGCACATATCTCAAAACGAATGAAAGTTGATCCACGTGTGATATATCCGGCGTTGAATCTACTATGACACCAAAGTACTTAGCCGTTTTGACTTCTTCAACTATGATAAGTGATACCTTATCTGCTAAAAGCTGTATAAATTCTTCATATATAGTTTTCGATAGATAGCTTGTACTGCCAGACCCTTTGTTACCAAATCTTCTGATATGCTCTTCTAGAAATGGATCAAATAATGCCAGCAATTCAATCAGCATCAAGAAATTTCCATTATTTGGAGAGCCAAATTTCTCATTACTCCCGCGAAATGGAAGTCCACGCGAGGCCAGTGCTTTTGTAGCAGCAACTACTCTTCTTAATACGTTTTTCCAATATGTTATTTCGTTGTCGAATTGAATAATCAAGTTATTATCTATTCTCATGTGTAGGTTTGATCTTTCCTTGAGCATTCTCATACTTTCTATGTGATTTTTCGAATTTCCATGCTCTGCTACACGAACTCCACCATGCCTCCAATCGGTAAAGCCTGCCTTTCCATTAAATGAACAGTCTGCATCGAACAGAAGACATGGAACGCAATAGACTGCCTTTTTATTTGCTGAATAACTAAGCCATGGGCGTTGGACTTTCTCACCATTAAGAAGTTTCCTCTCGAATAATGTTTTTGTTAATCTGCGTGACTGTCCGTCGCTATAAACTCTCTCTGTATCAGAAAAATCTAAGTGTTTGTTCTGATCGCATCCATTTTTTGCTACATAATCCCTGACGAAGTCACTAACGATCCATACCCCTGGATCATTACCAATGACGTTCTCTTTCGAATCAATTTCTGTTGTTTTTTTACCTGTAGTTGGACTTCGAAGAATTGGCAGTGACATCGTTTTTATCTGTATAGTCATGTGAATACATTAGTAGATAAAATTGTGAAACTTTTTTTTGTTTACAGACATCAGAAAAACATTTTACGAATTTCATTCAATCTCGTAAGCACTTATTGAACTGTGCAATCATATGACCGTACTTGTAATAATTATATTATACAATTTTCGTTGAATGTAACTCTTAATTTTTTTTTTTTTCTTGATAACCTTGCTAATGTAGATTATATCTGCAATGACATGTGGACATATAACTACAAACAAAAATATGATGAGAATATGCAATCACATCACGCATACATAAATATGACAAGAGTCTACATTGCAAATAACAGTCAACAACAAATTCAGAAACAAAAACTATTGAATCGCACAGATATTGTATGATTTTGTTGACAAATATGCGCTTAATAATTGCACAATTTTTGTGCAATCTATGTTAGCAGGGTCGAAATTGAGATTTAGAAGACTTTTGATGAAGTAAGATAGTTTTTAATCAATGCTTGACAAGTTTCGAATATTTTGCAAAGTGTGATGAAAACCATCAGTTATGTAAAATCTTGAATTTTTGCTAATTATGGTAAGAAATCACATGTGCTCCGTATTTTGTGCACAGAAGCATTTTAAACCAGTTATATCTTATTGAATTATGTAAGTGAGCGACAGGTATTATGGGCCACCTTAGGAAAAACGTTTGCAGTTAACATAAAAAATTGATCGTTGAATAGAATAGTTCTTAGCAGTAAATAAAAGTTTGATCATCCATCTATGTAGGAAAAAAATTATTAACATTGAAGAATCAATTTTAATACGTGAATGATAGGTTTCATAAAATAAAAGTGTTTCAGCTCATACTATCCGACGGTGTCGGGTATTGTGGCCCACCAACTTTTTTATTAAAAATCGATGTTATTTCGATGTATGGAATGATGTTTGTACTCAATTGACATCAAATCTCTTAAACGCAGAGTTTTTTATTCGAAAAAAAAAGTTTTCCGTATATTATGAGTATAAATATTTGTGAAGCTATGAATAAATATATATATATATATATATATATATATACGATTCCAGTTAACAAAAAACTGTTATTGCGACAATTATTCACATAAAATCATGAAAATTGGTCAAAAAAGTAAGTTATTATTGTCATGATTAGTATTAAGTTACAAATGAAATTGTAAGACACTTCTGTGCAAGCAGGAATGATTGTTATTTGTCGCTATATTTGTGTGGCCGACTATATCAATCAGTGGGATTTCATTTATTCACTTCTCTAGAACGTAGAGATAAATTGTTTTCAAAATAACAACAATATTTTAAGGTTAAGAAAAGACCAAACAAGTCATTTATAACGCAAAAAAATATACCGCTTATTTGATTTCGTATATCAAATCCTAAAATACCGACAGTTTTTAGACAAAATAGGTTACAATGAGGTGAATAAGATAAAAGCATTCAAACACTGTGTTTTGACTATATTATTTCGTTAATGCATAGATAGCCGTATGAATATCATATTTTGTCAATAATTTCCATTATATAAAAGATTTTGAAATGAAAAAAAGGGTGGCGCACATTACCCGCTATGCCCACAATACCCGCCACTCCCCTATATATATTTTTAACCTTACCATCCTGACTCAAATCGATTCCGCTTCTCACTGCATCACTATCAAAACTCTCATCAGCTTCATCAGTTGAAGGCCAATTCTCGGAAGTTAATGCTGATGATCCACATGTATCAATATAGCCTATAAATTTTGCATACATTTGATGTCAACAAACGTTGCGATCAATGATTTACGCATAAATTCAGTACATATTTTCTTTTCAAACTTTACTAATAATAATCTTCGTGACGTACCTTTGTTTTCTACGACTGGACAGACTTTATTGAGTGCAGGCTTCTCACCTGTTTTATCTTTTTTAGTGAAATAAGTATGTAATTTTGGAGTTTTGCTCAAAACTTCCTTATCTTTATTACTTTTCTCGAGAGCACGCTTTTTATATGCGTTCCCACTAAGCCTTTGACGCCTGTCATTCATATTTTCGAAAATAAATTAATACATTAGATGAATTAATAACAATCCAAATTTATCGCTGTGAAAACGTCAAATACTCCCGAATGGAATGTTTACTTAATCGCGGAAATACAGCACAGCTGATCACGGCTGGTAAGAGCTCGCTAGAATGAGAGGGCGTGGGCGTTGCAAACTGTATTCTGTTTAAACTGAGGCGCCTGATTCAATTCAAAATTTGAAATGTTGCAGTCAAAGTAGTAATTTATATAGAAACTTTTAGAAATGAATAAAACTCGATCACTGTTATGTATAAAAATGTATGGAAAATCGAAAATTCATGGAGCTATAGATGATTGTTACTTATGGACCCTGATAGCACAGTGTGTATCAAACTTGATTCGAACATGAGGTGTTGTTTAGGTTTGAATGAATTTCGCACTTAGCTAGGACCGCCAGTTTAAATAAATTTTGTTTAAACTGTTTTGATAAAAAGTTTTGTATTATTTTGTAGTTTTTTTATCAAATCGTACAATATAACGATAAATCTAAATACTTTTCATATTATAAATTACAAATGAAATGGCAGTTGATATTATTTTTCGACAATAAATAATTTTTTGGTCAAAATTCAGAAAATTTCGTTTCTTCAAATATTCTACATTAAAAAATTGAAACTTATATGTATCAACACTAGAGTGTTTGATACGAATATAGCCTGTTACGAAATATTAAGAATTGAATATTCCATACTCTCGCGATTATATGAAAAGATGTAATAAGAATCAAAAGGTATAATTATTTTGCTTTAAAACTACTATTTGAAGAGTTGTGAGATGTTTTAATTTTGTATTCATAGAATAAATTTATTTGAAATTCGCTTTTTAATATATCTCTGTCAGTTTTTGTTTTTTGATGAAAAGGCAAAAACACGTGTCTTTCGTATTTATTTCGAATTGCTGAATTGAAAATGAACTGCGTTTGATCAAACCGTCCGGACATAAACCCTAAAAAAATTTTTTTAGGTTTCATGTCCCAAATTTTGCCGCCCTTCTAGAATCTGCCGCCCTGTGCGCGCGCACCGGAAGCACTTAGTGCAAATCCCCCACTGCCAATAAAGATATTACTGTAATTAATTGTTGAATCAAAGAACTCATTCCAATTAATGTTGTGGTTATTCGCACGAGGATTTATATAGACATTTATTATACATAACGGGCCAATATCTGTATGAATGGAAATAGCTAAAGTATCCAGCCTATCTTCGATTCCATAAATATCGATGATATTGAAGGGAATATCATTTCTCACTGCAATGAGGAAACCTCCGCCTATTCTGTTCTCACGTTCTTTACGAATTAAATTAAAATTTTCAAGTTGAAAATAGGACTTGGGTCTTAGCCAGGTTTCACTGAGAAAGATTATATTATAATTGTGAATTAATTTATCTAAACATCCCTTTTTATTGTAGATGCTTCTACAATTCCATTGGAAAATTCTAAGTTTAGATATTTTTGGCATAATTGTTAAAAATGAGTGGGTGAAGTACTGAAGTTATGTTAGGAAGCATTTAATTACTTGCCTTTGTTTGTGTTTATAGAGTGAGTAGTTCACTAGATGTAGTAGTATGAGTGGGGTTAGGTAAATATGTTTGAGGTAGATCGAGAGTGGATAGAAATGGTGCAAATTTAGTGACAAACTACGCCAAGAAGGAAAACATCTGAGTTAAAGTTTGCGCAAATTATGGAGAAAAAGCGTTTAAGCTCGGGCTTTCGGGTGGGTCGGAAGTTATAAAACGCATATAAGCTCCGTTAGTTGAGGAATCCGAGTTAGAGCGATGATTCTGAACATTTGTTGGAGGTGGCCGAGCGTTTACATTTTGTCGGGCAAGTGGCATTCTGCGCTGAGTATTCGGTTTTGAAGTAGCTTGTGCGTAGGAGAAAGAACCTGGAGGAGGGGACCCTGCATTTGAACCGAGCGGACAGTCCAAATCAACATCACCTAGTTGAGGGAAACTAGAGTAATTGAAATGAGGTGGGAGGGAAGGATAAACAGTGGGTTTTGTCAAAGAGTGAAGATCAAGTGGTTTATTATTTGACAACGCCATTTTCTGCTGTGCATAGTAGAGTTTAGAATTAAATTTTTAACCAAGAAGGATGACTTTTTCACCCTTCTGTGCACATCCAACTTTATCCAGATTGTTACCTACCAGGGCTATCTGGGTGCTCAACTCCTTTTTTTTCAATATTTTGAATAATTACGCAATTCAAATCGTTTCTTTGTTGTCCATTGTAATAAATATTGAAATTGAGTGGCAAAAGCGAAAAACACTTTAAAATACACAAAACACCAAAACAAATCACCTGCTATCCCTAGCGGACCTCGCAAACGGATCGGTTACGCTACAAAAAAAATTGTTTGAATTGTTTTTTTAATAATTAAAAAATAAATATCAATTCAATTAATAGTCAAGATATTTCACTTGCACGGGTCAAATAATTTGATAGGAAATTAATAATCCAAAGTGGAATTTTTTCTATGGTTACCCAGGCACCCTATCTGTGCTCGCTATATATTTAAAGTAGATTATTTTGTCAACAAAAATTCCTAAATAAATTCTAATTGCACCATTTTTTTAGAATTTGGCTAAATGACGACAACTGGAAGCCCCCAAGCGAAAGTTTTATTTTTGATCCACTTACTTGCAAAAATGTACCGTGCTGGGCACCCGGGTACCCGGGTGAATAGAAGTAATAGAATTTCCAATTCATTAAGAATTAAGAGCTTCCAAATTGGAGATGAATTTATATTTAAAATGAAATTAGAGTAATTCTCAGATAATATTTTTATTCTATAACATTACATAATGTTCGCAGTTACATTGGTGTTCTATTAGTCTTCTTTAGACTTGGTGGTGGAGACAGTTCACCCTTTTCTTTAACAATATAAGAATCATCCTCTTCGCTCTTTTTACTTTTGAAAACCCTAAATGGAGTTGGTTCAAGTCCTTCTGACAGCAGAGAGCCATGACGTTCGGGATTAGGATGATTCGATTGGTGATCATTAAGGTACAGTTTACGAAGCTTTTCATTTTTTGCTTCGCTCAATTTTATCTCATTTTTAAAGTTTTTGTCATAGTTCTTGTGAGCGTTCCTATTTTTATGGGGATCGTAATCGAAGTGTTCATATCCACGGTGATCTGTATATTGGTTTTTCTTCTCGTTATTGCCGTACCACAAACCTTGAATGTATCTCATCATTGATTCTGCACCTAATTTTATAAAAAGAAAATAAAGATTTATGTAGATTTTCTAAATTGGCGAAATATTTGTTAGTTTGAACAATTTTGAATAAATATTTTTGGATCCTAAAGCCAGTCTAAGCACCAACTAGAAAAAAATACAGTACCTTCCAGGAGTATGAGGACACCTAAAAACTAGCGATTAAATGAAGTAAAAAAAAGAAAAAGAAATAATCTCTGTAAGACAAAATAATTTTCAAAAAATCATAGAGAAGATCATTAAATTGCGCAAAAAATTTAAAGTTATAAAAAATGAAACTTGAAGTTTCTTTTTTGAAATATGCCCAAGAGATTATCAGAATGTTGACTGGATTTTGCCAGGAGTTGAAGTTGAATCTTGAAAATCGACAAAAATTGTAATTTAGGCTGGTCTTTCTGACTCAGTGTTCGAAAAACAGGAGAAAAAAAGTAATTTTTATTAACTTTTTGTCAATTTAAGTGCAGCCGCTTCTTTAGGAATGTTTAAGGAATAATTTCCACCCCATAGCTTTTAATTTTGACTCTCCAAACACCCTTGTATTATGCCTGGAAAATGCCCCAAAAAATGCAAAATACCAGTTTTATGTTAAATTCATGCTAAAGGCGGTATTTTTTCTAAATCAATTATTTATATTCAATAAATTAGAAGTTTCCAAATATTTTTCATCTAATTTCCAATCGTTTAAACAATTATTATTTGTTAAAAACAATTTTGTCCGCTTGTAAATCGTGAATATTTATTATATTTTTCGGGATAAGTGATACATTTGATGAATTTCAAGAATAATATTCCCAACTTAACATATTTGGTGATTATTTAAACAATTTTCATTTGTTTGAAAAATTTTTTCATCCTGTAAATTATGAAAGTTATTATTATCTGAAATTAACGGCACAGGAAATAGTAACTTTTCAAGATTTACAGGGGGAAAATATTGTTGTAAATAATGAAAATTGTTTAAATAATTTTATGCTGTCTTTAACAAAAAATATCACATTCAGCATTCATTAACTAAAATTTACAGAAAAAAATGATTTAAACGAATTTAAATTGTTTAAATCATTTCCAAGTCTTTCTCTAAAAAAAAGGCGTGTCACGAAAATCTCGAAAGCATTGTTGTCGCTTTTCCTGAATGCCGATTGAGTAATTTGTGTCACATTTCTGTGCATAGTAGAACTCACGAAAATGTAAGATTCATTAATGTAAAACTTTATTTTAGTTAAAATTTTTAGTTTTTTTACATTTTTAGTCAAAATAATTCATTTTAAACCAAAAAATTTAATTTTCAATTTTAAAAAACTATAAAATCGAAACAAAAAATACAAACTTTCAACAAAAGAGTTGAATTTTCAACCAAGAAAGATTTTTCAATCAATAGAGAAAAAAATTTCATCCACAATGTTGATTTTTTAAATCATGAAAACGAAATTTTGAAAAACAGTGCTGAATTTAAAACCCCAAAATATCACATTTTTTATCGAAATAATTGAGAAAATAGATGAACTTTTAACCTGGAAGGTGAATTTTTCACAAAAAAAAAGCATTTTCAAAAAGCTAGATGAATTTTTAACTGAAATAGATGAATTTTCAAAATAAAATTGAATAAGTTTAGTTTTAAATTAGAGAAATAAGTTTTTAACCAAACAGGATAAATTTTCAGGAAATAGTTAAATTTTTAACCAAATAGATGAATTTTCAAAGATAAAAATGAAATGTCTATTAAAACAACACATTTTTAGAAAAAAAATGGAATAGTTAAACTTTTGGCTAAGAAAATTAATTTTGAATTTTAAAAAACTAATTTTCAAACAAAGAAATAAAATTTCAACCAAAAAGATGAATTTTCAACTAAAAGTAGAAAAGTTTTATTTTCAGTTTGTGAAAGAAAGTTGACAGCAAATAAAATAAATTTTCAACGAAATAGCTAAATTTTTAACCAAATAAATGAATTTTCTACCGAAAAGACTAAATGTCATCAAAAAAAATTTCGGCAAAGAATGTAGTCAAATTTTTTGTTGAAAGAAACAATTTTCAACAAAAAGTTTAATTACATTTTTTGCAAAAAAAATTAATTTTCAATAAAAAAAACTGATTTTCAATCACAGAAATGAATTTTCAACCAAATAGATTAATTTTTTACGAAAAAAGGATAATTTTTCACAAAAAGGGAAGTTCTCAAGGGAATGGTTGAATTTTCAACTGAAGAAACGAAATAGTATTATTGGCTAAAAAGATTAATTTTGAAACAAAAGTATTAATTTTCTACCAAAAGGGATTATTTTTTAATAAAATATTCAGTTAAGGAAATAATTTTAAAAAACTGTTAACAAAGTAGTTAAATTTTGAACCAAAAATAAAAAGATTTTTCAACTAAAACAATGAATTATCAACAAAAATATTGCAAAATAAACTATAAATTTTATTTATCATGATTACTTTAATATTTTTTCCTTATTTTACATTAAATTATATTCTCAGCTATCATGAAAGATGTATATCATTTCATTAAATTTATATTATTACAATTCCTAATATGCATTGGTATTAAAATTGATTATTTAATAACAAACTTTGTTATTAAATATTTTATTGCAACTTATGTCGTTCTTCCATAAATTTAACTTTTTTATTTTCGACGTTATTTTTTATGATTTAAACCAAAAATACGCATTCTAGCGTAAAGTGGTTCTGAAAAAATTGGTAGATATAATTTACGCGATAAATTTCGTTAAATAAAATATTATTGAAGCTTGCGTCGTTTTCCCAAAAAGTTAATTTTTTATTTTCAATCTTATTCTTGACGATTGAAAGAAAATCTTATCGTCCCATCAAAAAATGATTAATAACAAATATGTAGATCCTTTTTGGGTGAACAATTTTGGTCTACTAATTTTTTTTGGTATCTTGTGTCGTTTTTCAAAAAAAAAAAAGTATTTCTTATTTTTAATGTCATTTTTGACGATTAAAAGAAGAACTACGCATCCTATGAAAAAATTATTAACAGCAAATTTTTCGTTTTTATCAAAAATGTCGTAAGGATAACTTTCTGAGTACTGCAAGTAGTCATATATGGAATTTTTTAATCTGAAAAAAAATGCCTAAACAAATTTTGAACATGCTCTATCTTTTTGAATTTTTATCCAAGGTTGCTGGCTAACGAACAGAGACAGACAGACAGACACACATGCAGACAGACAAACAGACACACTTAGACACATACATACTTACATACATACAGACAGACAGCCAGGCAGATATGTAGACAGACAGATAGACAGACATACGTACAGACAGGCATACAGACATATTTTTTCTAGATGTATTTTTTGTTGGCATCGTAAAAAATAACATTGAAAAAGAACAAATAAATTTTTTTGGAAAAAACGAGCCAGAGCGCAATAAAATGCTAATTAACACCATTGTTTTTTTTATAGGATGCGCACTTTTTTAATTATAAAAACAATACAATGAAAATGTATTCATTTAATATCAATGCATATTATGATATGTAATAATATAAATTTATCGAAATGATGCATTTTTTGGGGTGACTGAGAATAAAAATCAATACAAAATAATGTACAAATATTAAATTATTCATGAAAAATAAAATTTATACTGTTTTTGGAAAGATTTGCTGATTGTGTCATTGATTTCAGATAATGATAGCATTTCACGATGTGCATAATAAAAATTGTTTAAACAAGTGAAAATTGTTTAAATAATCACCAAATATTTTAAACAAGAAATATTATTCTTGAAATTCACCAACTGTATCATTTATC
>JAWWEA010185360.1:0-13872 GCA_035222095.1 Andricus quercuspetiolicola | reverse complement strand
AACAGGGCATGGTCAGGAAGCTTCGAGTTCTGTCAGTCGAGGTTGGTATATTATAATTTTTTAACTAACAAAATATGTTTCGGGTTCAGAAAAAAATTCAGGTTTTATTTCCTAACTGCCCATTAATTGTTCTTGTTGGACGGCATTGACCTCTGGAGACCTTTAAAACAAGTTGTGAATTTCAACTAAAAAAGTACATATTCTTATAGAAAATTGAATTGCGCATATTTTTCCTTGGTGCAAAAATGTGCCAGCTTCCCCTGTTTTCACAGTTGACCCAAAAATCCGTTTTTAGAAAAAAATCTTTCTGAAATTTTTAAAAATTTATGAAAATTGATGAAATTTGTGGAAACCAAGTGATATTGTCGAAATTCGTGACATTTATAGAAATGTCTAGTAATTCACCATTAACTGTTTGCAATTTGTCGATGGACAATAAGAAGTCAAAATAACATGGCACTCTAGAAATGCATAATTTAGGACCTCTAGATTCTCAAAATAGATCTACTGTGTGAAAATTCTGTCCCTTGGTTTTGTTAAAATAACTGACTTTGGGATTAAATTTGAGCTATATTGAGTTTGGACCAATAGCAAATTTCTGGGACTCTTTAAAAAAAAATCTTGAATGAGAATCCCTACGTTATATTTTACAGTTACAAGTACACCACGACCAGGTACTGCAGCAGCGCGGCGTATGCAATTGGAGCAAATGCATAGGCAGATAGGACTAGGCCTCGAACTTGGCCAAAATTATATTCCTCAACGTTAGTATATATTAATTATTTGAAGTAAGAAAAAATTTATATTCAGAAAAGAAAAGCAAAATTTCACTTCATGGCCGCCAATGGGTTTTTCTTGATGAACGGCCTTGGCCTTTGAAAAAGTTTCGAATTGTAACTTGAAAGTCCTTGTTTTCATAAGAAATTCAATTTCGCTTTTTAAAAATGTTAGAGCTTTTTCCGTTTTTGAAGTAATCCCGAAACCCCCGTATTTACAATAAAAGAAAAAATGACTCATGTGTTAATAATAACTGACTTTGTGATTATATTTGGACTTTCTTTATTTCGAGCCAATAGTAAACTTTTGGGTTTCGTTGGATGAATTTTTTATTAAAAATCCCTGCATTATATTTTACAGATGAAAATCAACAAGCGCCTGGTCCGCAGTCTTCACAGCCAAATCTAAGAGTGCGGAC
Organism: Andricus quercuspetiolicola; assembly: GCA_035222095.1. Classification (NCBI taxonomy): domain Eukaryota; kingdom Metazoa; phylum Arthropoda; class Insecta; order Hymenoptera; family Cynipidae; genus Andricus; species Andricus quercuspetiolicola. The sequence goes on along the minus strand of JAWWEA010185360.1, from coordinate 12,677 downwards.
GTACGACAAACGTGGACCAGAGTTAGGATTACAAATTTGCGAAGGTCTGGATTCTAATAATGAATATTAGTGTATTATAATTTTTCTGAACTATGACAGAAATATTGAGATTCAGAAAAAAATCAAAAATTTATTTCTAAACAGCCAATCAATTTTTCTCGCTGAACAGCATTGGACCCTGAAAACTTTTGAAACAGACGTCCCCCCTGAACGGTCAATACCTAGTTTTGACTTTCAGCAGGGTTGTTATGAAAAAAACAGTCTGTCCAAAATTTTCTGAAGGCCATTGAAAAAATGAAAGTTTAGATGTCATGAGCTTGAAGATCTCCAAATGCGCGGATGTGCGCTATCCAGCAAAATTTTTGCGCCACATTGATTATCGATTTACCAGCGATCAAAATAGGTGTGGCTGGCACCATTTTTCTCAAATAGTAACATTTCTTCATATTCAACATAGCGATTCGTCATAACTTAAAATGACCTCACATACGCCACAAATAAAATATTTTGTGCTAACTAATTAACAAAGTTGGCGGCGCAAGGTCGTATGAATCGGGCTTTTAAATATTCGCGCGCCGCTATGTGTGCGAGTATTCTAAAGCCTGATTCATGTGGTCCCGTGCTGTCAGCTTGTTGTTCATGGTGAATCTGTGGATCCCCAATAAGTTGCGCATACTATTTTTCACAACGAGTGTACGGAAAATCCAATACTCGGCGTCAGAAAAGTATGAGCAAAATCTAAAAAATGTTGCGGTATTTCAGGTGAATTCGTTTTTTCTGACTGTCCGGAGACGACGCTATTTTGCAAACTAAATTGAAGTTGCTTGCAGATCATCAAGCACAACCGAGCTGACGATAAGAAATCGAGACTATCGAAAATATTAGGAGAGATAACATTGTTCTCTGTCTCTTTCACTTTTGTAAACTTTGTGCTGGCAGCAATTGACAATATCGCATTTTCTTCACAAGTGAAGAAAACAAAACTCGCGAGAAATTGGCTACATTCGCCATTCTCTACGAATGTATAATATCGAATTTTCGGGAAACGTACTATGAAAAAGTTCATGGTCGAAGGTCAAGTCGAAGATAAAGGGCTTTTCTGGCAGAATTTAATATCCGCTTATATGCGCTGCTTTCAAAATCAACAACAGATAATATTTATCCCTCTTTTTATAATTTCTCAGCGATTCGCCCCAAGCTAATGTCACCAAAAAGCTTTAATTGAAATATAAAAGTTGTTGATGGGCTTTTTGGATAGGATTTCAAATGCGCTCAAATGCGAAACTATCAAAGTCAACAAAAACCATAATCAAGCCCCTAATTACCACTTTTCATCAATCCACCCCTCGCTGATATCACCAAATATTTTGAATTGCAATGTGAAAGTTGATCTTATAAATTTTTGGGGTGATTGGCTGCGATAGAACTGCTATGAATAATGGGTGTGTGAGGGGGACCTAGCAAATTAAGGAAAGGGAACGAGTTGGAGCGTCGAGAACAAGGAAAATACAATAAATTGGAATCATATATCTCTAGTTTGGATTTGTTACTCCATTTACAATGAGTAATGGTGATCGAAGCTGCGACCTACAAAAGTCCAAACCGGGCAGTCAAGCCAAGATCGGGCGAGCGTTGGTGCGTGGTCCCCAGGCAGTCAAGCCAAAACACTTGGAGAAAAGGACAGCTTGTGACTTTGATGGTAATAGTGGAGTTATCTCCTAGAGGATGATCCGGATTTGTCGTGGCGACAGTGGATCTCAAAGCAAGGTGGTCGATGGTGCGAATCACTCCTGAGTACTAGTTGCACAAGACTGAATTCCTGGCGAGCGGGTTTTGGGTATTAGTAATAGGAAGTAGTGCTCTCCGCACTTCTAGTTTCAGGCCCGCTGGGCCCTATTGTCTGGGGGCGATTATAACTTTGTTATAACCTCCCCCTTCCCTGCTTGTGTGTATAGACGAGTCATCTTTCTGCTTTTCCGCCGTTGCTTCTCTATCTTCTTCTCGTGGTGGCCTTCTATTTTCATAGGTCATTTTGAGGATGCCCTTAAACTTATGGTTTGCTTCCACCCAGCCACCTTTGATATATCTGATTTTTGTTGAATCTGGAACCGCGTGATAGTTTTTCGTCCTTTAAGATGTTACGTTAAAATATGTGTCATGAAACATATAAAGCTCGATCGGTACCATCTTATTTCAATGGCGTCTTTTCCACATTTTAATGTCTCGCAGGTAAGAAAATCCTACCTCTCGAAAAAAAGAATTGTTCTCCTTCCAGGGTGGTCTAACATTAATAGCCCTGTAACGTTTATGTTATTAAATAGAAAATGATTATATTATTATATATCCTTAGTCTTCTTTTTTTCTTCTTTATTTCCTCTGCTTCGCTTCTTTTTTCTTGAAGCATCTTTTTCATCTGTGCGAGCTCCTGTTTTTCTCTGTCTTCGTCGATTAGTTTCTTTTTGCGTTTGATCTTTCCTTCTACTTTCTTCTCCTATTTGTTCTCTTCTCTTTCCTTCTCTTTCTGTTGTCTATATAATTCCATCCTACTTCGATATATTTTTTTTCCTTCTTCATGTTTTGTTTTTTTTTCGCCTCCTTCTGCCAGCTAACATATCAGCCCATTCCTTTCCGCTGAAAGAGGTGGCACACCATCCCTTTCCGCTGATTCACTAAGATTATCCCTTTCCCACCTAATAACAAATTAAATCTTCGTTAACTAAGTTCTTTCCAGAAAAAAGAGAAATCAAGATCGAAAACGTCTGCTCGACTACGACATCATTCCACCTCCCTAACCATCTTTCCCCTAGAACTCTCTTTCTCCTGCTATCTCTTTTTATGTTATGAGATAGACACATCACACCCTCATTCCACCTCCTTCGATATCTATCCTCTCACTTCTTACTCTGGTGCTCTCTCAATCAATCTTCCACCCTCAGTCTCTTTCTGTCGCGTGAGATCCACACATCACACTCTCTTTCCACATCCTGTGACATTGCCCCTCTCCTTCCTTCTTGCGAGCTTCCTTGATGTATTCCTGACCTTCTCTCCGTCAGCCCCCTCTAAAAAAAAGTTCCATTTCACTGTATCTTACTAGATAGAAATCAATCATCCCTGAGGATTTTCCTCTTGACTGCTACCGACAATAGTCACAATAATCACTTCTATAGAGGTGCAATTGAAGGCTGCTTTGATATCCATAAAGATTCTAATCGCTAGGTTAGTTGTCCTTCGATTAGGTTTACTGCTTCTCATCGGGCCGTTTCACTCAAACGACCCGCCCTATATGGGTGTTGCTCCTTATGGAGAAGCCTTTTTGATAAGACCTTATTGCTGACATATCTATTCAAGAGCCTCTCCACTGCTTTTAGTAGAAAAGATGGAAGGCTAAGGGGACGGAAATCTTAGGGTAAGGTATAACCGATCCTGCCTGCTTTCGGAATGGAGACTACTCTCGCACCTCCCCATGCCGGACAGATGTAACCCAGCGCGAGATCAGCGCCAGCAAGACTCACCAGCGGCCCTATGATGATCTCTCCGGTCGGACATATGCTATCCGGGCCAGGAGACTTGTAAGGACTGAAAGACTTCAGGGCCCACCCGACCCTGTGGCCGACGTTTTGGGACCAGTTGGGTAACAGGCGACGTTGGCTGTTTTAGAGTTGTCGCCCGGTTCTTGAGAGAGTAGCTTGTCCAGTCTAGCTGCTTCTGCTCCTTTCTCGACGTTTATGCAAAAGTTCGTCCAGCTTTCTTGCTCCGCCTTACGCATTACACCCCTGTATTCATCTCTCATCTTCGTAAATGAGGTCCATAGTTCAACCCTTTCACCGCTTCTGGCACACATGAACCTCTCTCTGGTTTCCCTCTGAAGATCCTCGAGTTTCCAGTTCCACTAGTGTGTCTCCCAAGCCTTCCGTACTCTTGTGGGTAGACATTTACTTTGATAAGTAGATTTGACGGCCTCCGTAAAAATCTTGGCTGCCGTCTCCAGGGTGTTCACGTCTCTGATTGATTTGGGCACCTGCGGCAGTGCACTCCAAAGTTCGATGAAGTACTACTCCCAGTCCGTTCTTCTTGGATTTCTGACCATTCAGGGCCCGCGGGTACTACGGATTCCAGCTCGAATTCTATCTGTGAATGATCTGAAACAGTTGATTCATCTGAGACTCTCTATCTCTTGACATTGTCTCAATGGTTACCAGTACAGAGAGTAATGTCGATGTCTTCCTCGCTATCTGAGTTACGAAACGTCGGGGTATTTCCCGTGTTGAAAATATCCAAATCGGTAGTGATTAGGTATTCCAATAGGTCATTAATTCTTCTCTTGATACCCGTTCTTTCCCACAAACTGTGGTTGGAGTTAGTATTGCACCCCAGCGGAAGAGGAGGACTTCTTACCTTGCAATATTCCACTAGTGTTTTTACCTCTTCTGGTGCATTTGTATCGTTCTCATATGGAAAGTAGGCCGATCCTATGACTAGCTTTCCGGTTCCTCTAAGATCTGTAGCTGTCACGATCAGATCTCTCGAACATAGCTTCAGCATCAGGACGACGTTGACTCTCTTCGTCAGTAGGCAAGTTCTTGGTTTGGCCGCCTTTCAATCGTTGTAACAAAAACCAGCCCCCCCCCCCTGACGAATCCCTTATGGTATCACGAACTATCCAGGGTATGTGGATTAGTCAAATACACGTGTGCCTTGCAGCCATTCACATCTGTAGAGCCGCAGAAGCGCCTCTGCTGCGATGCAAGTTAATTTGGGTTATGTTTAGGCCAGGAGTAGTCATTGGGCCTGTTCCCGATACTCGTAATGACATGAAGCTTGCAACATTCATCTTCATTTTTCTTACGCCATCTAGATCGTTCGAGCTGTCGTTTCTCCTCTTTTGCGGAATAGTCTGATACCATGATATTCAACAGGCTGGAGGAAAGTCAGATGTCGCAAGAAGAGTGTGGAAAAATTTTGCCAACTTCATATCATCGCGTATGCACTGTTGGGCACTTCTGATCTACGATGACCAGACAGAAAAAATATTTTTTCCTAATGAAATTAAAGGGAGTGCTTTTTAATGCAAACAGAAAGTTTTCCTACCCCAACATTTAACGTAGTCATTAAAACATCCTATAAAGTAACCTACAGTAGCGTTTTTTTTTCTTACGTAATTAGATGAGGAGGGATCTACTGTAAATGCAAAGCCACGCCAACGAAGACGACCTGCTACACCACGTGTACACGATTTTTTTCCAATTGAACGACCTACTTCTCCAGTTGAACCTCAGGCACAAACTCAGGCCCAACTTCAAGCAGGCTCCAGCAACAGAAATGAACGACGCAAACGTGGTCAAGATGCGGTTATTACTCAAATTGACTTGCATGTAAATGCCCCCGTTACTTTATACTTGTCGGATATATCTGAGTATCATGGACTTCTCACAGAGTACCAATTCATAGACCCTCCTGCATGGATTACTAATGAACACAATGGACATGATGACAAATACGAGGTTTACATACTAACGCCATTTGGAATTTCGTGGACTGTAAAATTCACTCGCCGTGTCATCCCTCCCTCTGCCCCTGTTGATTTAACTCTTGCTGCAGTTGAACCAAGAGAGATTGCTATTATAGTACGCAATGGATTCCGTTCAAGTACAAAACTTAAAATTTACAGTCCTTTTAAAGATAAACGTCTAATTATTCCAGCTAATGAAAACAAATACAAAATTTTTTTAAAAAATACAAACGGCGTTGTATACTATGGATATCTTAAGCTTCAGCGTTTAGTACCATATGCAAATTTTCTGGCGAATAATAAATAATAATAATGAGTAAATAAATAATAACAAATAATAAAAAAGCGAGTCTTCAATAATACCGTTAAGTTGTGAAACAAAGAAATGAATTTTCTACCGAAGCAGTTGAACTTTTAACATAAACAGGAGAGTTTTCAACAAGACTGTGCCTATTAAAAGTACATTATTCCTCGCTGGATTCTGGAAGAGAATTCTTTTCAAAACTTTCATAGATATAATCAAAAAAATAATGTTAATATGACAATTATAGAATATTTAGGAACAAAAACATTATTGAATCGACGTTGAATTTGACGAACAGCGAAAGTGAAATAAAAACATTATGTTCAAAGACTATACACGATTTTACCTTAATACAGTCTATAAATTTGATATTTATTATTGTAATGATTTATCTCTTGCATTTAACGCTAAAAGGTAAGTATTACTATTAACAAAAAATGTCAGCATAAAAATAGTTATTTGTGTAGCAAGTGCGAAAGAAGGCTGATTTGATGAGTCCGAACTTCACAAACGAACGAAATCTGCCTTTCGCACCTGCCGCACACAATATTCCTTATTACCTCCTCATGACGAAAAATTTTGATGGAAAACACTAAGTTGAAAAGAAAAAAAGTCTCAACATTGGACAAAGACTGCAAGACATGAATGAAAATGAACTGCCATTGCCCGGCACTACCTGTTTCTACCGCTAGATAGCGCGCTCAGGCACTGCAGCGAACCTAAATTGACTTTAGCCAATTTCGGAGCAGTGAATTAAGGTTAGCAAGCCTTAAACCTCCATAAATCTTAAGTCTCTCTTCACGCTCTCCTTACTTTATTCACGGTTACTCTGTCGCGCTTAAACAGTCCACTTTTTCTGCCTGCATTCAACCGCAAAACGTCGAATTATTCTCGGAGGTATAATAAAATAGTATATTATGCACAATAGGTAAAGCCTGGACTTTTTCGACTAGTGTTTTTTTTAGTGCGAGTCGTAAAGGTGAAGGTAAAGGTAAAGTTCTAGGCGCTGAATGAAGACTGAGTATTTGGTATGCTAGCGGGGTCCATGATTTTAAAGAAAAAGAGTCACGAGAAAATATGCACGTGAGAAAGCTAGATAATTTGTGTGTACCTCAAACAAAAAAAGGGATGCGACATTAGAAAGATAGAAAATGGGTGACTTAAAGGTGGACTTGAATTTTGTTGATGAGTCAACAGTGAATCACATGGTAGTCAAGACATCGGTTTGATTATGAATGAGAGAGCAAGTCAGCATGTTAACAATAGACTTGTATCTCCTTGATTTTTGTGGTTTAGAATGAAAGTAGGAATCAGAAGATCATTTATCATAGCGCGACACGCTCCAGTTAATGATGACAAGAGTGAAGTAAGAGAGGCCTTCTGGAACACTTTATATGAGTATATGCGTACTTGCTATCCTGGTGAAAGAATCATTTTACCAGAAGATATGAATGGATGGGTTGGCGTCCAAGGTCAGTGTACAGAAAGGGTGCTAGGTAATTTTGGAGATCCAGAAACAAATGTTAACGAAGTAATGTCAGTTGGCTCATGCTTAGAAAAGGACTTATTCATTTCATATACTTGATTTAGGTAATAAATGATCTATATGATGAAAAATTGAGAGAACTAGCAAAAGATACAAAGATCATGAGGGTCCCTGAATGCAATACTGATCATGACCTTCTAGTCTCCAAAATAAACTTGGGTTAGGGATGGAGAGGAGAGAGCACCGAAAAACGAATCGAGATTAATAATCTACAGAAACCGAAAGTGAGAGTAAATTTTCAGAACAGGTCAAACGAACGCATAGATTAGAAAAGAAAGCTTTTTGCGAGGAAACTGATACACAGGTGCATAGGATTCATTCTGAAGGTACGATCAACGCAAACCAAAATTTCTTGAAAGTAGGTATGTTCCCTTTTTAAAATAAACTCCTCATGCACGGACTAAACATTAAGCTTAAGAAAGATAACGGAAGAAATCTTGAAAGTAAACAAAAAAGTTTTCTGTGAATTTGTTGACCTACAAAAAGCTTTCGACAAGGTGGATAGAGGTAAACAGATGATCAGGTTGTTACGGCAGAGTTAATTGAAGACTTGCAAAGAAAGTTGAGCAAATTGAATACTATTATAAAGGACATGGGCCTCGAGATTAACGTAAATAAAACAAAAAATATAGTGTTATAAGGAAAGGGTGAGAAAACAATATGCAACATTGTCCTAAACGATAAAGGAATGGAGCAGGTTGATAAGTACGTATATCTTGGTAGCCTATTCATTAGTGACCAGAAGATAGATGGAGTGTTAGATAAGCGCATAAACGAGGGTAAGAAGGTCATCGGTAGTACATGATCCATTATTAAATATATCAGATGAAATATATCAGATGATACTAAAAGGGTAATTCATAATGTTATATTTATACAGACTGTGTTGCACAGTGCTGAGACAGATACAGTAGAGGAGACACTAGTTGACATATGTGAAAGAAATATGTTAAGATGGTTTGAGCATGTAGAGAAAATAAACGATAATCGACTAGCAAAACAAGTGTATCAAGTGTAAGTATATGGAATGAATGATGACTGAAACAAAAGCCTTTGGATAGTAATAGGCCCAGATGGGGAGCTTCACGTGATAAGCTTGTGATGCTCTTCACCTGGGGTGATCGCTAGAGAGATTGATCAACTACGCGGGTCGGAGCAGTGTTGCGGAACGAGAGTGTTATTTGAGTAAACGGGACAGGAATTCTGGTTCAATCTAAAAATTTATACCCTCTCCCCCATATTACTCCCTTCCTCACGAAATGAGTCAAAAGGAGATGAGTAAATGGTATAATACTAATAACAATAAGAAAATCCAAATGGTGACTCAAAAAGATGGTAGCTCTAACAAAGCATCCAGAGGTGACTGTTGGCACCTCCAACGCTCGATATGGACTGAACTATTTTCTTGAAAATTCTTATTCTTTGGTTAAATACAACTGTTTTATATTTTTATTTAAAATCTTTCTTGGTTTATATATCAACCGTTACATTTTTTGTTGAGAATTAGTATTTTTTGTTGAATGCAGAAATATCTTGTTAAATATAAATTTTGTTGTTGAAGATTCATCACTTCATTTAAAAACTCATGACTTTGGTTGAAAATTTTAATGGTTAGATGAAAATCAGATTTTTTAAGGATTATTTTTTCACATGGAAATATTACCATTCTATTTTTGACTTAAAAATTTATATTTTTATTTAAAAGATTATCTTTCAGGTTGAAATGCAATTATTTGTTTAGCAATCCACGTATTTTATTTAAATGATCATCTTTTTGGTTCAAGTGCAATTATTTGCTTAAGAATTCACATATTTTGTTGAAAATTCCTTTTTTTATGTTTAAGTAAAAATCAGTTTTGGTTTAAGTATAAAAAACTACATTTTTCGTTGAGAATTAATCTTTTTTGGTTGGATAAAATTCAAATACTTGGTCGAACGTTGAAAGACTTTGTGAAAAATGTATTTTTTCCTTGTTGAAGATTCATAGTTTTCAAAAATTATTTTATTCGTAAGATTCAACTCTTTGGTCAAAAGTTCAACCATTTTCTTGAAAACTGTTTATTTTCTTGTCAAAAATTCATCACTTGAAAGTTGAAAATTCAAGTTCCTGGTAAAAGAATGTTGCCGTAAGTTATTTGAATTGAATACTTCTTTAGATAAAACAAATACGCTCGCAAAAAAAATGTTCTCCTGAAAATTCCTGAATTATTTCAACGGAAGGTTCGGAGGATTCCAAAAACTTTTCGAGGAAGGTTCTCGGAAGTGGGTAAATGTCCATGTACCAGATGACCCAGGTGAAAAAGTTGTATATAGTTCATATGCATAATTTCAAGAGCAGTGTGCTTTTTGTTCAATCAAAGCTCTTTTGTTTAGCAAAATTGAAAATAAAAACATCAAAAAATCTGTTTAATCTCAGTTAAACTGGCAGAGCCTCCTCATCCCTTTTTACATTCCTTTTTATATTATTTTTGTTGTCGATAAGAGAGCATTCTAGTTTGCCTTGATGGCGTCAAATTTTAAAGTTGGCAGCACTGCTTCCACGCTTCCTGAGAAACTTCGTGTAAGCCACGTCACTACATATAAGCCACCACATTTTGAGAACCCTTAATCCGAAAAAACAGGTTTTACTATGGTGTCTATCTGGCCGTCGTCGTTGTAGTTGATGTCGTCTGTATACCGGATACCTTCTGAAAGACTAATCGTATTAGTTTGCGATTTGGCACATCTTTGGTGGACCAAAAAGAAAGGTCGAGTTTGTTAGCCAGTCAATTTACATAAAAATTAATAAAGTCTCAAAATTTTTGAGAACATTTTTTCAAGATTTGAAAATTCTACGCACGGCTATTCGTAGTATTCAGAAGCTTGAACAATTCATCTTCAGGACTTTTTTTGATAAAAAGAAAATTGTCAGAGTGATAGCATTTTCAAAATGAAAAAAAAAACAAACAAAATTAAACATTTTAAGCCTAACAACGCACTATGAAAAAAAAAGTTCAAGAGAAGAAGAAATTTGCTTTTCAAAAGCCTTGAAAGACTATTATAATAACTTTTTGGATTTTCTTAAAGGAATGAAAATTAAAATTTTTATCGTCCAAAAAACAATGGAAAATCGAAACGTGGGTTTTGCGATCAAATTATGCAAGATACGAAAGGAGATGAATAGACAAAAATTGTGTAACCAAAAGAGCTCTACTTTTTTGTTTGTCACTTTTTGATAGGAAGCGCAGTTTTTGTTTCATTCTTAAAAAACAGCATCAAAAATAAAAGTATTGAATTTTAGAACAAACGACACAAGCTACGAGAAAACATGAATAAACAAAAGGTTTTTATTTCAAAAAAAAAAAGGTTTTGCAGATAAATTGATGAAACTTGGACGGTTTATTTTCATCACTAATATCTTAGAACTGACAAAAGGATTTCGAAAAATATTTTTTTTTTTTTTCAGCACTTTATAATATTTTAAAAATCGGTTTTTTATGATAGAACTTTCTTCGTTGATATAATTCTAAGTTATTGCATGATTATAAAGGCTTTTTGATAATACATTTTGGAACAAAATAATTCTAAGAATTCTCCTAAAAATCCCGTAAAGCTGGAAAAGGGATTGAGTGCGACAGAACTTCGTCCTTTCCTTTTCCAGCTGGAAAAATTACCATTTTAAATACAACATTTTATTTGTCTGATTTGCTATTGTATTTCAAAAATTTTTTGTATTATTTTGTAATTTTGCATCTTTTGTGAATTTCTGTTTTTGAATTTGAAGTGAAAACACTTCAGATAAAACTCATAGCTTGTTTCCTGTTTTAGCACTGTAAAAACTGGAGATATCTTCTTTCACGGTGTCATTTTTTAGGTGTCCTGTTTTTGAATGGAGAACTTCATTATATTATTTGCAGAATAAAACAAATGAATCTGGGTTCCCACCAGCGGTCTCATTTTAATACCACTCAAGACTATTTTTTCTGAGTCTTATTTAATACCTGAAATCAGCCCTGAAATAATACTTGTTTTTACAGAGAATCATAAAAAATAACACCAAAAGTGAAAAAGTGAGACTTTTGGAAGAGCAACACAAGGCACGAAAAAACTTAGTGAACAAAAGTTATTCACCCAAAAAATATCTACAAATTTGTTATGAATAATTTTTTGATAGTATGCTTATTTTTTGCTTTGATCTAGATTTCGAAGGGGTAGGTCGCCTTTCCCAAAATGGGAAAGAAGACAAATTTAAAATTCTAAACTCTAGTTCCTTTTTTTGAATAGTGTTTCTGTGTGCAAACAACTTTAGAAAATGTTGCTAACCGCGTAACTCAAATGGAACAACCGTGCATTGGAAAGGAAATAGAGAATCCTCTTGACATACGTAAAGATGAGTAAATTGTACTAATTTTTATTATTCTTATGATCAAATATAATTTTTAAAGTTAATAACTACAAATAGTGCTTTGGTGGGACTGACGTTATAACTAGACTCTCTACCGTACAATGATTCGCTACACAACTTGGACATGATTTCGACTCGCAAAATATATTTTTATCGCATAAAGGTTGTAGTTGGGAGTACAATTCAAACAATGAATAATACAAATAATCAAGTAGCCTTGGAATGGACTGAACCTCTGGTTGACGAAATGCATACACGCGGTAAACGTAAAGGTCAGGTTTCACGCAATGAATGGAGACTGGGTGTTTGGAATGCTAGAGGGGTGAATGATTTTAAAACAAGAGAACTATGAGAAACTATGCACGTAAGGAAGCTAGATATTTTGTGTGTACCTGAGCCAAAGAAAAAGGGACGCGAAAGTAGAAACATAGAAAGTGGGGTTACAAACGGCGGTTTTGAAATATGTTCAGGAGTAGATAGTGAGTCACATGGTAGTCAAGGGGTCGGTTTGATTATGAATGAAAAAGCAAGATAACATCTCAGAGATCATGATTTTGTATCTCCCAGATTGTTGTGGGATAGAATGGAAATATTATTCACAAGATTATTTATCATGGCGTGCTACGCCCCAGTTGATAGGGATCCGAAAGAAGTCAAAGACGCCTTCTGGGGCACTTTAAATGATACAATGAATACTTGCGATAACGGTGAAAGAATCATTTTGCTAGGAGGTATGAACGGGTGGGTCGGTGTCCAACGTCAGGATACAGATACAGAAAGGGTGCTAGGTAACTTTGGGAATACAAGCAAAAATTATAACGGGGAAAAATTGATTAGCTTGTGATTAGAAAAGGGCTTATTTATTACAAATACTTGGTTTAGACATAAAATGATCCACATGTACACCTGGCGTAAAGGAAATAACCACAGTATA
>JAWWEA010181121.1:0-13903 GCA_035222095.1 Andricus quercuspetiolicola | reverse complement strand
TTATGACAATAAAACGTCTTTTAAACAATTTATTTTCATTATATTTGTATGTGAGCATTGACTATTATTGATTTCCGGTGTACTTAATTGGTTAGGCGATCGCAAAACTCAACTGCGACCTGCAGCTTAATTTGTTTGCGAAAATCCATTTCTTGACCCGCGGGACATTTGTTTTCTCTTTTGTGGGACCGCATAGTTCCCAACACGTGGGAAAGGATCTGCTCGCACGTTTGGCACTACTGCTCACTCAAATATGGTGTGGCCGCTGCCCCAACCGCCGTGGTAGCGCTGCGTTACCACTAAGAAGAGAGCTGCTCGCCCAAAATTTTTTCAGTGTAGCTTTGTCATAGGCCCTTCGGTTCGATTCCAGAGGAAGCGAAACCTATATATATACGTACATAGAATGCTATGTCATAGCATCATGTGCGGCTTTGAGAAAAAGGATTCTCGGTCCTGCGTGGCTTAGCGGTAGAGTACCTGACCGGCAATCAGTAACATGGTGTTCGAATCCCACCGGATCTAGAGGATCTTTTTTCTCAAAAAAATAGGTTGCAATATTTATTGTTACAAAAAATATGTAATATTTATTATTACATAACGTCCGAGTAGATCTAAAATGTAACATCTTAATTAATTATTCAACTTCCCTGGTCAATACTTTCTGGCATCTAAAAATCAATAACAATAATGTTTAGGAAAAAAACAAATGTTCGGAAAAAAATTATTTAAACAACTTCCTCTTGTTTAAATAATTGAAAATTAGATAAAAAATGTTTATGAATATTCCACTAGGCCAATATAAATTATTTTAAGTGAAAAAAGGCAAGACTGCAGTGTTCAATATGTCGATTTCATGAAGAATTGACATTTTGATTTTAAGGGTAGTTTTCAGGGACTCGTGGGTGTGTGTTAGGTGTGTCATACCCATATGTGTGATACATGAAATTCTTCGCTGGGTAATTCTCTAAAAGCCCGTATACTCTTCCGTCACATTTTCCCAGACCCTACAAATTTATTCCGAAAACTCGAAGAAGTGACTTTTCCCCATGCATTTTACATGTGAAACTTCAAGTCAAAACCGGCACCTGTTAAAATCAAAATTAAAAATAAGAAAAAATTAGGGACTTTCTTTTTTCGGATTTTGAATGAAATGAGGGGGAATGTTGCCCTCTAGGATGAAAAAAAATTTGCCACTCATTTTTGGACCATACTAATGCCCATACTATGCGTACAACCAAGGAAACTGCAAAACCCTTCGCATAACTGAGAATAAAGCCAAAATTAAACCTGACGCTGCAACAAATTCCAAACCCTGGTGAGCTTCCCCACCCAAGACACTAGTGACAACTCAAGAACTCAAGACTCATTCTTCATAGTAAATACGAGGACACGTATAGGAATAGCGATAGTAGTCTTTGGAAAAATAAAAAAGTTACTATTCGGAAAAAATAGGAAAGGAGTCTCAAAAATCCAATGAGATATACGAAATTGATAACAGAAATCAATGAGTTAATTTATAAAATGAAGCGGTCAAATTAAATAATATTTTAGATAGATTAGGAAAAATCGGGGAATAAAATAATGCTTCGCCAGAAATACGCGAAGTTATCGTTGAGCTTAAAGAAAGCCAATAATCCCAGTTAGATAAACTTTTGGAAAACAAAATAAAAATACACCGGGGAAAAGAACATGGGGCAAATCATTTAACGAAACATAAAATTGACATCCAAGGCCACGATCCCATTAAACAACGATATTACCACGTGATCCCAAAGATTAAAGAAATACCTTATCAAACTGTATATAAATTATTAGAACAGGATATAATAGAACGCTCTTGTTCTGAATGGTCAAATCCTATAATTATCATAAAAGCCAGGAAAAGGTTACCGATTGTGTTTAGACTTTAGAAGAGTCGATAATATTATAATAGCTACCAAATTCCACTCACGACAGAAATACTGGACACTTTGAGATCAGCAAAAATCAATTCAAAAATCGATTTAAAATAAGCCTATTTACAAATACCATTAGACGAAAACTCAAAAACAATAAGATCATTCACAGTCCCTGGAAAAGACATGCACCAATTTAAAAGGATGCCATTTGGTTTACCCAATGCTGCAGCCACTTTACAGATACTCATGGATATAATTATAATTCCAGACCTGAAACCAAAAGCTTTTTATTATTTAAACAAAATAATAATTGTAATTCCAAATTTTGATGACCATTCAAAATATTTGAATATTGGATTAGATAGAACAAACAAAGCTTTAACGATCAGTCCAGACAAATGCGAGCTCGGCTGCTTGGAAATCATATACTTAGGTTTTAAAGTAAACGACAAAGGACTCCAAGTGGACGATGAAAAAATACAACTAATCCTAGAATTTCCTAAACCAAAAAATATTGAACAATTACAGCGCACAATAGGCATAGCAAGCTGGCACCGAAAATTTATCCCACACTTTGCCGAAATAATGGAACGAATAAAAAGATTTTTGAAAAAAGATAAGATATGGGATTGCGGATTAGAACAAGATGTGGCACTTCAAAAAGTTAAAGAAGGCCTTTGTAGATTTATCCACAAAATTGGTAGAAATAATAACAATTAAAAACGCTAACAGAATTACAATAGAGTTAGAATTGCATATACATATCGCTTCACGTTTGGCAACACCTAGGATTATCTACACGGATGATAGCTCTGAATTCGTAAATAAAACGTTGAAAGAATTAACCGAAAAATTCAGAATAATACACACGAAAACGCCTAAATATTACCTTCCGGCAAATCCGACAGAACGTTATAATAGAAAAATTGAACAGGTGATCAAAACATACTTAGATAAAGACCACTCCACAAGCGATAAAGAAGCGATTAGATATAATTTAAGAAGAATACCGATAGATTACTAGGTAGGGGATAGGGTATTAAAATTATTTACTGAATTATCAAATAAGGCAGATGAGGCAGGTAAAATATACATCCAATACGAAGACCCCTTCATTATTAAAAGGAAGGTTTCTCCAAGTATTTATGAATTTAAAAAACCTTGAAGGAAAAAGTATTGGGGAATGGAACATTAGTGACCTTAAGTTAGACAATTTAGAGGTAAAGAATGGCAAAATGGCGAATAGCACTGCAAACACAAAACAAACTCAAAACACTACACAAAACAGAGCAAATTCCTAAGTTAAAATTGGCAAACAAAAAAACCTTTCATTTCAGAAAATGAAACATACTATAAAATGCCAACTTTGCCAAAATACAGTACAAAGGAGAGAAGTTTCTGTTCACCTAACTCCCTGCCCAAAAGTTAACTGGCTTGTACAGAGAGTAGAAGGAACACAAGAAAAGACATCAAATATCACCTTCGCCGCAACGTTCGAAAACTACTAAATAAGGACGAAACTGCATACGACATAAGCACACCAAATACGGAAACAAACCTAAACAAGAACAGAAGACCGACAAAGAGGAAAACGCGCGGGGAATAGATTTCACACTAATGGACTTGGGGCTGGTAGAATACGAAGACACTATATTAAATAAGCACACAACCGAAAAGAAAAAGGGAGAACGAAACAAGAATAAGGGAGAGAATAGAAGGGCAAAAAACCTGCTAAGGAAACTCTCTCTCTCTCTCAAGGCCAGAGAAACCAGTATAAAACGAGAAGAAGTGGAAAACAAAAGAAGAGAGGGTAAAGGATTATGGGAGAAAATGGAGATCTTCAACGTTTGGAGAAAAAACGTCAATAAAGAAACCCGGAACACGAGGATTGGCGCAAGGAGCAACAAAAAAAGAATAATCGAAAGGACAACTGAACAAGACAGGGATATTTGAGCCTCGAAGTTGTTTTTGTTTCTCTTTTCCGCACTTTCTTCCAACTTCCACAGGAATTAACTCAATAACTCATCCGATTCCAATCGAGAAACGAATTTTTTTCCATTCGAGACTTTAACTGTCTTATGTTTAGTCGAGAACTTAACTCTTTCATTTAAAAATTAAGTAAAAAGATTAGATATGGGTTGCCATTATTTTGGCTAAAACTCGCCTTCTGGGTCAAATTAAATAAATTAAGTATACTTTACAACTTTACGATTAAAACAATACCCAGTAGATGAAAAATCGGCAGTATATCACCCTTGAAATTTTCCTTTCTTTTTATATATCTGTCACAGGCAGAGGACAACCATGGATGAAAATTAGAAGGAGAAAATTAACATAAACACAGCAACATTTAAAAACAAAATTGACTAAAACTGAGAAAGATTTCATTGCCAATTCTGCAAAAAACTAATACCTAAACTCAGCTATATAATTCACGATATTTTTTGTGACAGTAGACCGAACAGATTTTAAAAGAACTTCACTACTTCAGACCATGACAAAAAAACATACTTACAGGGGACCCGGAAAATAATTAATGTCATAGTGTAGGCCCTACTCAAAATGGAAATAGACAAATACGAGATTGAACTACACATTGTCGACAAAATACTGACAGATCTAGACAGGGAACTTAAAAAGGTTTCAGGTATAAACCCAAACCCAGGCGGTAAAGTGGGGGGGATGTGTAAAAAAATGTTACGCGACAATTACAACAAGGCACGATCCTGCACGACAGAATTCACAAGTCGTGCCCGAGATGTGTCGGAACGGTCCGAGGGGTATCGGGGCCTCAAGCGTCGGACCGCCGCTCGCCACCTTAGTCTTATTTCACTCGCTGTAAAGTAAAGTGGTTGTACCCAGTCAGCGTCCTGCGCCTCTCGCGTTAGCCTTGCCCGCCTTTCTCACAACGATGATTACCTTGCGCTTTCCAACGGTTCTTATTAGGGCCAACTCCACAAAGGTCGCCTTTCCGGGACCCAGCCGAGTCTCCGCAGATCACCAACATTTTGACACGTGCTGGTAAACTGCAGTCTGTTGCAAATTGCAATGAATACATTTAATTTTACACACTCGCCTCATCATTGTGCTCTCTTTTTTTTCTCAGCGTCCAAATCCTCCTTCCTCCCCTCGGTGTTACCTCCGTAATAAACACTAAAACCAAAAGACGAAGTTCCTGTAAAACAATAGAATTTTTAACCCGAGAATATGAATTTTCAACCAAATAAGAATTTTCCAGGAAAGTGTTAAACCAAGAAGATTAGTTTTCTACCAAGAAGACGAATTTTTAAGGAAAAAGACTAATCTTCATCCAAAACTGGAAAGGTTAAGCTTTCAGCAATAAGAACTTAACTTTTAACCAAAGAAAAAACGATTTCCCAGCAAAGTAGTGAAAAGATATCAGCTACATAAGTTTTATTTCGGTTTTAAATTAGATTGTCTTCAAGCTTGAATTTTCAAATTTCAATCCTAATTGTCTCAATAAAAGGGGTCCTCGGGAGAAGAAATAAGGATGCGAATTTTTTTTCCTTATATGATATCGAGTAATACCGCTTTTATTTCAAGCACACTAACCTCATTTCCATAAGTAATTATTTTCATAACAACTTGTTTTTGTTTTTAGCTTTGATTAACGAGTAATGGATATCTTGAAAATCGATGGTGCCCGCTCATGTACACACAAGCGAGAAGTCGCTGTCTCTTTTCCACTTAAGGCTGCAATTCGATCAGTAGAGGGAGTAGGGGGCGTGGCCTCCGCTCGTTATAAGCGGGTCATTCCGTCTCACGGTCGTGTGACGTGGCCATGCGTGTGATTTACCGCGGTTCTACTGAGAGCCGGTGTCATTTTCATATGACGGCTGCTCCCAGTGGGGCCCTGCTGTGGTTGTTTAACCTTTTTCTTTCAAATATACATATATATATATTCGGTTTCGGTTTCGATTCCTTGGGGTTCGAACCGAAGGGCTTATGACAAAGCCACCCAACGCGTCATCGGGTTGCGGATAGTGGGTCCCTGTACCAAGGATTTCTGTTGAATATGATCACAATAATTAGTAACCAGTAGTGGACAATTTCCAGGGATGGTCCCAAAGGAATAGCCCCTAAGCTGAGGCGTTACAACCCTACCAAAGCCAGAACCATCCAGAGATTCAGCACGTTTTGCATCAGTCTGTGTGAAATTAAGTCGACCGACTCTGGAAAAATGGACAAGAACGCGAAACGCTTCCCCAGCCGCTGTATGAACAAGCCGCAGACGAAGAGAAAGAAGCGACATTAGGACCAAACGCGGAGAGCAGGCACCTTCTGATAGATGATTGTGATTTCAGGACAAGGAGGAACACTAACATCCACATTCCTCCTAAGCCCCACGATCGGGCTGAAATGGCTGCCTCCCTTCGTGAGGATATCTCGGAGGAGTCCGACCTCTGGACCATCAATTGTTCAGTTTATGCTGCTGCGAGAGCTTTGGCTGATTCAAATCAAAGGTCAAAGAACACAGAGAATTACAGGCCAATAACTGGTTTAAACACACTGTATAAGATCTTTACAGCTGTTCTAAACAACAGAATTGTCCGAGGAATTGAGCCTGGCTGGCGAGAGATGTACGAACAACGTGGCTCGAAAAAAGGTGTAGCAGGCTGTCGAGTGAACCTGCTAATTCACAGGTGCGTTTGTGAAGACGCTGCTGCCTATGAGCGCGTCCTGTCAATGGCCTGGATTGATTAGCGGAAAGCTTTCGATTCAAACTCTCATAGAGTTATCATTTTTCTGTTGAAAAGCTTGAAGGTGCATCCACACATAGTAAGATGCATAGAGAGATTGATGCCCCGTTGGGAAACTAGATTTACTATCTCTACTGAAAATTATCGCGTGACAAAGAACAACGTCACCTTCCAGTTGGGTGTCTTTCAGGACGATACCATGAGCCCTTTGCTTTTTTGTATAACAGCAAAGAAAGTCCATTACTCCATCTAGATCCTTCACTTCTGAAAGCCGAAGTACAAAAAGCAGAAGTTGAAAAACTCCGCCAACAGCTACTTGACAAGAAAATGCACGGAAACTGAGAGTGCTTTATTACTATGCTTGTCGCTCTTATGGCGTTGGCCGCGATCCTGCCTTGCCGAACGCTTCAAGGTAGATAGAGTCAATTGTCCAAAATGAGAAATGCCAAATTTTTTGGAACTACGACTTTCGGACAGCAGTCTCGTTGCACACTCGAGGCCTGACGTTGTTCCCCAGGACTTCAAGAAAGGAACCATATTCGTGATCGAATTCTCGGCCCCGGGCGAATACAAAATCACTGCTAAGGAGAAGGAAAAGCAGGAGAGTTATCAGGATCTTAAAAGGGAGCTGCAACGCCTGTATCTAAAATATTCTGTCAGAGAAATTTTCCTTGTAATCGGTGCTCTCGGAGGTGCAAAACTGTCGCTGGTTTGTAACCTGAAAGCCATACCCGCGTGCCAAAAATATGCCAAGGCACTTGCGAGATGGACGCAAAAAGCTGTCATCCTTGGATCGCTTCGTGTCCGTAAGACACACGAAGGTTTCGCTGGCCTATCGTCATAGTTTCATAGTGCCACCCATCTCACGGTCGTGAGACGTGGCCATGCGTGTGATTTACCGCGGTTCTGCTGGGAGCGGGTGTCATTTTTATATGACAGCTGCTCCCAGTGGGACCCTGCGGTGGTTGCTTGACCTTTTTTTTATTATATATATCCGTGAATTTTGACTTCTGTTACATGAGACCAAAATTTATACTTACTTTTCTACGACTAATAATACTATTATAATATCTTATTACGAAAACTAGTTTTCGCAACCTTTATTAATTATCTGATTGACATTTAGTATCTACGCATTGTTCTGTAATTTAGAAATCAAAGTTTACACGCAAGTAGTCTTCCCTGCTATTTTAATGCGGGTTTTGTATGTCCAACTTACGTTGTTTGTGATTGGCCAGCTTTGTGCTGGTTTTCAATTGTGAAATGTCTCAAGCAAAGGTCCTCTCTTTCTAATCAGTGTTCATTTTAAAGCCTCTGCTCTCTGCAGTTTTATTTTAATGATTTGCTTGTTTTTTGCGCTAGGAATGGCGCCACTCTACCCTCGATGGAATTAGAGACATTGCGCGGCCCTACCAGAACAGCCTCGCCAGTGCTAAATGTTATACCTTCTTTATTCTCATTCTTTTTTTCGTTTCTTTCTTCTTTCTTGGTTTTGATTTCCTTTCTGCTTAATCTTGCTATATCTTCTTTTTCTAGATTTTCCGTTTGCTGTACTCGCGCCATCCATTTTACCCAAAATCTCTTTGGGTTTTCCTCCCAAAGTGCTTCGTGTGGATTCATCTCTGTGGTATGGTGATATCACTCATTCATTATGATTTCTATCTCTTTAATACATGAGTACCAAGCGTTGTGTCGATCGGGATTCGAAAGCGTCCGAAAAAATCGAGCTAGCTCTCGATTCACTATCTCGACCATTATGCCTTGTGGATGTCTGACTGACGTTAGAATCATTTTGATATTTTTCTCTTTCAAAGTTTTTGCCAATTTCTTACTAGTAAATTGAGTTCTTCGTTCTGATAACACTTTTTTTGGTTATATCACTGAGTTCACAAATGCATTCATTTTTGTATAGCGATATCATACGTTGTACGCTGAACAGGGTATATACGCTTTGTATATACGCTATGTATATAAAGAAAAAATCTGTTCCAAATTTGGCGCCCTTCGGAATTTGGCACTCGGGGCACTGCCCATGTTGCCCCTATGGTGAATCCACGCCTGGTCGTACCCAGAAGTTGAATGGTTTCCATCAGAACTGACTATGCAATCCTCGATATCTTATTTCTTTGACACGAGTCACATATCTTTATTATTTGTCTTACTTTTCTTGACAAATGTGGATAGTAAAATTGGTCACTCATTATTTTGTGAATTTTACTAGGTCCTATGTACCTATAAACATGATGACTTTCCCATATCATCCTTTTGATAATGATTCTCGTCAGGAAGATTCTTAGTTTATCTTTCGCTTTGTGAAGAATTAATCCCTTTTTTTTAACGAATCTTCGAAGCTCCTTCTAGTCTTTCTCTAGAATTTACATGATGCTTCTCGTCTTCTATTTGCAATTTTCTTATGTTCTTCAGATTTGTTCTTAGATTTTTTGAGCATTTGTATTACACCCTTTAAATTATTACTTCCTGTGTATCATTTTTTTCTCATTGTTTTTCCGGGTGTAGTCTGCTCAACATGTCTGCTGCTATATTCTCCATTTCTGGACAGTGTTGCATAGAAGGGTGGGTCGATTATCCGTGTTTGTTCGAAGGTCGAATTTTGATAGTGCGAAAAAGTTGCCTTACTATATTAGTAGTTTGTGTGCAAAATTTTATTCCGATTGGATAATATCTTGTGATCGATGCGTGGGCTTGAAATTTCTAAATTTGACTAAAATCGTATAAACATCAGTATAGCGTCAAAACCACAAATCTGATGACTAAAACGTTGAAACAAAACATGTTTATAATTTTAATACCCATCGAAATGGTATTTTGTGTTATGAAGGTAGAACTGACCATTATCAAGATTTGGGGCCACAGGTTCCTCCAAAGCCCAACCCAACTAACTAACCATATACTGGACTTGCTTCAGTCTGATTTGGAGTCAAATAAAGTGGTAAAATCTTGTTTCATGCTGAATTTTGGTGATTGCTGTCTAGATTTTAGTGCGGATCTAACATAAGTATCCCGTATTTCAGGGCCACATACTGACTTAGATACTTCCGTCACCAACTTAACGGTTCTCTGCACAGCCACGGTATGGGAAGAAATCGTGGAAAATTCCCATTCCTTGACTGTGTCTTGGAATAAGGTTGTTATCAGCTGTTCGTTCGAAGCTCTGCGAGGAACGGGCGGCACTGTTGAAGTAATGGTTCGCCAATCAATCATATCATAGTAAATTGTTGCTTTGAAATTAAGAAGTGGCACAACATCGTACTTAACAGTTTTATTTGCCATTCCAGTCTCAGCCTCCCTGGCTGCCTGAAGACGGTTGACGTTGACAGATGAGTATTTTGTCGTTTGAATTGCGTCAAAAGATGCCTAGATCCATCCTTGATTGAACTACGAAATATAATTGTGAAACACAAAGGTGAGTGAAATGTAAGTTTATATTTGACAATAGGTTTGAACTTTTCTGTTGGTTTAGCTGTGGAAATTTATAACCTTAAAATTCTGTTTGCACAGGTTACCCATCGGGCTTTGCAGAGGGTGCATGGATCCAGCTTGAATACATCATCTGGGTGGTAGTTTGAAATAATAACCTCCGATACATTGTAAAGGTAAGCCTGATCTGTGCTTAGTTTTGTAGAATCTATTACCACGAAAGTTAATTTACATGATGAGGAACGGACGAATTTAGCTGGAGGTAACTTCTAGGACTCTCAGAGCTGCGCACCTATCGGGCCTGTATAACTATTTCGACTAGATGAAACCCCATCAGTGTACTCGAGAAGAGCACGAAATAGGAGCTCATTGAAGTGAAAAAGACACTCCACCTTCCGAAGGGGCATATTTAACTTTACTTCAATTTAAAAATAACTCCACTCTTCCAGTCCGTATTCACATTACATCGGCTGTACTGGAACCAGGGGTAACGTGACCAATATACAAGGAACTAGGCTCCGCCACAAGAGAATGATGCTCCTCTTTGTTAAACCTACGGTAGTATTTTGCATCTTTCTTGACTTGCGCGATTGTTTTGTGCTTACGCCCGTGAAAATACAGTGCATAGAGAGCGTCGATACAATGAGGACCGCTACCATGTCACTGACCCCAAACCTCTGAGCAGCTAAGGCAGTCTGTTCTAATTTCAATGTGTTTATTTTGGTTTCAGTTGTTGCACATGCAAATCATCTATGAGGACGAAACACTGCGTTCATCCCTTTTCAAAATTTCGCATGTTTCAGGAAGGTCTACTGTTCCAATGCGACCAATTCTGTTACTTGTCTGGTCCAGGTGAAATGTCTGTTCGATCAGAGAAACATTCTTCTCCTTTGGACAAATACAGGAGACAAAAGTAGCGCACTTACAACAAGCAATGTCAAAGAGTATGGTTTGTGCAGAAGAAAGAAACGTGTCCTTTCTCTGCTGCTTTCCTGTGGCCCTCTTCTTGACATTGAGATACCCCCTTTTCAATGTGATGTATTTATCATAATATGCCTTTACTACTCGTATAATTCTTGTATGTGAAACTGGCGGAATAGACGCTTCGTTATAAATGTTTTCAAGTTCGGCTGCAACTCTTTCGTCCATTTCAGTGAATTTGGGTTGAATATAATTCTTACTTGGGACATTTGAATATCCCCAAAACAACCCAGGGTATCCTGGATATCCCTGGGATATCCGAATTTCTTCCTTGCGAGGTATCCAGCGGGTCATCCCTGGGACAACCTGTCAGATAAATGGGATCGAATGGGATATCCCGGTATATCCTATTGCTGTTAGGGCAAAAATCCACGTATCTGCATCACGTTTTGAGGAACAGGGAAGTCTCTTATTTCTTGTAATTTTTCTGGATCTGGCATGATTCCTTGCGTCTTTAATCTGAAGCCTCGAAACTTGGTTTCTTCCCTAAAAAAATATCACTTTTTCAAGTTTCGTGTAACGTTACATTTCTCCAGCCTTCCCAGCAAGTCTTTCAGATGTTGCAAGTATTGTTCGACTGATTCAGAGGTTATCAAGGTGTCATGCACAAAGAAAATAAGATGCTCACCGATGCCATGTAATGCATGGTCTAAACCTCGTACAAGTGTAGCTGTACTCGTCTTCAGGCTAAAAGGTACGACTCTGAATTCATATATTTTTTCGTGGTGTTGGAAAGCTGTGTACTTCGCGGATTCAGGGTGTAGCGGCACTAGCCTAAAGGTACTAGTGTTGTCCAACTTTGACATCAAACGGGTACCCTTGCATCGATGGAAAAAATTTTTGACTGGTTCTAGGCATTCTCAGTCATCTTCCAACACCATATTTAGTTTCCTCACATTCAAGCATAATCTTACTGCTTCATCCTTCTTCATGACCGGTACCAATGGATGAATATAGAGACTATTTGATCGCTGTATTATTCCAGTTTCGAGCATATGTTGGATCTCTTCGTCTCCCTTGCCTCGATACGCCATAGGTACTGGGTAGCTTCTCGCGGCAAAAGCCTATCGTGTTTGACATTGAGAAAATGTTGATACCGGTTCAGTATCTCGGGCTTCTTCCTAAATATTTTTTTGTATTTATTTCGGATGTGCCTGAGATCCCACTTATCGTTTGTTTCTTTTAATCTGTCTTCGTCTATTTTGGCCTCAATTTCCTCTGTACTCACTGTGCTAGTATCTTTCTTGGTCTCTATATTGTTTACGTGCATGATGTTTGCCTCTTCGTCCTGATCGGGTTCTTCATTTATCACGCGTATCGCAGGTTTTCCGTTTAGAAGAGGGAGTATCAGTTCCTTGATTCTTAAGTCAATTCTACTCTGCATTTGGTTGAGTTCAGGGCCAACGATGGGGGGAGGCACGTGGCGATAAAAGCCCGGGGCCCCACAGAGAGCCTACGGCGCGGAAAATAGAATTGTTTTATTTTCGAACTTCAGCAATTCAGATATTTTTTCTAGACATAAGATTCTTTTCCTTTTAGTTCTAAATTATTTTAAGGTCCATCAAAAATTGATTGCATTCTGCTCCTTTCCTAGCCTTGATTCTGCTCGTAGCGCAGTTTCTTTCATATGATGTTGTTAGAGCCCTTCGCAGAAAATCCGCGACGTGCCCTAACTCATCAATGGTACCGTAGTTTGTGGGAAAATCCACAAGCATTCCTTTGAGTTCCTCTATGGAAGAATCCCAAAGTGTGTTTGTGGCGTTTCTGATCTTTGAAACCAGCTGTTTACCTAGGTTTAACAAAAACACAATATATTTGTGGTTCGACAGAGACTCCTTATCAGAGACTCTCCAGCCCACTATCTTGCTCCTCAGCTTCTCCGAGCATAGAGTCAAATCGAGAACCTTACTCCAGTTTTTAATAAGGAATGTGGGAGTATCACCCCGATTTAGTCCTCTTGGCAGTGCCGAATTAGAGCATCCACCTCTCTAGGAGGCGGAGTCCCCTCAGCATCTTCCGGGAATAGGCCGAGGCAATGATCACCTCTAGTCTTTCTCCAGTTCTGCCCCTGAGCCTCAACTTAATAACGGCGAGGTTTCTGGTACAGAATTTGGGCACCATGATCGCATCCATACCCTTGACGGCTATGCATGCCCTTGGCCTTTTTTCGCGCAACCTCTTATAAATGGTGCTGCACCCCGACAAGCCGCGAATCCTTTCCCTGTATAACCAGGATTCTTGAATTGGGGCAAGCCCTGTTTGAACCACTGACATGCGCCTGGCTAGAACCCCCGAAGCACCTTTACAGTATTGCAAATCAATCTGCATCATGGAGATTCCCGTTTCAGACCTTAAAAGGCTAATTCAGGGCGCCTCCGGGCGCTTCCGGTCCCCCATAGGGTCCCAGTTTGGTCGCACGAAAGGTGACTCTCCCTGCTGCCAGATAGGGTCGGTAATCAAAAGCAACAAGGGCCCTGATTGAAGATTCGGGAAGACCAACTACCAGAATCCAGCCCCTCCCCTTCTGCCTGGATTCCTGCCTGGCGGAGTACAACTTTCACGAATCAGTTCGTAGGGTCGGGTTCTGGAAACTCTGGCGCCCCAGAAAGGTCGCCGGATTTTAGTGGGTACCGGGAATCAGTACGGTCGCCGTGCGGTACTTTTGTAGACACTACGTCCCTTTGATCTACAAGTTTAGACCCTCTTTAGGCCTGAACGTTGGGTTTAATTCTGTAATACAGTCTCGCAACTAGATATCTGCGGCCTCCACAACGATGTCCCCCGACCAGGTGAAGATGTCATTGAATATGGGGTCGCGTCTCTCACGGGGTAACGCGTCAATTTCTTTAGAGATTTCCTCCCTCA
>JAWWEA010179445.1:0-13932 GCA_035222095.1 Andricus quercuspetiolicola | reverse complement strand
TGATTCTGATACGAAGTCAGTTTCGCTATTGATTTCAAAAACTAAGGTTGCTCCCTTAAAACAGATATCGCTACCACACAGAACTGTGTGGAGCAGTTCTTCTCGTTCTACTTATGCATCACGTTCAGCAAACACTTTTGTTGGATGTTTCCATTAATCTATGGTGCGATTCTATAGTCACATTGGCATGGATTCATGGACATCCCACAAAATGGAAGACCTTCATAGCAAATAGAGTTTCTGAAATCCAAACCTTGGAACTAGCGTTTTTTCGTCTTCAGAAAGTTTTCATGAATTTAATACAATTTTTTAAAATAGAGCGACTAAAGCGATTTTCGGAACTTACGTTTTTCATTTTCTAGAGATGTAAAATTTGTCTGGAACGGATTTTTACCAACTTAATCCTCCAATGCATTTCAGAAAAAATCTCCTCTCATTTGTAATGTGTTACACAAATTTTTGTTGTTGTCAAAAACCGGGTTCTGTTAAGCAGGAATTATATTTCGTATATCAGTATTAATTATAATAATCATTTAAGATTTAAGCTCAGTTACCTTTCTAACAAAATACGATAAATCAGAATGGAAATCTTGATTTCAATTATGCATACCGATACCTATTTGGTATACGTTATTAGGTCTATTTTTAGAAACACTATGAATCCAATGTTTTTCATTTATGTACGATATAAATTTTTAAATCAAAAGTTTACGAGAATTTTCGGAAATCCCGCGGAAAATCTACTGGAAATTTTCCATCGTAAAAGTTTGATATATTCATGAATTTAAAAGTCTTTAAATTATCTTTGCTATAAATAATTTAAGTGACAATCAGACAATTTTTTTTGAAATTTTCCTCGACAACTACATTGACAATTAGAACCACATTTATGACTCATAATATACCAACATACGATTATGTACTTTGACAGAAATCTAATACACTGTTTCATGTTGCAGAGTTGGGTTTACATTTTGAATGTTTACCTAATGGTGACACTATTCCTGGTGTTCCTCGTTGCAGACCTTCTTCAGAGAGCTTCTTTTCTCTTACCAGCCTTAATTCTCCAGAAAGGACTCTTCCTGTTGCCATACCTCATTCTTCTAACGGGCGAGCTCCTCCTGACGAGCCACCTCTTGATAACAGGTCCAGATCTCCATCTGCCTGGCGTAATTCTTTCCGCTTACTTGGATTTGAACTTGAAGAACTTAGATCTATGCGGCTTATTTCCCACAGAAATCCGAACCGAATATTCGAATTTCGAAAATACGCTTTTCCTCCAGATAAACCAATTCAATTGAAAACATATCACAATAATCATAAGCCCATGCCGACCGGAGAACAAGTTGTATTATCATTGCCCAATGGTGATGTCTTGGCAATGTTTGAGAAAACAAACAAAGAAATGATTATTCGGGGAATGTACACCTATAGAAATAGATCTATTGCTTCCAAAGGAATGCGGGCGAAAATAAACATGTACAGCGGCGCAGTTGATGAATTGACCCCAGAAGAAATTGCGGAATGTCCATTAGGAAGCCAATCAAAACTAATCCCAAAGCTTTTCAAAATAGTACGTGTGTAAACCAAAATTTTGTACACCATTAACTTGATTAAAAAAAAATGTCTACTGTGTGCGCAGGCACATTTTCTTTGTATTCTGAACTCGCGTCTGTCACATCTCGTGCCTCGCACTCTGTTTTATGCTTCCCTTATGGACATGCATGAACCTTTTGAAGTTAAAGGTCAACAATTTGATAGATGTTATATTTTATAATTTTAAATTCCCTTTCAATAAAGCTCCTTTGACTTTAACAAATTCAATCAAGTTACTGGTCTCGAGATTCGCGCTCGATAAATGTATGTGTTATTAATTTCTGTACCCCGTACATGGCCTCCCTATTCGGATGTTGCAAAATAAAATAAAATTGGTATTCCTTGTGAGTATTTTATTTGCGTTACCCTAAAAAATGTGTACGAGAATTTTTTTAGATAATTGCAGAAATTTCCTCTCTGCCTACTCCAAATATAAAAGTTTTTCGAGCTAAGTTAAACTTGGGCTAAATGTTGCACTGTTGGGTAATAGTTCATGTGAAGAAAATGCTGTCATCTGCTTAGAATATCTACCGAGGGGTAGGTAGTCAAATTTTTTGGACTTTCATAAATACTATCTACTCTAACGATTTTCAACTCATCTAATAGCAATAACAACATTTCATCGCGTACAATTTCGATAGGTTTTTGCACTCCCTTTCTAATGATCATAGTCATTTTTTGAAGAAATAAATATTTTTCTTTCAAAAATGAAGGTAAAAAATCAAAGTGCTAGAAGGAGATACTTCATTTTTTCATTCTGCCCTAGAAGTATTTCAAAAAAAGTTTCTTCCTGGAAAAAAAATTTATTTTTGACCTACAATCTTCCAGGTCAAATGCTTATTTTTCAACAAGTAGTCGCAATATACGCACTTGAGTACTTGCGCAAATTTTTAATAGGAATGTCCTAGATGGATGATTTGTTTTTTTCAAATTGAAGATAAATCCTTCGCGTATATAAAAAAAATATAGAGAAAGCGTAAAAAAGTTTTTTGACTCATTCGAAATCCTTCCTGTAAATTATTTTAGAGCGCGATGGTTCTGAGAAGAATACGATGGAAGTCGCTATTTTAATCCTTAGAGGAAATCCCTATTTCAATCCAAGCAAATTTCATTATTCGAAGTATTTAGGAGCTTCAAGGGTCGCTGACTTAAAATCCAGATATAAAATATTAAAATTCAAAATGGCGGATCCAATATGGCGGATCTCAATTTCAAAAATTAAACTGATTTGACTACAAGATGCTACACAGGAGTTTTTTGGTCACTGATTTTAAGTCCAAACTCTAAATGTCAAAATTTGAAATGACGGATTGAAATTGTAAAAATAAAACCATGTTGACTAAAAACTGCTGCACTCGGGTTTTTCAGATTGTTTATTTTAAATCCGAAATTAAAGTATCAAGATTCAAAATGTCGGTTCTAATATGACGTGCCATGTACATCACATAAAATATTTTTGCTGAAAATCACACCATTTGACAAATTTTTCAACATTTATTTTAGTAATAATTTTTGGTATGAAATACGTATAAACTGAGATCATTATTTCCACTGCTGCCGCTACTTTCTATATTGCCTTCACCGTCCACCAAATCGCTTTCTACACTTATCTCATCCCTGTCAGTTGCATCGTCCTCTTCAATTTTTCTGCAAAGGATTTTCAATTTGTATGTAAGATTGGGTATATCATATTATTTTTTTTCGTAAACGTTATTGGTCTAATTGATTTAATTCTTACAATTGTGATCCGTCATATTGGATTCGCCGTTTTGAATTTTGACATTTTGAGTTCGGATGTGAAGTCAATGACATGAAAAAGCCCCTTGTAGCATTTTGTAGTCAAATAGGTTTAATTTTTGCAATTGTGATCCGCCATCTTGAATTTGTGATTTTGAGTTTTGATATTTTTATTTTGGATTTGAAGTCAGTGAACTGAGAAGCCTTTAAATGTTTGTCTTGTTCTCAGATTCATCAAGCTCTACAATAATTTACAGGTCGGATTTAAAATCAGCATGCAAGCGCCAACCAAAAAGCGTATGTCTCGATTTGAGTTGTGTCTCTGTTGTGTTATGATTTTTAAAAATGTCGATGCTGATTGGATTAATACGACAATGCATATCATTCATTAATTACAATAGGTTTTTTTTTGGTCATGTTTTGCTTTGAAACATTTTTCGCCAATCGTGGTGGAACGTAGGTTATCTGTCTTTCTCTCTGCTTAAGAAGCGTGAACATAAAGGAATTAGATTAGGCAAAATATTCGCATGTGGAAAACCGTAGTTTGTTTTCCACATGCGAGTCTCTCGCTCACTCTCATTCCTTCAAATTCACGCTTCCTAAGAAGTGAAAAAGAGAGATAACCTGCCTTCCGCCGAGGCTGGTTTTCGTAGATAACGTTTATTAAGATCCAAGCTAAGATTATCATTGAATTCAATTGTATTAGGAATATTTTTAAGGTTCTGATTCCAAACGTCTTCTTGTTTCAAACGTTTTATCTTAAATTAATATGTAGTGCTGATATTGTCGCTATATCACTGGTATGATCACTGGTTGAATCTACCATTTGACGTCAATAGTACATTTTAGTAACTGTTTTAATTGAGTCACTTACTGGTTCGCCAAGTCAGAATCGGAAAATCACTGGTTCACCAGTAACAACTCAAAATACTGATTCAACTAGTGAAAATTTCGCTGGTTCAGTGGGAGATAGTAGAACCTATCACATCAAATTTGTTAGGATCATACAAAATAAACTGCAAAATTGTATATCTTTAATCAATGCATGTTGTATAATTTTAAACCTTTCAAATTTGTAGTTAAATTAACGTATTTTGTAACGTATTTTATACATGTGTTATTATATAATTTTACACTGAGAAGTTCAGATCATTTTGTGACTGAATATATGACTCAGATTACAATTTCATAAAATCTGACGTCAGCACTGTTTTATTGTTTACATACATCAGATTTTAAAAATGATTTATTCCTCTTCTAGAACCAATTATTAAGATTAGTATTATACCTCACGGATTATAATATTTGTTTTAAAGCCTAAGTAAATTTACGGTAAACGTCTTACTGTTGCTAAGGTGGTTTCCCAACTGTGAAGGGGGCTTACGAAATTTTTTTACTTGTATCTCACTGTAAAAATTGAAGATCTCTTTTCTATGGTATCATTTTTGCGTGTTTTCTTTCTAAATAGGATAATTTCATGATGTTATTTTTGATGTAAAATCAATAATTCTAGGTTCCTACCAGTTTTCTCATTTTAGTACCTCTCGAGACTGTTTTTTCTGAGTCTTATTTTAGTACCAGAAATTAGGCCTAAAATAACACTTTTTTACGGTGCTCCCATGCAAGGCCGTGAATCGATATTTGTACACCCTTGCAACTTTTACAACCCTAAAGATAACTTCAAGTAAAGCTGATTCGTGCTCTAGCATTGACAGCCGTTTCTTAAAAATTTTGGTTTGTTCTTCTTCAACCATCTACTAAATAAAATCTACTATTTTAAAAACTGCTACACCACCTAAATTTTCCATGTAAAACGAGCTTTCTCTAAAGCGTAAAAGGTTACATAAGTGTCTAGTATACATGTTCAGAAAAAGCTTGAACCACATCAGGTATATTTTCAGCATATTTATATCAGCGTGAGTTCAAAAGTCGAATCATTAGTCACTCAGATTTAAATAATTATAATCTTAAAATTGGTAATAAAAATTCAACATATTGGCCTGCAGCAACCTTAAATCTGAGAGAAAAAGCACTGTAAATAAAAAAAAACTCATTCTAAATGTAAATATTTCATAATGTCCACCTTCACGCCTTTATTACTAGAGATAATGATTATGATATAGATTATATAATCCCATAAAATGCTACAATATTCATTGTTTGCATTTTTAATTAAATTACCCAACAAGGTACGTTAATTAGTTTCTCCCCTAATTTGAGAAGATGAGGATTGTATATACACCGGCCTTATCCTTGGCGATTATCCTCAATTTTATTGGTGAATATAATAATATATAATACATCTATAATTTTACGCAAGCTTTTTTAAGCACGACAAAAATCATAATTTTTGTAATTCAATCTGCACGAACCAATTTTGCATCAGCTGAGCTGTGCACGTCTGTAACTAGAAAGTATAGAGTTCACACAGTATATATGTGGGTAATTAATAATATGATTAGTAGTAAGAGATTTCAGTGCTAACGTATACTTGTCTCATCAAATCCTTTGGAAATTCAAGTCTCAGTGGCTTTCGAAAAAATATCTTGACCTAAAAATATCGATCAACTTACATTTCTGAAAAGTGTCATTGCAGCTTATTAATCATTACTTATTATTATTATTGATGATAATATGTAGGGTTTTGATTGAATTACAAAATTGAAAAAAGAAACCTATTGTATTTACATTCTGTTTGTTTGAAGGAAATAGAGAAGGACTTTGTCATGAATATAATCGTTTAACTAATTATCCTATAGAAATATCTTTTTTTTAGAATCGTAGAATGACATATGGATAACCCAATTTAAAACATGGCAGTTTTTGCTCCATATCAGTAACTGCTACTGTTGGCAAGCAATCAGTGGCGACGATTATAAATAGAATGGTTCTGATTGGTGTAGCATTTTCTGATAACGTGGCAAAAACTGGTACGGTATAAGTGTGTTCAGTATTTCTCGAGATGTGTGGGGGGGGGGGGGGGTCAAAAATCGCTTAAGTTTGGGCGACGTTCAGGGACTCCCCAGTCCTTGTAAATCCCACTCCTCAAAATATATGATATATTCCGTTATACAACGCGGCGGTTCGAGGATAATAGATACCAGATAAGAATTTGTATCATCGTTGAAACTTTCATGATTTCAATATACAATTAAAGTTTTGAATAATGAATTTTAAAATAAAGTAGTTTTTGAGGTCTTGAAAATAAATTGGAAAGGTTATTAAAAACTCTATGGAAACTGTAGTTGAAAAAAATTTGTTATTGGTATTTACAAAGTTGTAAATCACCAATATAGTCGGTAATTGAGAAATAGAGTTCCGTACATCAAAGGCTTCAAAGTTCTAATTTTTGACTTTCCATTGTTAAAAGTTTGTTAAATTTATTTGTTTAGAAGTTTCAAATTAAAACTTTAGATGACTTGAATTCGGAAGAGTTCTGGTTCTCTGATTTTGCAGTTAAGTGCCTAATACTAAAATTTAAAAACATTTCGTGTTTGAGAGTTTTAGCTTTTTAATTTTAAAGAAATAGAAAATTTTCATCAAAATTCTTGTCGGAAAAAAATTATTTTTCATTTTCCATTTCTTATGTATACATATTTCGGCACCAAATTTTGCACACATATTCTTCGGGCTCCCGGACAGGTCGTGAGAGTATTGGGTGGGTGATGGGGGGGGGGGCAGATGTAAGGGGCACCGCGGCGCAAGTACAATTCTGAGAAACTGCTACATGTTTACACAGTAGTTTCAGATCTAGAAAGGGGGCAGATAGGGGACCAAATGCAAATGCGAAGCCACTGCGACTAGCTGTTGCCGTGGACAGAGCCATGATTTTATTTCTCGTTGTTTGTGACTTTAAGTATCTGGCTTTGTGAAATAAAATCATGTTAGGATCTTTGCTTTAATGTTTTGGACGCTATGATCTGAAAACATAGAATTCGAGACCTGCGAGTAAAGCAGCGTGGCCTAATACCCGAAACTTCGAGATCGCTGCTTTAAAAGCAAGGGTTCCAAGATCTTAGTTTTCGCGCCAAAGCGTGACTTTTGTTTCACTGCGAATGCTGGTTATGAAACCAGGGAGCAGTTCTGCGAATTAATTTGTCGGAATTTATTTCCGTGTAGAATTTCCTCAAATGTTTTGACTTCTCTGAATTTTTCTGAATGCATGGAATTCTTCTCAACTATTTTCAAATTCATTAACACTGGTCGATGGTGAACTACTACTGAATCAAGATGCACTCGTTTTTCTTAAGTCTGCTAAATTCTGAGAAGTCAAGAGAATCCTGCAGCATTCAAAAGACTTGAATAAATTTACAATGAATGAACGTGAGTTTTAAAGATTTTAGAAGAACTCAACAGATTTCAATGGAATTCAAAGACTTCTACAGAATTTTGCAGAACTAAACAAAAACGAGTGCATCTTAATTCAGTAGTAGTTCACCGCCGACCAAAGTTGATGTATTTGGAAACAGTTGAAAAAAATGTCATATTTTCAGAAAAATTCCGAAAATAAAAAATAAATGAAGTTATATCCTAAACTATTTAAGAGAATTCAAAGACCTTTAAAAAATTTTAAATTACAAATTAATTCTAAGAAATCGAAAGAATTTTGCAGAATTCGAAAGAGTCTAAGGAATTTACAATAATTAAACGTGAATTCTGCAGAGTTGAGAAGAATTCAAAAGATTTTGATGGAATTCAAAGGCTTCCACAGAATTCTGCAGAATTAAAAGAAATAAGTGCATCTTGATTCAGTGGTAGTTTACCGCCAACCAGAATTGATGAACTTTGGATATTGTTGAAAATAATTCCATGATGTCAGAAAAATTCAAAGGATTTAAAACATTTGACTGAATTCTACATAAACCGACCCCTGAGCGCTTAGCGCAATAACCTGCTCCTCTCATGAAGAGGAGAATTAAAGACCAAAGACTTTTTTTTCACTTACTTTTTTTATTTATTTAGTTTCTTAATAATATAAAAACGGAGGTCCTGGGAGGCTGCACGTGAGGATTTGAGGGCTTAAGTAGAAATCTGCGATAGAAAAGAAGGTATGGTGAACGGCATAACATTGGGGCAAAACGTCATTATGTTGGGGCAAAGCAGCATGAGGTGGACGAAAAACGGCATAAAGTTGAGGGGAAAGGTGTATGAGATTGGATAAAGTGGCATAAGTTTTGGGTAAAGTGGTACGATGTTTGAGCAAATAGCTACAAAAGGAGACAGCGGCTGTGCCAATGTCGTGTAATATCTGCGGCTACGGATATTTGCCTGAGGGGAGCAAAGAGACAGAGGTGGTAGGGCGTAGTTAAGGAACTGGTGGATGGTAGGGGATTTTTGGACTACAGGGAGACTTGGGTAGAAGTTCGCAGCAGCCTAATAATGTAAAGTATTCTGGAATAATAATATGGCACTCAAGGTAGGGTGGCACATATGTTAATGTGGCACATGAGGTAATGTAGTGCATGCGGTATTACAAGCCCAGGGGTTACGTTGACTCCAGCCCCTCAATTCCTGATGCAGCGGGCGGCGAGATCTTTTTATAATAAAGAAAGTTAATTTAAGTAAATGAATAGACAATTTTCCTTGACATTTTCCCTGAGAAGACTACTAAAAATTATCTTTTTTCTAAATAAATCAAGTGACAAATATACAATTATCCTCGACATTTTCCTCGACAACTGCATTAATAATTTTAACCACATTCACGACTTATCATATACCAACATATGATTGTGAACTTTATGGAAAATCTAATTCTCTGTTTCATGTTGCAGAGTTGAGTTTAAATTTTGAGTGCTTACCAAACGGCGACCCTATTCCTGGTGTTCCTCGTTGCAGACCTTCTCCAGAAAGCTTTTTTCCTCTTACCAGACCTCGTTCTGCAGAAAAGATCGTTCCTCCTGCCATAGCTCATTCTTCCGGTGGGTCTTCTCCTCCTGCCGAGCCATATCTTCGTGTCAGGTCGAGGTCTCCTCCTGCCTGTCATCGTTCTTCACAATTATTTGGATCTGAACTTAAAGAACTAAGATTTATGCGACTCATTCCCCAGAAGAATCCAAACAGAATATTCGAACTTCAAATATATGCTTTTCCTCCAGATAAACCAATTCAATTGAAAACACGGAACAACATCCATAATCCCATGCCAGCCGGAAAACAAGTTGTATTATCAACGGCCAATGGTGATATCTTTGCAATGGTTGAAAAAACAAACAGAGAAACGATTATTCGGGGAATGTACACCTGTGGAAATAGACCTGTCAATACCAGGGAAAGGCGGGCAAAAATAAACATGTACAGCGGCGTTGTTGATGAATTGACCCCACAAGAAATCGCAGAATGTCCATTAGGCTCGCAAACAAAACTAATTCCATCGCGTTTTAGAATAGTACATGTGCATGGATAGACCTGTTAAAATTAAAGGTCAGACCATTGACAATTGTTATGTTTCATAATTTTTAATTTCCTTTTTGTAAAGCTCTTTCGACTTTCACAAATGCAATCAAATCACTTGTTTCGCGCTTTACACACGATAAAAGTAGGTGTTATTAATTTCTGTACCCCGGACCGGAAATGCTTATTCAGGTATTGCCAAATGATGAACATCTAAAACTTAAATAATTATGATATTAAAATAGGCAATAAAAATTCAATATAAAAATGTAATACCAATTTTTTCTTGAAACGTCAAAGAGAACATAACTGGTGACATCAGTTTTAATGCAATTTTTAGCAGATTTTGTTCCTTTGAAGCTGACTATTCTTAAATGTAAATACCTTAGAAGGAAACAAGTTTAGCATCTTGAATTTACCAGATAACGACTATGTTATAGACTATATAACTCAATTGAGCACTAGAATATTCATTGCTTACATTGGTAATCAAATTCTGCATTAACATACAATAATCAGTTTTTTCTGTAATTTGAAAGGATGAGGATTGTCTGTACTCTGGTCTTATCCTTGGCGGTTGTATTCAATTCTATTCGTGAGTATAAAAATATATAATATTTCTATAATTTCAATTTTTCACAGACCCAACTGCACGTCTCTGTAAAAACAAAGTATAAAGTTCACGCAGTACATAAGTGGGTAATTAATAATTAATAATGAGAGATTTTAGTTGCTAGCGTATACCTGCCCCATAAAATCTATTAAAGAATCAAGCCCTACTGGTTTTCTAAAAAAAGTTCTAAGTTATAAATATCCAGCACCTTGCATACCTGCGACTCTTAATTGCAGCTTATTAGTTATTATTATCACTAATGACAATCTGTGGGGTTTTGATATATTTGGAGAATTTAAACAAGTTGACTATATACATTCTGTCTGTTAAAAGAGGATAAGGCAGAACTTCGTATTGAATATAATTGTTTAACTAATTACTGTAGAGAAATATCATTTTTTTCAGTTTAGAAAAATCTATCAAATCACTGTTTATTTGACTTAATACTACGTGATAATTTGACAATCGCATCGTGAAGCGGGTGACAGAATGAGTCTGTTACATCCAGTAGTTCGCTGCAGTCTCGAAAATTCTTTTCTGCACAACGATGACTGGATAAACCGAATTGCCCCCTTGGATTAACTAAAAAGGCAAAAACAGCTGAAGTGGTGTACGAGAATTCAAGTCCTACAAATCGATTGTCTTTCACTAGTAGCTTTCGTGAGGAAATGCTTAAATATTTATTGTTTTAAACACCAATCGTAGAATATTGTAGGTAAAATTTTCCAGTTGCAATTAACTCTAGAATCTAAATTGAAATTTAAATCATCTCCTTCACGAGGATTTGTAATTTGATTTGACTCGTTTTGAGAGTATATCATTATAACTATATAGTGTGATTCCTGGTATACCCGATAAAGTTGAAAGGGCTGATATTGTCCATCAGGGAAAAAGTCAACTTAATCAAATAAAATGCTTTCCGGAGTGGACGTGAGTATTGGTTGAAAATCTTGTTTAATTCAACCTCAGCTTAAGGTGTTTTCGCGAATGAAAATTCATCAATAATTATTCGCATCTATATTTATAACCTTCGAGTCTGCGGTCCCACAAGTGTCTTATGCACGATATCGACATTTCCAGCTAATTACAATTTCGATGTCTCCATCAACTACCAATACGCTCCGAACCGATTTCGCCCGCGGAGACACATAGAGTAGAGTTAAAACAAGTTGGAACTCATTAAACATTGCACAATGTAATTCACACATTTTAGCGCTATTTTACCGCGAATTCTGGGCGCTCTTTTGGCGAGCAGAAATCTTGAATTACTGTAGGGTTGATCAATGTTGATCAACCAACATTGGGTCATTTTGAGTCATGTTAATCCTAATTTTTTTCTCTAAAAGGAAAGAGAAAGAATATGCTGTTTTGTTATATGATATGTCATAACTAAGATTGCAACTGTTTGAATCCCATTATTGAAATTTACGCTGCCCAACACAAGTTATTGTGTTAGACCGACTACCAAAAAAGTCGCATGACGCGATAGAGCCTATTTGCATCGTGGCAGGTTTTTCCGCGATATCAGAAACTGCTACGTGCGGCAGCGAATCCGTGACGGCAGATAGAAATTAAATAAGAAACTCTGTTATGAGTCTCTATTATGAGAAACTCTGTAGAAGTTATTAATTAAATTAATTGAATTAGTTAATTATTAATCAATTATATATATGTATAATAGAAAATTTATACTTATTTGAAAGCTTTCTTATTATTATTTTCTGCAAAGTTTCTTTCGGAAACGTTCAATTTATTAACACCCAGCCCTGACAAACGCGAAATAAGTTCACGTCGATGGATGTTACGTCGATGGAAAACAACACAGAAAGTATTCGCAAAGTTTTAAAGTAAAATTAATTGAAAAATCCTTAGGGATGTCATTTTCCGTAGCCCTGCTTCAAATTTCTATCTTTTATTCAGCAAAATTTGTTAAGAAATATAAAAGCTATTGCAAGTTACGTCGATGAATACCAATAAAAATACGCAAGGTTTTCCTGAACTTTTTTTCTATTTGGGAAGAAAGTTCTCAATGTTTGAATTCAAAACTTAGAGGATGACTAGTGAGATATTCATTCTTCAATCCGATGTCCAAGCAGGATCCAAAAAGGTATTCCTAGTTGTCAAACGACGGCTGTTTATGTATCGACGTAACCTCAACAATATTTTCGAAGACACTCATATTTGCGTGCCTACATAATGTATATTGCATTAACATTAATACATTAGTGATAAAAATTGTGCTTTTTGAGTCTGACTTTAAGATTCTCAAGCATACATTTTGAAGTAGTTCATTATTTATTTCCCACGAGTCTCCAAAATTTTCCACAGGCATGTGTGGACATCTGTTAAAGCGATTTTATTGGTACATCATATTTTTTTACTCTGGTTTACAAAAATATAACCTAATTTTTTCCTATGGAACTTATCATGAGGTACCAAAATAATGATCTTTACCAAGTTTTGTAATAATACAACCAGTGGTTTTAACAATATAATCCATGGTCACCAAAGTGCCCTGTCTGTGGAGATTCACCCATATACGTTCGCATGACGACCTTTACAAATCTCATTGTGGACCGGCCTGATTGGCGGCCGAGCATAGCAATTTCTGATAACGTGGCAAAATTTGCTGCGGTGTGAACAGGCTCAGTATTTTTTAAGTGGTGGGGAGTCTGCAGCCACTTGTGTTTGGGCGACGTTCAGGGACTCCACACTCCTTGAAAAATATTCTATAACCTGTTCTACGACGCAACAACACAAGTATATTTGATTCTTGATAATAACTTGTATCAATGTGAAAACTTTCATGACACCAACTTGAAATTATAGTTTTAAAGATGCGATTCTAAAATAGTTTAGTTTTTAAGGCCCTAAAAATTAGTTGCAAACGTTACGAGAAACTCTATGAAAACTGTAATGGAAAAAATTTGATATTGGTATTAAAACAGTTGTGAGTAACCAAATAGGTTGTAATTGAGAAATAATGCCCCATACACTAAAGGGCTTCTAAGTTCTAACTTTTAATTTTTCATTATTAGAAGTTTGATACATTTATAATTTTGAAAAATTTTAATACTAACTTTAAATACTTTCAATTTGGAAGAGCTCTGATGCTTTGATTTTACAGTCAAGCATTTAACACTAAACTTGACGAAGGACTTCGCACAAGAACAATGGAAAAAATGTCTCCGTCAAATTGACTGAAACTTTCAGAAAATTATTTTCTCGGCATGCTGAACAAAAGTCTTGACAAACACAACAAGATCCTGTGACTAGGTTCCGAGCTATGGGATCTTAAAGTACCAGGTTTTCAAGTATCCTGGAACTCTGCGTAGAATAAGCTAGAGATAAATCTTAACATACATTAGAATTTTTATCAGGTTTAGTTAACAGAAAAACGATATTTAATCATAGTGTGAAGCCTCTGTCTCTAAAACAAGATATAGAAAATTCTAAAAGTCTTGGAAAATTCTGGGAAACTCGTTTAAATACTGCATCTCGTGGACTATTATAACCTACGAGGGCTGTTTGATAAGTCAGTGACTTTTTGAATAAGAGATTTTTTTTTCGGCAAATAAGCATTTTATTTCGTC
>JAWWEA010176084.1:0-13955 GCA_035222095.1 Andricus quercuspetiolicola | reverse complement strand
GGCTAGCCGTCATTGTTAGTAATTAATCGGGAGGAGCTCCTCGTTCTAGGAGACCCTCTCTTTCTTTCCCTCTTAGTTGATTTGCAGGTCAATCCATCCCTTCATTTTAACTGACAGAGGGTCTAAGACAAATCAGCGTCAGTCATTTGAAACCCATACACACATGCACACACACAAACATGTATATTTACATTATACCTACGTTTTACAATATTCTTAGTTTTAACATGGTTTTAATGTCTGCGTATGGAGTCGAATCATTGTCCTTGATGTAGTCGGGCTGACCTGCAGCGAGGTATCAATCGCAATCCTATGCGATACAGCGGTTGTTTTCTCACAAGCAGAGTTGCTCATGCTTGTTGATGATCTTTGGCTTGTCAAAAGTTGCTTGACCTCAACGCGAGCTCTTTCGGGTTTTTCTGGAGAACGCTCCACTTTGGCGTTGGTTTGCCCAAGGTTGGGGTCCTTTGGGTAGTTCTTATGACACATTGTGGCAATATCAGTCCTGGCACGACGGTGGCAGCAGTAGCAACAGAAGCCTATAGCGAGTAGGGCTAGCCCCACGTAAGAACCTTGGATCAGTGTTGAGTGTCTAACTCGGTGTTGTAGGTTCATATCATTAATATTTTTTCCAAGTCGTTCAGGGACCTTTCGTTGGCAAAAAAGGTTTCATCCTTAAGGAAGCCGTCCTCTAGATACCGTTCCTTCTTCTCGCCCTTCGTGGTGGGATCCCCATGTTCCCTTAGAGGTGGCAAAAGATCTGTTTTGCTTGCTATTTCGCAGAATTTTTGATCATGTCTCTTGAGATGACACTTAGGTGCAACCTGTATTAGCCCAAGTTCTTTCGATTTCATTACAGTCTTAGTTTGATTTGCGTACCACAACTTGGCGGACAGTGGCTCAGCTAAGGAGTGGAACAGTCCATATAAAGAGTCAATGGGGACCCCTTCCAAGTGCTTATCGTAGGACATTCAGATATCGCACCTTCGGAGATCAGTTGCTGAAGGGTCCAGTAGCAGCTGGCTTTCGCATGTTAGGTGGTTAGTAATTTCATTGACGGATAAGTTGTTATTTCAGACCCTATAGTGGAATGTCCTTTGCAGGACTCTACGTGTTGACATTCCAGTAGGATGTAGGTCTGTCGGGGTTCTTCCACGGCAATGTGGAAGAACCGTGGTATGACGTAGGTACTTCTTGATCCATATCCTAGTACCGATTTGGATACAGGTATTAGATGTAACTGTTATGTCAGATAGCTGGATTGTTCCAGTAGTGGGGTGACCACCAGAATGCTCAGAATTTTCTTCTCATAAATAGCTGTGGCGGTGACTATGTCAGACAATTCTTCGAGCTCCACCTGGGGTTACGGGACAGAGAACTCGAGCCTGGGATGATGGTCCTGAATATCTCGATAGACTGGTTCCAGTTGCTCGGACGTCAAGAGCGAGATACATCTTCCCTTGTCGGAAAGTGTGAATAATCTCCAGGATACGATGGGTAGTACGGATGTAATCGTCGAGGCTGGAATCTTCTGCCTTAAGGACGCGAGTCAGTACTTCAGCATATTTAGGCTTTGCAACGGTCTGCGTCAGATTTTTTAGTCTGAGATTGTTCTGAGACAGCTGTTCTTTAATCCGCATTTGTCTCTCCTTATTGCTCCTCAAGAGTTTATGTATTCCTTCCAGCTGAGCTCTCACAATATGTGTCTGTTCACCAACCAGATGGGACAGGTTCGCTTTAGCCTGATTGAGTCTGGCGATCTCAGCTTCGAGGGTCTCTAAGTCACGGCAGGTCATTAGACCCTCTATGGGTTCAACCAGCCCTCCTAGGATTCCCAGTAGTGGTTGTGCTCTTTGGCTTCTCATTCAATCGGTAGGCTGGGAAGCATTTCCTTGTTGGTGCGCTCCTTCATCTCTGCGGCATGTCTGGATACCTCTTTCTTCATGGCTTCGGCTACCAGGAATTCAGCGTCAAAGCCATAATCGGTGATCACCTGCAGGCAAAATAGTCCGAATCTAAGGGTCCTTGTATTTTTTCCAAGACCAGAAATACGGTGACCCTCCATGTCCATGTCCAGAACATGCGTTAGATTTTCCTTCGGTAGTGAAAGGATGTCCATGGCAGAATGAAGCCTTCACCAACAGAGAAAGCAAATTGTGGCCAAGAGCCTTGTTTTTTGTTCTTGGCGGTTACCCACAGTATAAAAAGTAAATTTTTTAAAAGGGACATATTCTGTGTTTGGATTACTTCTTGGGGTTCATTCGGAACTGACAACGAACGATTCAATTTGTCCTGGTGATTGGCGAACTAGTCGCCAGTTTCGGTTTCAACGATTACGTCATTATTTTCGGTGGATCCTACTGCCGTATAGATTTCCGTGGTTCTAACATCAGTGGGTGCCATCCCTAACCACCCTACAAAACTCAAGCTTCGTCTCCGATTTTGCCCTTCAACGATGCTTCTCACCACACCGGATTCTGTGTGGAAGAAGAAAGCAGCTCAGAAGACTGTTAAACTGGTCGTAGGTAGGCCCTATTGAAGCCTAGGATCGTAGATTGAGAAGAAGGTCCGTTTCGGTCACATAAAGAGGAGGGGCAACCGATTTGATTTCATTTCCCGTAGGACAGAAGTGATCAGGGCGCATCACACCGGAAATTTGTTTCATTCAAACTTGTCTGATTAATTTTAAGAATAGATTCATGGATAGGAAAGTCCCCGGTTGGCGATTGAAAGATCAGCTTCAGAGGGTGAGATTCTTAAGTCCAACCGTACTTGTTCTTACCAAACCGAAATTTTCGTGTGGAAGGAAGATAACTGTTCGACTTGTTGGGGGGATCGAGGAGGCAAGAGGTTCATCGGCCGAGAACCTCGTGGCACCTGCGGAGTGACCTGCGTTGTTAGTTTGTCAAAAAAACGGCTTTCGCTCAAATTCTTAGTCTCGCAAGGGAGCAGAAATTTCGAGCAATACTACTTTCAGGAGGGAAAAAGAAAAGGTTTCTGAAGTAGACCTTGTCGAAATCACTACTAGTAATCACAAGGATAAGTAGTATGATAAGTAGGGAAAGCAAGAAAGGTATGGGTATAGCCTTTGTCGAAGTCCTTCCAAATTCGATAGCCAGTATTTGCTTTTACGCCCGGCGAGTTAAGTGTTCTGTCGCGAAGAGGCTCGCGCCGCTATCCTTCAATAGCTCGGTCTTCATAGCCCGTACTACCAACAATTCATGTGTCCGCTCCTCTCCTTTCGCAAGGTAGGAGTGACGTAGAGTCGCGACACCGAAATTTTTAACTTTTTTACTTTCATGGAAATCGTTGCATTGATTCTTTAAAAACCGATCTCTGATACGAACAATCTTCGGCTAAAAGTTCGGCAGCCAGGTGCGAAGGGCGAGGCTAGAATAGACCACACGGAAATTTATTCATTTATAACGTTTTTTTTCGTTGTCTGCGTAGTATCTCGAATCTAGGATTTCGAATTCTGGATCCATGATAACTGTATCGTCATCATAGATATCGCCGTTCGAAGGTCCTGCTATAGGTTTGACTTCGCGGTCTGGATATTCGATCACGCAGTTACGGTGGTTTTGTTCCAAGAAGGAGCTTCTCCTTTGGTGAAGGGCTTCTCTTAGTTCTAAATCAATCGTCACGACTGTATCGATCGGATTCGCGAAAGCAGCTACACGTATTGGATTTACGGAACGAAATGTTGGCTGAACTACGCACGCGGGAACTACTTTCTTCTCTGGGAGGACAAGATTGCGGTATATGACTGAGTTGTGAGATACAGCAGACCTCTAGTGTTTTCATCCAGATCTCCTTCCTCTTTCACAAGGTGGGGGTGAGGAGTCCGCCCCTTCTGGAGGATCTATAGGGTGCTTTTGTCAAGGGTTATATTTTGATTCCAAGTCTCGCGATGATTAATGAGCGAGAATGATTGCTAACTGGGGCTTTCTAATTTCAGAGCATGAATTTGAAAACTTTGGACGCGGGGATGGCCGAGCAGGTGCTCTATGCCATAGCAAGTAGATGATGGGAAAATTCGGGCTAAAATTGGGGAACCTCATGTAGGACCCTCTTTTTTATTTACGAAGCCGTCAGAGAGGGAAAGAGTCGTGTGTCTAAATCTCCGACTTGAGCAACGAATCCGATGGCATTACGTACGCCTCACAGAGCTGAAAGCTTACTGAGTCGGAATAATGAAAAAAAAAAGGTATTAATTCGGACTTTACGGCACCATTCTTCCTTTGAAAAAGGAGCCATAGTCAAATATCATGTCCTCTTTATTGGTTCACGGTACCCGTATTAGTGAGAGGATCTCTTATTTGAAT
Source organism: Andricus quercuspetiolicola (assembly GCA_035222095.1). Taxonomy (NCBI): domain Eukaryota; kingdom Metazoa; phylum Arthropoda; class Insecta; order Hymenoptera; family Cynipidae; genus Andricus; species Andricus quercuspetiolicola. Next base: position 9,630 of record JAWWEA010176084.1, on the reverse strand, counting down.
TTAAAGTAATAACAAGTACTGGTGAAGCTATATTGGCCAACAGGAACGTCTTAATTCAAAATCATGGAGTCGGAAACTTCAGACGCTGCGACGGCCGAGCAGGTGCTTCGAGGCCAGAGGGGGCGAATGGTGGGAAAATCCGGGCTGAAATTAAATAACCTCAAGCTGGACCCTCTTTTTCATTTATGAGGCCTTTAATGAAGGAAAGAGTGATGTGTCTAAATATCCGACGTGAGCAATGAAGCCTATATCTGCACATGAACTCACAGAGCTAAAGACATACCGAGTCGGAATAGAAAAATGATTTTAGTTCGGACTTTAACGTACCATTCTTTCTTAAGAAGGTGAGCCCTGGTGGGATAACATGTTGATATTCTTTCTGGAGTCTTAAGAAATTAAAACAAATAAGAGCAGGGGGTGGGAAAAGACAGAAGTCCGCTGAATTCTCTATAGTTTCCGAGCGCTCATAGTAGAAAGATCCTTTTGATCAGCAAAGTTGTGACCCTTAGATTCGTGATTTCACAAGAATTTAGTGTCTGCTCGAAAGGACAGTGAGATTCTCAATTCTAGATCGCCGAGATGCTTTAGAAAGCTTAATCCGGGCCTCTGCCTGGTTCAGTAGTTTTTCGAAAAAGGACGCAAGCTCGTCTTGGCTACTAATCCTTTGGGTCTCGAATTCCCGAAGCTCGAGTATTTCGATTGGGACCCGAGGTGCTGGAAGAACGATCAGACTGAGTTCAGATTCGCGGACTTCCGTTTTTACTAAGGCAGGGTTTTGCGCTAATTTCTCTCGTAGTTTCTTTCCCGCCCGGTGTCTTTGCTTATTCTTAGCATTTCTGCTGCCCGAAAGATCAGGCATTTTCAGGCCGTACCATAATTGATAATGACGGCTGTGTCTTACAAAAATAATTCTTGAATCGTTTGTAATGTAACTAAATTGAAAATACCGAGCCAATCACGGCGAGGTCCCCTGGCAATATAATGCCCGGGTTTTTGATTTAATTTGGTGGTACTCTAGCCAAATAAGGCACGAGTACGAGATTGAAGCTTTAGTCTTGGACACAGATTTGAGAGACATCATTGACAGTATATAAAATAATCAAAGGAAGCCCTCGAATTAAGGTCCAATATTTCCGCTCAAAATGGAAAAATTGCCAAATTGGAAATACCGAACCAATTACGGCGAAGTCCCCTGACAAGTTATTGCCCGGGTTTTTGGTTCAATCTGGAACTACTTGACATTCGAAAAACTGCCTTGATTGCTTAATATTGAGGCATCATTGACAATGGAGAAAATAAATCAAAGGAAGCCAATGTTGCTAGTCAGTAACAAAAGTTACCATCAGCGTCGCTGAGTGGGGCTAAAAACAGGTATAGGCCCCACCGCTGCCCACCGTCATTTTGTCACGAACAATTAAGCACTGGTAAATTCTTATCATTGTTATTATTCTCGATTTCTGATGCTTGAAATTCCGAAAATTTTAGCAAAGGAAGAAAACTTGAATACCTCTATTGCACGTGGGGGAAGGCTTCCCCTAAACTGAAGGAAGAGCGAGAGACCTGTTTTTCCTGTATTTTTAATTTTTTGGGCTGAGAGTTGTTGTCCTATAAATTTAGAAAGAGATCCGGGGGTGGGTTACACCGACAATAAATTTTGCACTTTGAAAATTTGCTGAATGCACTACGTTTATTTCACAATAAAATCACAACATGGCCGAAAAATGAAACATAGAAATAACAGAACACGCTCTACAATGAGTAGAACATGCCCGGCATAGACAAAAAAAAGTGCAGAGCAAATAAAAGGTCGATACAGCCTACTAATTGCTTATGACTACCGCTCGCCGTCGAACTGGAGAAAAGAAACCAAAAGGAACGAACGTGACTTTCGTTTTTCTTACCCTTCATCAACAGAGCGGGCACCATTACCGGTCCGAAAAAAATATATTCCCGCCAAACCGGGATAGGATGCTTCCCGAATTACGGGCTAGATCTTTCAAGAGAATTACTGCGATTTTACGAACCCGACTCCGGACGGACAAAAGTGTCGGTAGTTCTGGCCCGTGCCAGGTTGCCCAAGTTGCTGCGATTTTGACTTTGTTCCGATGCGCCTCGACATTTCATTGTCGAGGTAAGTCAGGCAGTGATTTTTGCAGAGGTGTGCAATTTGGATTAGGAAGGAAGGGATATGCCGTGCGACTTGCTTCTATATTCTGAAAAAAAATGTATTTCAATTTGCATCAGAATTGATGCAGGTTGGAATTTACAGCATAAAGTTAAGTATTTATTATTTCCAATCCTAATTTTCAGAGTAAGAAATTGAGCATTTTAGCGTCGTACTTTTGCTGAGTAAGTACGTGGTATTGTTTATATGCCTCACGTGCTCGTACTGTCAGGCCGTGCAATGTTTACGACATGCAGGATGTTTGGCGAGGAGGGAGACGAACTGATGTGAGGAAAGTTAAGAAAGAGAAGAAGAAGAGATAAGAGAGTAGAACTGTCGAGGCACATTGAACCGTGGTAGGCATTGAGAACAACGTGGTTTTGTGCGAGAAGGAGATAGAGCTTCGTTCGTTTTTGCTCGAGCATGATTTTTATTAGAGATCGACGATTCAGTTTGATGCCCCTTTACCTTATTTCCATTTTTCTATTTCAGGTTGAATTCTTCCTGTCAATGTTTTGATATGAATTAAACCTAACATGCATTTATCCACAACTGCGTCTATCTACACATACAGGCAGTCAGACATTCCATACGCATAGGTTTGTGCGGGTTACGAGCAAACATAGCGAGACTTTGTAATCTACATAAAGTCTGAATTAACATAGCTCCAAATAATATTTCGGGCTACATTAACTCGGAGGGAAATAAATCTGGAAATTTATTTTTAGGATAGAAAAAGAGGATAAGGGGTCGCTCTTAACAGATACTAGGTCCTCTGCAAATTTATTTACAAGTTTCACATTCGTCAAGTCGTCCAACTATTATTTCCGATATAAAAAAATTCCCCACGTTGGAGGACGTTTCAAAACCATCAAGTTTGAAACTCCAAAATTTCAAAATTAGGACCTCTGCAAATTTATTTATGAATTCCAAGTTTATCAAGTCGCCCAACTATTATTTTCCATGTTACAAAATTTTCCGCACGGATAATTCCAATATTACGAAACTGGCGAGTGTTCATTTTTCTTTATAAATTATAAATTTATCAAGTCACTTAGCAATAAATTTCAAAACCATATTATTGCTCATTCCTAGATTTCAAATTAAGGCCCTCTGCAAATTTATCTATTATTTCCAAATTTATCAAGTCGCCCAACAGTAAATTTCAAAACCGTCAAATTTCATATTACGAAATCCCGAAATAAGGCCCTCGGAAAATTTATTTATGAGTTCCAAATTCACCAAGTCGCACAACTATAAATTTCGATACTACAACATTTTCCACTGATAGTTCTTATGTCACCAAACTGCTGAGTGTTCAATTTTCTTTATAAATTATAAATTTACCAAAACACACAGCCATAAATTTCAAAGCCGTCATATTTCGAAATTAGGCCCTCTGCTCATTTATTTATAAATGCAAAATTTATTAAGTCGCCGATCTATTATTTTCGATATTACCAAAAATTCCACATCGATAATTCAAATATTATAAAACTGGCGAGTGTTTACTTTTCTTTATAAATTATAAATTTGTCAAACCACCCAGCAATGAATTTCAAAGCTATCAAATTTCAAATTCCGAAATTTCGAAATTATGCCATCTGCAAATTTATTCATAAATTCCAAATTTATCACGTGGCCCAACTATTATTTAGGATATTACAAAATTTTCCACATCGATATTTCCAGCATTACAAAACTAGCTAGTCTTCATTTTTCTTTATCAATTTCAAAACCATTAAATGTCGAAATCAGGCTTCCTTCAAGTTTATTTATGAACAAGGTATGGAAAACTCGAAAAGTCTTGGAAAATTCTGGAAAACTGGTTTAAATACTGCATTTTGTGGACTTTTTAATCTATAATGTGATATATCTCGAAATAGAGGTTGGATGGATCAATATTTTTCAGTCAGAAGTTGTAGGGGGCAAAGGGTGTTACGTAAGGGTGTCAATGACTTTAACCTTGAATGCGATTTTCAAGGTAATTTTTCGGTTTACGTGATTTTTTAAAATGGGAACCGTTAGTTTGACCTCTTATCGGAAAAGATGAGAAATGATCATTCTGTTAAAGATCGCAACAACATGGTCAAATGAACGTCAAATATGCAAAAATGGCTGAATTCTGTTGTGATTTTTAATACTTCCTATTTTTAGCACTACTCAGGAACAACGACGTAGACGTAACAGGATTATGTTACCTTTTGGGTGCTTCATTAATGTGAGTCCCATTGCCTCTCACTATTCGGGGTTCTTGAATAACATGAGTCCCCTTGCCTCTCACTATTCAATTCGTTTGATTGAAAGCCTCAAATCATTATTCCAGCATTTTCAACCTCTGCGTCTATTATTTCAATGTCAGGATTTTGTACATTCACACCAGCATTGAGAACACTTCTCAGTACTTGAAGGGAGGGATATCGAAGGTTTTGTTCATGTCTTGCAAAAGCTATACACCATTGTTGCTCAATTAATGAGAGACTGGCGTGAAACAGCGAAGAAATCATGTCTGGTCATGTTAACGTCAATCAAACTGAATGCAAGATAATTTATCACCGTTATTATTGAAAACCACTGAATACCTTACCAGTTTAATCCAAAATGGAAGTCTTTGAGCTTATCAAACATGGAACTCCCTTCGTAGCCAAAAAATGTTTTGTTTGTTTTAAAAAATTAGCAGAGATGTAGCCTCCCGAAGCTACGACCACGATCGTTCACCGAACGATCGATCTCGATGCGACCGGACGCAATACGCCATCCGACTCACTACTTTCTTCAACACCAGAAGATGATCGAGTCGGGAAAATGACTCAACTAGGTATCGAGATTGGAAGAAACACTGACTTTAGAAGGAAAGACTTAAACACCTGAATTATTCAGGAAAGGACACCCGACTTGAAACCGATGCAACAATCTAGAAAATTATTAACATCCTGCGCACCTCTTTCGTTGAACGAATCGAATTCCATGTATGAGGGTCACGAGTTTAGTGCCGCCCGCCATGAAACACACAATTACCTTCCATGTATGAAATTTAAAAAATTTAGATCCGCCCGCCATGGCATACAATTGACGGCATGGAATCACCGCACGACTAGTAACCAACACAATTTGACAATGGGGCGATTGAAGGTCCTACAAGAGGCTATAATGGTGGCAGATCACGCACCTCCATCTTGTCCAGGACTAGCATTGGTTATCCATCATAAAAGCCATGTCTCATGTCGAAGTAGAGAAGGGTTGACAATCAACACGACGTCTCCAATTCGAAGATTACGTTACGGCACAGTCCATTTATCTGAAAAGTTTTACATCTTTGGAGTAAATGATTAGTCAGGAAGTGTATTAAATCGACCAACTTGAGCTTTACAGAAATCCTGCATCAGGATTTTCGTGACGATAGTGATTGGGCTCAGCCAGCCAACTGGATTAAAGTCTCAGCAAAGAGCAGCCAGATCTCTCTTCTTAGTGATCGGCGAATTACTACCGATTACTGGTGCACTGAATCGGTGTTCGTCAGATACAGGATCTCAGACGACTCCCAAAGCATTAACGAATAAAGGCAGGAATAATAATAATAGAACCAAAAATAATGTACAGTGGATTGCTGATCTATAACATGTTTGATACCAACATTATCCCAAAATCCCCATTTTGTAATATGAAAAGGGAATCGAAACATTTTAGAAAGTCAAGGAAAAGAAGAGCTTCGAATGTTCAACCTCCAGACCCTGGATGTTGTAATTGCTAAGACTCGGGAAAACAATCTGGAATCTCAACAAAAATCCAAGGGGTGAAAGATAACACTAGAGATCTATTTCAAAAATGTAACCTTTTGAGATACCCTGTAAGAAGTTGATGTCGATCAGTATGGATTGCCGTTCGGCCGAATATCGCTTCACTCTCAGATACATAATGTCATAGTCATGCCTTACACAGCGCAACCACATAGCACCTCACCGCGTTCAGTAAAGTATATACTACACATAGCATCTGACCACGTCTGGCCAAGTGCATGCTAGTCAAAGTCACAGTCATGGCCCGTAGGGTCTCTCACATGGTGACTGGCCGCCGCGGACCAGGCGTCCGCAACAGGGCGATTAGCCGTTGCAGGACAGACATCATGCTTCTCCATCGTCACAGTCATGGCCTTAGTCGGCGCTCTCACATGGCATCTGGCTGTGTCAAGCCAGACGCATGCTTCTCCAATAATCAGAGTCATGGCCCGCAAGTGCACCCACATCGCAACCGGTCGTTGCGGTTCAGACGCCATGCTTCTCCTATAGTCCATCTGTCTAGTCAGAATTGAATTATATGAAATTCATGTTTACAAGCACCCAAAAGCATCTACGTGAGAGTATATTATCATGGGAATCAAGACAGTCAGAACAAGTGTAAGATTTGTTATCACAATACAATCCAAGCACAGGGTATCAGAAACAACACAAGCATCAAAACACAGGCCCAGCACGGGCATAAAAAATAAATCCCAGCACGAAAATAAATGTTAACAATGCGAAGTAAGGGACGATCATCTGCCTTTCGTGAAACATCATGATCTGGGATGCAGTAAGTGGTCCTGAAACTCATAAGTGTTTCTGGAGAAGGAATAAGACGCATGTACTCCAACCCTTCATAATCAAACATAAAACACGTATATCTCTCGCTCAGCAAGTTGTCCTTTTCCAAACGTTGTCATACAAAATCGAGCATGAATTTGGCTCATTGCAGAGATTCTTCTATGGTGTAAATACAGGATAGTCGAAGAGGGGTACGTAAGATGTATCTACCCGTTTGGTCATGTCGATGTCCGTCCGGTCACATTCCTGATCCCCAGGAAAAATCAATCGGGGAATATTTATTTCCCCTTTGGTCCGAGAATCACTCCAGATTACTAGCAAGATTTCCTTTCTGAGCACACTTAAGATCATCACGGCTCTCGGATAGAATAGAGCGGAAGAAGAATAAAATATAAAAGCAGAAAAATAGCACAGAATCTGACCGGATCAATTACAATCCATCCAAAAACCGTTCGAAGCACGTTTGGAGCATCCCGTGATTCTTGATGAATTACATCCAGGAGAAGTGAGCTGAATAATCAGATTTCGAATCCAAACGAATTTCTCTAGCGGTTGACGGGTCTGGAAATAATCGTTTAATAACTGAATCTGCTGCGGAGCAATCGAGAAATGATTATTTTTTGGCTCAGCAGCAAACATATTATTCCGCATTTGTGATCAAAGTCAAAATGACGGTTGACTCTTTTAAACGTCTATTACTCTCATGATGAGATCTGTTCATGAATCTGCGTGAGCTGTGCAGCATTTGTAGACATGCAACGAATCTGAATGACCAAATAGAACCTAAGTCAGGTATTTTATTTTGCGAACATAGAACAACAGAAAATGAGAAGGCAAGAAAGAGTGTTAAAATTCCCATGCAATGCGGAGATCTGGAAAAACAGAGCCGAAGCAAGCCCACTCAACTCTAATCAAGATTTAAGAAAACAAACAGAATAACATGTCAATAGGACAAAATATATAATCTATCATCGTAAATAAGTTAGCCGTTTCTGAGAGCCTGTCCCACGTTGCTTTCAATGTTGCAACAATCCACATTCAATATGTCTGGCATACCTGAGAGCCTGTGCGAGGCGTTTGCAATGTTGTAAACAATCACAGTCAGTATGTAAATTTGTCATGCCTGAGAGCCTGTCTCAAGGCGTACACAATGTTGAGAACAAATACATGGTCAGCAAGCAAGTCTGTCACGCCCGAGAGCCTGTCTTGAGGTGTTTGCAATGTTGCAAACAATCACAATTCAATATGTCCGACATGACAGAGAGCCTGTTTCGAGAAGTTCGCAATTTTTCAGAAGCCTATCTACAATGGCTGCCTGAAAGCTTGTATTGAGACGTTTGCAATGTTGAGAACAATCACACGGTCAGTGAACAAGTCAATCATGCCTGATAGCGCATGCTACACCGCTAACACACTATCCGGCTCGAAGGACCAAAAGATGTTGCTCAATTAATGACGGACTGGCGTGGGCAGCGAAGGAATCACGTCTGATCAGATTGAACTCGAGCAGACTGAATTCAAGACAATTTATCACCGTTACTATTAAAACTACTTAATAGCTTACCAATGTAATCCGAGATATGAGTCCTCGAGCTTATCCAACATGGCACTCCCTTTGTAGCTAAAAAAAGGTTTTGATTGTTTTGGGAAATTAGCAAAAATGTAGCCTCCGGAAGCTACGATTACGATCGTTTATCGAATGATCGATCCCGACGCGATCGGAAGCAATACGCCATCCGACTTGTTACTTCCCACAACAGCAGAAGATGATCGAGTCGGGAAAATCACTCAACAAGGAATCGAACTTAAAAGAAACACTGACTTTTGAAGGAAAGACTCAAACAACTGAGTGATCCAGAAAAACTCCCGACTTAAAACCGCTGCGACAATCCGAAGGCCACGCGAGCCTACACCTAGGTTGATACTCTCTAAATATGAATCGTCAAAAACTACTGACTATCAGTGAAATTTGACTGATTCAAATAGCTAAAAAGGGGTTACTGTGGATCAGTCAAATTTTACTGATTACTTCAGTGAACAATTACTGATTTTATCAGTGAAACGATTTTTCCACTGATTCAATTAGTGAAAATTAATTGATTTAACAGTGAAAAATATTTGTTCACTGATGAACCAGTGAAGAGGCAAATCACTGATTCAATCAGTGAAACTTTGACTGATTTATATTTAGAGAGTACAGATCTACTAGAAAAAGGGTGCAAGCCAGCTCAACAAGAAAGCTTCACCCAACTATCTGAGTCCCCACTCCAACGAACAGGACAGCACCTAAAACTGAAGAACAGAGAGAAACCTTCAAGGACAGTGAGCATTAGGCGGGAACCATTTGATTACTAATGAAACCTGAAGGTCACTCAAAACAAGAGTAACAACATGAAGCAAATTACTAACACTAAGCAAAACATGAATAACAGCTCATGGTTCAAAATTGTTTCCCTTCCTGAAATGCATGAAAGTGTACCCTTACTAGAATTATATCTTGTATAATTTATCAAAAATTTTCAAAAAGATATTAACTAGGTTTATTTTTAATAGATTATTGAGATGTTTTTTTTAAATATTTGTTAAAATATACCAGAAATACATCTGTCAAGGGTACATTTTCATAGATTTCATTAAGAGGAACAATTTTGAACGAGGAACTGTGTTTCATATGCAGCTTCGTTTTCAAGAAAAATGAGATTTGGAATCGTTCAAAATTATACTTCTACGATTCTAGAGATAAAAACCAATTTTTCTTCATTTTAAAGCTCAGGAACCTCAATAATCTCATGGAGCATGTTATTTGCATTGTCAGTGGAGCTAAAACAGACGTTTTCAAAAATAATAAGATAGAGTTCTTTAAACTAAATGCTATTTTAGTTGATT
>JAWWEA010175233.1:0-13962 GCA_035222095.1 Andricus quercuspetiolicola | reverse complement strand
TCTTCGAACAAGGTACCTTCAGAATTGAAATTTTGTTAATCCCAACCATTTCTCCAAGGTCTTGTAGTCATAGAAGGTTAACTCGGTGCTCCAGGTATTCAAAATACATCTTCCCCTAAGAATTTTTAGCCAGAACTGAAGGTAAAGGCAACCTGGCAATATTTCCAAGATCTCGTCCTTCTACGAAGTAAACCTGGTAGTCTAGGTCTTTAGAATACATCTTCTTCAAAAAAGTACGTTCAAAACTGAAATTTCATTTATCTTGATCGCTTTTTCAAGGTCTCGTCCTTCTAAAAAGTAAACCTGGTAGTCCAGGTATTCATGATACATCTTTTTTAAAGGAGGTCCCTTCAGAACTGAAATTATATTCACCCTAACAATTTTTTCAAGGTCTTGTAGTTTTAGAAAGTAAACCCGGTAGTCCAGGTATTCAAAATACATCTTCCCCTAGGAAGTTGTGTCCAGACCTGAAGTAGAAGGCACCTCTGAAGGGGGTGGGGGAGGATGAGATGCATTTTTAATACCCATACTACCAGCTTTACTTCTTAAAATGACGAGACCTTCAAAAACTAATGAGCTTGTCTGAAGTTTTAGTTATGAACACAGCTTCCTCGGGGAAGATGTGTTTTGAACACCTGGACTATTTTTAACGCCATCAATCAGCTTTTAATCTCTTAAATAATTATTTCTCAACTCTACGTAGAGCTCTTTCTTCAGAATAACATTAAAAACAAACAGCTTCCTCTTGTTTATGGCTAACTGGCTGCAAATTGTATATTTGAGAAATAATAATAAATATGTTTATCTTCTATGCTGAATCTTCAATTATTGTTATCCAGAAATCATTGGTCGTTACTATACTATAAGCTTGGAAAATGATGATCCGGCTTTAGAAATAGAGGACAACGATGTGTTTCTTTGCACGCATATATTTAATAGTTTTGTTTGAATTAATGCAAATGCTTCTGCTAAAATTTTTAATCCATATGCAGATATACAATCCGAAGGGTTCAAAAGGCTCAACGATCTTCGCCCAAAAAATTCCTAGCTGAAAACCTTAGTTTCTGTGGGTGATTCGCCCCATGAATCTAAAAGAAGAAGAAAAATTAACATTGAGTAAGATTTATATGTCCCTTCAGGATCAAATACAGTATTCTGAATAATTGAAATCAATAAAATCTCAACTATAATTTCATAAAAATGAACATGTGGCTTTTCACTTTGGCCCTTTTTTGATAGAACGTCACATTATATTTGATTTTTTTTATTTCACATTAAAGATTAGCGACTGATCCGACTCTGCAAGAAAACCTTATTGATAATGTTGTCAACTTCGTGAAAAAATACGGATTCAGTGGTACAGACCTGAAAATCCCAGATACACCTCAGAATGGTGGACGTTCCTCTAATAAGAAAGAATCAGTTTTATTCTGGAGGGCACTCAGATAACAATTCGGTAAAAAAGGTTTCATTTTATCTACAACGCATGATCCAAATAAAGACACTGCTAGGATGTTACATGATATCAAAGCAATATTTACATATGATAACTTCGTAAAAAGGACAATCAATATTCACAAAATATCTGATGCGGATATAAAATTTCGTGTTGCTTATTCTAGTCCAATGTATCCTTCATCAAAATAAAACGCAGATGAACGCCAAGAAAAATATTTTAAGTACTGTTGTTGGTGGCAAAGACTTTAAAAGATTGCCAATTTGATCGTAAAAAACAAGGAGTTCAAGGAAAAAATTTTAATTATTCGTTTTCGAGGCAAGTATGAAATTCACTGTTTCAAGTTGAAGTAGCTACATTTTTAACTCTACTTGACAATACTTCTGTTTCGATATTTAAATTTTTTTGAATTTTCTCCGGCATCGTTGAAAACTTCCAAATTTTCATATTTTAAAAAACGTTTAGTTGGATCTAAAGTATTTTTTCTGAAATTTCGTGATGAAAAATGATGCAATTTTTCGATTCCAAAATTTAATGTTGGAATTTTGTATGTTCTTCCTTTGAACTTGTCTAATTTTTTAAATCAGAGCTATTATTTCTTAAAAATCTAGCATTCGAAATCTCACAATGTAAAATCTAAATTTATCCTCAATCTTTTATTTGGAAATATATTTATTTTAAATTCCGTTGATCCTTTGATCAATACTCTTCTTTGGACTACGCTGTCAAATACTGGATTTTGCAAGGTGCACCACCGATGAAGTTAATACTAGGAACTGCTTCTTTTAGAATATTCCCTACGTAATCCAAAAGAAATTGGTAGTCCTTAGGAATAAATGTTAAATTCTTGTACAAAACCAAGTCGAAAAAGTAAGGAATTTAACAAATCTTCATTTTTCTAAATTTTTCTAAATTCCTAATTACAAGCTCATTGAAATTTATATTTTGAAGTTAGTTTTTAGTCAATTTTAACGTTATTTCAAATTTAGTTCCTCACAGTGTTTTACTACAGAGGAACTATTTACGCAGGTGTGCCATTTTCTAACGAAAGTTCTGTATCATCACCGTTGAATCAATAATAATTCTCAACTACTTAATTTTGAGTTAAGATAGGAAAATCGCACTTTATTGATAATTGTTATCATATCAAAAGAAAGACAGCCACGTAAAATGCGTCAGATTTCAAAGCCAATGATTCATGTTAACACGTGTAATTCTGTAATACTTACCCAAATAATGTATTGTTGATCTAGACTTTTATCTCTAGAAACTTTGCACAGTATGAAATAAGAAATTTTCTCTGGTGAATGAAATTAGAAGCTGCAACAGTGAACCTAATGCAGTAATTATCCTGATTGATTCATACTCATTTGCTATTGAAGCAGAACATTGTTGTATAAATGAATTCTGTGCATTTTACAGAAGTGCTATTGTCCATTTCGCTGAATTTTGTAATAATGAAGAATTAAATAATAGCTTGCAACTGAAATATTTGTATTTCTTCCTCAGACATAAACAATAAACTCACTCTGTTACTGGCAGCTTTTTAAAACTTTTTGTAATTTAGTTTGCTGTTCTGTAAAGTAATTTACTAGGACAAAAATTTGTTTAAATTTAAAATGCATCCTTTCATAAGTAGAAAAAACCAACATCCTGCTCTCGGTTCTCTGTGTGAAAATAGCGTCTTCGATATGAGGCCTTGATCACCCAAATAACGAGAAGGCATTTCTGTTCGAAAGGTACTGAAAACTTACAGGACTGAGAATGCCGTATATTGGCAGGATTATCGAGCCAAGATGATTTGACAGTACCCGATTTTGAGTTCGAGGGTCGTGAAAATCCTGGCGTTTCCTAGATTCTTTAGGGTTTCGTGGATTCGCAGAAGACACTGGAGTTCATTGGTCGTCTACTCATTCAGGTGATCTCCGTTTTTCTTTCCGGTGAAGGTGATGGCCGAACCGGAAGGGGGCGCTCACGAAAATAGTGGGGATTATGGGGACGGATTTCGTCGTTAACGTTAGTGAGAGCATGCTTCAGATGTCCGCCACTTTAAAATAAGGAAGCATTGTTACTGTCTGTCCTCAAGAATCTTTCGGCAATCTGCTGAGGAAAAATGAAACTTACTTGGAAATACTCTATAGGGGAGAATTCCTCATACGTGTATGGTACAGCATCCAAGAAAGTGCGTTAGACCCTGTGATCCAATGAAAATGCAGTGCGCAACATGATCGCACATAAAGTGGTACCCACGCAAAAAGATGTCGCGAAAAAAATTTGTTGTCTAAATTATCGTTCCCCGCAGTGAAATCCCGATTTCCGTTACGAATTCTTCCTCGGGACAGGCTGCCTGGATCGGAATGTACAACGCCAAGGTCTGGGGTCCACCAGGGCCTGTGTTGGACACTAAGGACGCCTTCATCGAATAGTACATTGCGTGACTAGTGTGAAGTGACGGCTTTTTTTAAACAAGCGCAATCTTTTCATGAAGAGTCATAGGTGAGGGGCACGCAGGCACCTTAACTCGAGACGAGTTACAAAAACATGACGTGATTTTAAAAAAAAACCCGTCAGTTCACAGAAGTCACGCACGATACTTTTCAGAACAACATCATAAATGGTGTTTTTTCATGCCTCCATAGACAAACTCAAAATCGCATTTCTAGTGGGTAAAAGCACGTACGAGAGTTTTCATCATAAAATCATGAATTATGTGGAAGCGTGTGCAACTATTTTTGAGTATGATTACTCGCAAAGACACACGCACAAATCGAGTTCTGAAAATGAAATATTCCATGAAGAAAAGTCGAGTAAAAGAACACTCAAGTTGAAAATCTTTGAGGATCACCGTGCCTGATGCATTATAATCAAATTTTCGTCACATTCACTGCTTTCTTATCGGGAGAATGGGTTATAAATATGCTTAAACTTTTGATCAATCTATTCTATTCTTCACAACTTTTGTGCTGAGAGTTTAAAAAATCCAAGGTAGATTCAATTATTATATCCATTATTTACAGGCCGTGTCTAGGTTACTAAAATTTGTTGAGTCCAGGGAAAGCGGAAAAAACGACTAGATTCGCCTAAATTCAATAGGGGTAGAACCAACATTTTCGGTGTGTCTAGACACTTCCTCATTCGTAAAAGTTGATAGCGCTCTTTCGAACATGTTCAGATTTCAATTTAGGCTGTTTGCAGTCATATAGGTTAAGATTTTTTTTTGCAAAAACAACGAATCTGAAATTTTGAAATATACGATTTTTGATACTAATTCCTGATAAATGTGTTGCAATCACTTTCCAATTAATCGCATGGCTTTCTCCTTTTAAGTAATTCAACATTTCTAAAATTAACAACTCGATTCGATATCTAGAAAAATTTGACAGTTTTAGTGTACAAGAAGTCGGTATCTTGAAAATTGCTTGAGCTATAGATTTAGAAGTTTCATATATTTGTTCCTATCATAAATCCTATGTGGCAGCGTAAGAAAATTAAAAACATTCGAGTAGTTCTTAATGCATAAAAAATTCATACAAATCGGACTTTAGTAATATACGCTACTTACGAATATTTACCTAATTACATACGCAATTACTGACTGTATGACAAACGTTTGGTTTTTATTTTTTTGACCTTCACAAGATTGAAGATATCAAAATCTCGCCTGAGTGAAGCCAATATTTGAGAAAGAGAATTCTGCTGGAGAATATTCAATAATTGTTTTAAATGTGTCTACAAGATGCAATATTCTGAATCAGAAAAAACAACGGAATTATGCTTCTTATGAAGATGACGCAATACTAATATTTTAAAAGATTAGGTCATTTTGTTCTAGAAGCTTCAATTTAATTTTATAATTTTAATCAGGCATTTATACATTACCTACCCAATAGTACTTAATAGACTGTATAGACCAGAATTACCAACCCTCTCGAAGTGAGGGGGCTGGAATTTGCAACCCTAAAGCCTACACGGGTATTTTCGAAAGCCTGTAACTTCCTTTATAATTACGCGATTTAGATTTTTATGAGAGTTTCCCGAGAGGTTATTTTTCACCTTTCCACCTTATTTTATTAAAAAAAAATAGAATGAATCTGTGAGCAATTTTTAAACAAATTAATAGTTCATTTATCTTTTTTCGCAATTTCGTGTATTTGTTTCGATAGTCTTCAAATAAAGCTTGGCTTCTCGGCCTTAAGAAAGGTCTATTAAGAAAATGGGCCAGTGAATAATTTCCGAGATACTGGGTATGATGAGAAAATAGTCTCCATGCTCCTGCTCCAATTCAGTCCTTTATTATTCCATAGACAAGTTTACAAGTCTACCATTCTTTTAACGCGCTCAAGTTCATTTGAAATGACCTAAAATCATCTGATAAACAATTTGTGGATACTTGCCTGCGGGTCAGAAGAAGTTGAGCTTATTTTGTGTTTTCTTTAAGCAAATGAAAGAAATAAAAATAAAATAAAACTCCTTTCAGAAGCGATGTTGATTTCTATCAGCATTAGGAATTTCTTACTATTATAGATCGCCGTCTTACAATAATAATTGATTTTTCATACACAGCCGTCCCAAAAATGTGACTTTATGAAAAGAATTTTATTTTAATGTATGCAATATGCACAAAAACTATCACAACGTTCAAATTAGGCATTGATTTCCAAAATTCAGGTTTAAAAACATTGAAATATGATTTATAAAAATTATATCTCAGGCTTGAGATAGTTGCAGCCCAATATGTCGAAGGCACTTTTTGTTCGACTTAAATATTTTTGCTTTAATAGTAGACTCACCTGTGCTCGGTGAACCCAGAATTTCATCATGGCCACGGACTAATTCAACACAGTAAAAAAAAATGTTCAAAATGATACCGAAATCAATATCATTTTGATATGCAACAAAAATGATACCGGAATCAAGAGCATTTTGATCGATCGGAATGAATGATCGACTTTTGAGATCATAATGATCTGATTCGGGATCATGTATCAAGTCAAACCAAGATGGCCGACGTTCTTAGAGTACGTTAGCTCATATACGAGCTTTTTATGGTTTCTGATCGTGTAGTGTACTTGAAACATTAAAAAATTAACGAAATCTGATATGGCAAAATATCCTCTGTTAAGTGTAATTGTCACTTGCGTGATTAGATAAAATTTATAGGTTACGTCGTTATGATATTGGCGCCAAACATTGGCGCACATTTCGTTTCGTCTGACAAATGACCCCAAGAAGAAGATCGAAGTGATCTGAATAAACAGATCATGATGATCTCGAGAGTCAAATGATCATTGTAACAGAATGCTCCGCAACAAAATTGATTCTTTTTTTTACTGTGAAGTGGCTAACGAGATGAGGGTGTTATAACTTAATTTAATAGGATGTCCGAAATCTTCTACAATCATGTAGGTACAAAATTAGAAGCATGGTGTAGTTTGGTGTACGCATTTCACCGCTGTTATCCTTAGATGCACAGCGGCCGCGAGCGTAGGAGGTGAGAAGAGTCGCCTCTGGATGCTTTCTTACAGATGCCATCTGCCACTCAACAGGTTTTTATTCGCTTGCTTCCTGATGGTCTAGAAAATTTCTTACAATGCGACAGGTGTTTAATAAAACCGCCTTCTGAGCTGCTGCGAGTACCCTCCTGAATCCTAAATGTTCAAGATGTTCAGTGCATCTTGCGTGCACATTGCCCGTAGACGAAATCACAATGTGATGAATAGATGCGTGTTTCACATTCCTCTATTGTCTTTAGTTCATGCCTCAGCTCGCTACATCTATGGATCTTGGTTGTATAGCTTGCCTACAAATTTCCGTTTAGTGGACAAGCAATGTCAATTATGTAGATTCTTTCACCTTTTTTTCTCGCATCACGATGTCGGGTTGATTGGCTCGCATGTAATGATTTTTTTGGATCATAACATCCCAATATAAGATCTGATCTTCGTTCTCTAAAACGGGCATTGGAATGTATCTTTCGGAAGGCATCGATTCCTCCAAAAGTCCCAGATTTAGGGCAAGTTGTTGATGTGTAATGCCCGCCACATTATTATATCTGTGCGTATATTCTCTTCGAGTTATTTTGCGACTAACATCAATAATGTGCTCGAAGGATTCATTGGTACCTTCACACACTTGGTACTGGCCAACCATGGGTTGATGTAACACGCGTTTGCGATAATTTCTGGCACTGGCAGCACTGTCCTGAATCGCGATGATGAATCCTCCCTCTTATGAATACAGAACGCCCCTCTCGTAGTCAAATATTGAATTTCTCACTATCCCCTTCATCTTGATCTAACTTTTTGAGGCGCTGGTCGTAGGTGACTTTCTGTCTCCAGTGCGTTTCTGATTCCTCTATGGCTTTCTTCCTGATATTCAAGGCCTCCTCTGAGGATAAGTTCAAGGGTGTGTATTCAAGGTCTGCTTCACACATCGATTGTTCTGAATCAGGGGGTTTCAAAACGTCGAGATTTGATGAAAATCGACACAGTCAAATTTTATATTGAACTAATACCTTCTCATTAGAATGAAGATGTAAAAAAGATACGCGTCATTTGTGCTTTTCACTAAACCTAAACCTTTAATAACCTTTTTTCTCATTAAAAGCCATTAATTAAGTCTCCATTATGTCTATTGTGAAATTCAATAATTTTGTTGAAAATGCATCTTTATGGTTGAAAAATCATCTGTTCGGTTCAAAATTTAATTGTTTTGTTGAAGATTCGTATTTTTCCATTCTATTCAATTGATTTAATTTAAATTGAAATCCTTTTTGATTGCAATAGCATCAATTACACTATTCGTTGAGAATTTATCGTTTTTGTGTGAAAATTCAACTACCTGGTTGAAAGTTTAACTACTTTGTTAAAAATCAATTTCTTCGTGAACATTGGACATTTTCGTTGTAAATTTATTCTTAGTTTGGAAAATAGGACCAGTTTTTTTGAAACTTAGAACATCAATATTTCCATTTTATTTGGAAATTTATATTTTGAGATAAAAATTGATCTTTTCTATTTAAATATTCAACACGTGGGTAAAAAACCATGTGCTTTGTTGAGGATTCAACTATTTCGATGAAAATTCATATTCTTTGGTTGAATTCAACCGTTTTTACGTGAAATTAGAATAATTTTTAGTTGAGAAATCAAACATCACAGGATTGTTTGGCTTGAAAATTAATTATTTTGCAGAAAATTGAACTATATAGTTGAAAATGAACTTTCTTTGTTAAAAATTCAATTGTTTTGTAGAAAAGACGTTTTTTTATTGAAAATTCATATAATCGTAGATGCAATCATTTTTGCTAGTACTGTAACTGTTTGGTTGAAAATTCATCTTTGCAAAAGTCCCAGTAATCATGGCGCCAATTTTCTTGCTTTTTATGTAATGTGTCTAATTTGAAATTCCATTTGATATTTAAAACTTTTTCAAATAAGTAGATTCTATTATTAGGTGTTACTTTTAATATAATTGTTAAACAATATATTCAAATAATGACCAAGTTTCACGATCATTGGGACCGTCACGATCACTAGGACATTTAACTTAACTGGTCGAAAATTGCGAATTTTTTTTGTTTCAAAATAATTTTTTTAAACTGGAAATGTAACTATTCCATTTTTGGATAAACTTGTCTTTTTCCCTTGAAACGTTATCTTTCTTAGTTAAAAATTCAACTTTTTTGGCAGGAAATTGAACTATTGTGTTGATAATTGAACTATTTATTTGACAAAATCATTCATTTGGTAGAAAATTACCCTTCTTTCGAAAATCCATAACTACGTGTGGAAAATTGAACTGTTTTTTAGAAACTTAATGTATCTTGTTGAAAATTCAACGATTTTGGTAGAAAACTAAACTATTTTATGTTGGTTTGAAAATTCGACTGTTTAGTTAAAAATTCATCTTGTTTTTTCAAAGTTCATTTTTTTGTTTAAGGATTCAAATGTTTTGTTGAAGATTCCTTCTTTTTATTTAGACTCAACCGGCTTAAAATTCGTTTCTTTCTGGTTGTAAATTAATTTTTTTCAAATGAAAATGTGACTATTTCATTTTTCGTCACAAGCATATATTTTGACTTGGAAATTTAACTATTCTGTTGAAAATGCGTCCTCGTGGACGAAAATTAACTATTTTTCTAAAGTCTCCTTTGTGGTCGAAAATTCTACTCACTAACTTTATAACAACTCATAAGAAACGCAACAAAACGCAGAATAAACGTGAAATCCGTGAAGGTGGGGGTAAAAAATATCTCAAAATTGACGACGTAGTTTCTGGATGACGCCTATGTTTAAAATCCTTTTTGGAGGCATTTTTTATGGGTGAGTATTTTGTTTCCAGAAATTTTGTCGTGTCTCGCATTCTTCATCTGTAATGTTGAATTTTTCTTTATCTTTATTTGATTCTTGATAGATAAAAATATAAATATTGTTGATACGAAAGTCTGACTGACGAAGTTGACCTGTATTTTTCTACAACACCGTGAACCAAGGCAATGTAGGTAACAAAATTTCTTCGAAAACTATGGTGCCGTTATCTTTTTGTTTTTAGTTTGAAATTCGACTATTTGGTTAAAAATTTAACTATTTTGGTACAAAACTCAACTATTTTTTTAAAAGTTTATTTGGTGATTCCAAAAATAACCTGCTTGGTGAAGTTTTTTGTAAAAAATTAATTTTTCAAACTGATAATGTGATTATTTAATTTTTGGGTGAAGACTCATCTTTTTTAGTTGAAAACTTACGTTTTCTAGCTAAAAATTCAACTATTTTGGAAATATCAGACATTTTATTTCAAAAGTTAACTACTTCGTGGAAAATTAACTTTTTTGTTGAAAAAGCATAGTGCTGGGTGGAAAATTAAAATTTTTTGTGCAAAATTCAGGTATTTTCTTGAAAATTCATCTGTTTGGGTAGAAAATTAACCTTCTTTTTTGAAAATGTATATAATTTTCTCTGGAATTAACTATTTTATTATTAATTCATCTTTCTTAATTGAATGTCACCAGTAGAATATTCGCTTTTGTTGCTGAAAACGTAACTATTCTACTTTTGGTTGAAAACTCATCATTTCTGTTTAAAAATTTATCTTTTTCAGTTGAAGATTCAACTATTTGAATAGAAAATTCCACTATTTTGTTGAAAATCAAAGTATTAATTCCAAAAGTAGTTTGCTTGATGTCAAATTACCTTTTATGTTGAAAACCCATTGTGTCAGTATAAACATTGATCTCATTTGTTTCAAAATTAATTTATGTGATGGAAAATCATCTTTGTGTGTAGAAAGTTAATCCTATGTTTTGAAAATTTTTCTTATTTTCTGTAGATTTAACTATTTGATTATTAATTCATTTCTTTCGCATTCAATTCCACTGATAGAAAATTCGCTTTTCTCGTTGAAAATGTAACCATTTCATTTTTGTTTGATTTATCTTTCAAACATTCGACTAGTTGGTTAAAAATGGAAGTATTTTTTTTCAAATTTAGTACATGGTAGAAAATTAATTTTTCGTTGAAAACTCATAGTGGCAGGTGGGAAATTCAGCTGTTTCGTAGAAAATTCATGTATATTGTTGAAGATTCGTTCTACTGAGCTGAAAATTAATTTTCTTTTTTGAAAAATCATTATTTTGGTTGAGCATTCAAATATTTTGTTAAAAATTTGTGTTTTTAGTTGAATTCAACAAGTTTAAAATTGCTTTTTTCAAATTTATTTTTTAAACAGAAAATATAACTATTCCATTTTTGGTTGAAAACTCATCTTTTTTAGTTGAAAATCTGTCAATAGGTACTTCTAAATTTCCTCGCTTTTGTGATCAAATACCTCAACTAATTGCGTAGCTGCAAAATATTTTGAATTACACTAAATCACTAAAAACTAATTTTTTTTCATTCGAGTTCATTAGATTATAAATAAGAGCCCTTTTATATTAATGAGCTTTCGGAATGAAAGGGTAATTTTTTTGAATTGACTTGATAGTTCACAGTAATTATTGATCAAATATTGAAGAGTATTACATTTTTATCTCATTGAGTTGAAAAGCTAAAGCTGTCAAGGATCAAAAGAAGATAACCTAGTGCGTAATTTCTATTGCATTTGGAAAATAATTGGAACACTTCAACGACCAGAAAAACTGCATTAGAACCATTCAAAAAACACTCAATTTTGAATGATTTGAACTCAATTTTGTAAAGGGACACAATTTTGCTTATTCAATAAAAAACTTGTGAATAATTACATGATCATGTACAAATTTGGTATGGATGTTCAAAGATGTGGAGAATGTTTTCTTTTCATTTTCGAAAGAGATTGTGATGTAGAGGAGATTTCATCATATTTACAGATGCCATGATTTTCACCCAATTTTGGGAATAAGCATGAAGAAATGAAGAACTAATGCCTTGTCAGATATTTTGATATTATTTTTTATATGACATAGTTTGTAAAATCACACACACAAATACATATTACGCCACAGGAGAGAAAATCTTTGGGCAGAAATCTTTTATCATACGAGGAACAAAGCTTTCAATAACAACATTTTAGTTGATTTAACCTCATCTTTCTATAGGGCCGAGGCCTCGATGGTGTAGTGCGTAAGATTTGAGGAAATAATAGAAACTTGAATTTAGGTTTTGACACTGAAATAAAAAAATTTATTACTTGAAATTAACGAAGTGTCTTCTTGACCCAGAAATCGGGATCCGTAGTCAAATAGTTTTCATACAGTTTGCTAATCGTCCAGGAATTTCGGAACGACAAGTCCCGAAAGATATTTTTCGACAATTTACTTCGAAAGAGATTTGACTTCTGGGGTAATAATAATATTAAATATATTCATTAATAATAGACTATGTCAAGGTTTATCAGGAAACTCGAAAGGGCGGCTCATCCGGGACAAAAAATCTCAACTGAGGATTCCGAAAGAATTTTTGCGAGAAAACGAATCTAAAACATCGAAACAGAGTCCTCAACTAAATTTTAGAATTACTGGAAAATGTGCAAATTCCAAAATAATAAACACTTAACAATTTGACGCAATTCTTTAGAAAAATTTGATATTTGCGAATTTTGAGTGAAGTTGCTCCCATCGCAAAAATAATTAATTTCAGATGAAAAAAACGCGTATTGACACTTTGGAGAGCTTCGTAAATTCACTGAATTTGCTTTCCTGAAAATTAAAGAGAGAATAATGTTTGAATGCAAATACGAAGTATGGTATATGATTTTAAAACATGATAGCTAGTGAAATAATCAAAAGTATTGAATGATGTTTAACTTAATTACAAGCAGCAAATAGCGAATCTTTCCTGAGTGAAGCTGATATTCAAGAAAGATTTTGCAACTATTAGATATTTTTTTTATGATTGTCAATGATTGGATATTCTTAGCAAGAGAAAAACAAGACAATCAACATGATTTAAATGAAATTCACGAAATATTCAAATTTTGAAGGATTTTGTTTTGTCCCAATCTGAAAAACTATAATAAGTGGGGGAAATATTCACAACTTTTTGTAGTTTTATACGTTTTTTTATAAAATAACTGAAAAACTACATAATTTCTTTCACTGTGTATAAACTATATGCAAGTTTCCGCCTGGGGTCTTCAGCCTGACCTTCTGCATTTTCACATGTATATGCATAGTTGTAGTGAAAGTATTTATATAATAAATTATCACTCTAAATGTGAGTTTTGCTGTACTAGGAATTTCGTTGAAAAAAAAATTGTACCAAGAAAAAGTGTAATCGTAAAATAAACACAGCTTGTTTTCAGATTATTACATTAGGAAATATAATCTTCACCAATTTATGTACCTCTAGTGTTCTTTTTTAACGACGGCAATATTTACTTAAGATATAAAAAATTGCCAGTAACGATTACACAGTAAATGGAGTGCCTTTGTAGATGTGATCTATCCACGTTTAACCAGTGTATTGTGTTCTCTCAAAATTCTTCAGGAACGTGTTGGAAAAAAAAGGTGCGTACAATTATTCTCCGCTGCACTACTGTCAGTTTACCACTAAAATTTCGAATTTTTTTATTTTGTGAATTTTTGAGATGTTTCTGAACTAAAAATGTTCTTGAAATATACTGTTCACCTCCTTTTCGATTGTTTAATGATAATAAAATTTATGATTTGTATTCCAGAAAGATAACTAGAATCGATTGAAGTGTATTGTACTTTAAACGCTTAAGAATATCAGGGATTCAAATTTCCATTCATTCAGAATTGTTCTTCAAAAATAATGATCGTATCTTTGTTTCTCATGTTACTGTGAATAATAAATGATACGTACTCTGATCAAATAACAAAGGATACAAATAAATAAAAATGTGAGGAATAAAACACTCGTAGGCCTTTTATATATGTAAAATCTTTAATTATCTTCAAATATTTCGATTTGACTTTTTGCAGATGCATAAGTTGATACTTTTTCTTGGAATATGCTCAGCTTGTGCTTCAGGTAGTAAGCTGCCAGCACCTGCTAACAAAACTGCTA
>JAWWEA010174391.1:0-13971 GCA_035222095.1 Andricus quercuspetiolicola | reverse complement strand
CCGGTTCGTCGTCGTGTTTCCATCTAAATTATTTTCAGCATCCCGAACTGTAGGGTCATCGGCACTACTTGCCGATCCATTGTCGGATGCTCTGCCTCACTTTTGATATTTTTGAGATATATATTTAAACATTATCTTTGGCGCATTTTCGTAAATATATATTTTAAACAAAGTTTTGAACGTATATTTCATCAGCCTGATAGCGATTTTTTTTTTCGTATTCTACCATTTAAATGAAGCTTAAACATAGGAGCATCTTTTGGAAAAACCAGAGCCTTAGTTTGAATTATTTTATTGCAATATTCTAAATATGTGCCATCGTAAGACTAAAAGGACAATTTGTTGATATCGAAACCTATTATTCCTGTAGATTTTTGTAGTTGTGCTTTTTTTATATCCTTGTAGAAAATCAAAACTACAATGAAATTTAACAATATACAAAAAAGAAGAAAGACCGTCGGAATAATATAAAAAATCTGTTCTTTTCTGTAATTGTGTTGTAATGTATCATATTTATTTTCAGGTTTCTGTAAAAATATTTTTATTTGATTGTACTTTTTTTTCGAAAATTTGTCCTTCCGCCTCACAATTACGTTTGATAGATAGTGAATACCAAAGTACCATTTTTGTGTAATGAAATGTTGTATAACTAGAATTAATGCTGTAGGGGTATGTCGTCAGAATTGTCCCATCGTCTAGGTCGGCCCACTGCGATTTTTTTAGTTTTAATCACTAGTGCCAGCAATACGTGACCGCAAGAAAACTTCTCTCAGTAACAGCGAACTTTTCGTGACATTACAAATTTGGTAAATGAAAGCAAAACATTTGTTGTTCACTCAGTTGCTTGCAAGTTACCAGAATTTTTTTAGACTCTGTAAATACGTGATCAGAAAGTGAAGCGAAAGCATGCAATCGTTAAAGTAAGCATTCTGAATGTGCTGAGTGTTTTATGCTTGAAAAGAGACCTAGGGAAAAATTCAATCCCGTAACGTATTTAGTTGTGGTGTGACGCGGTGCGGCAATGGCGCTTGACGTCAAGGTTGAACCGACGTGCCCGATCGAAAAAGAAACTTTGGCCATATGTCGGCAAAAGTTGAACTAAAGTTCGGCCAATTACGGCATGTAACGCTTTATCTGTTCAGGCTGATATCGGGCCACGACATCGGTTGATGTCGGATAATGATATCGGCCAAATTTTTTCTTTCGATCTGGGTGTTTTCAATTTTGCGTCAATTTTCGATGCGACAAAACGCTGATTAACTGAAGTCTGATTAAATGAAAATTAAATCTAATGGAGAACTCACGCATCTTATTATTTTTTATTTTAGCAATGCACTTTTGAAAATTAAATAAAAAACGGAAAAATGCAACAAATTCGGCTTTTTACTTGATTTAATTTATTTTTGCAAGTCACGTTAAATCATTGCAGTACACATTCAGTCGATTTTCGGTTATGGGACAACTTACACAACATGGGCGGACCTTGACAGCATTTCTTCTCTTCTTTTATTGACTATAACTTTTTCACTTTTAACCCAATCAATTTGTGATGCAAAAGTGTTCCTCTTTTCCAGGCCTTTTTAACGATATGCTTGAATAGACCGAATTCTGACCGAAACGGAAGTTATGGATAGAAGACAAAAGTTTCACCAACCCTGATGACATTCCCCTATATATATTTTTGAATCCTGCATGTACGTACTTTGCAGCCGCATTCTGCAACTTTATAATTGCTGTATTGCTGGATCATGCAAGCAGCTTTCCGAAGAAATTTTTTATTTGTTATTGAAGTCCACCAATCCTTAGAGATTCCGTTTTTATCAAATTTTCTTCCTTCGTTATCAAAACCTCGGGTCATTTCGTACCCCAATCCAAATGGAACCATCCCGCCGTAGTTTAGGTACTGAGGCCTATTCTTATCGTAGTAAACGCCTTGTAGAATTACAGCAGCATAATCTAAAAAATTGTAATTCATATTAAATATACAAATGAAATCTTTAATTTCAAACCTGATAACAGCAAAAAATTTCTCTAAAATAAAGTCTCAGAAAATAATTCATATTCGCAGTAGCGAATTGACGTCAAATACAGAAAAAAAGCTACCAAGAATCCTCATCTGGAATAATCATATATTTTGGACCTTTTTTGGATTGTCGGCGCAATTTTCAAACTATTTCAATGATACTTTAATGGTAACTGACCAACCATTGAAAAATAAGTTTAGACATGGTTTTAGGTTAATATTTTAGAAATTGTGAGTTCAGTTTAAAAAAATAAAACATAAAGCAACAAAATTTCGGCATGTGCTCACCTCTATATCTTAATCTATTAAACCGATTGGTATCAAGTTTTAACGAGAAGTTAGTATAATAACTGATTCTCGATATATGTTAGAAAAACTTTTTATGTCCTAAATAGTTTCAAAATTTTGCGTATTTAGTGGAAAAAATGGAAATTTTGAGGTGACATAATTGGTTGAACTTTTTAAACCATACAAGATATCGGAAATTCATGAAATGTATATTGAGAATATGTTACGGCAAACTTCTCGTTTGAATTTGGTGTAAACGAGTTTGATTTTGGATTTGATTCAATAATAATGCGTATAGTCATTATTCGTATTTTGGCAGAAAACCTCCTTGCAGTTAAGCAAAAGTCTATCAATAAAATTGACTTGCCAATACTGTTATCCTGTTGGAAATATAAAGCGCCACTATATTGACGAGTAGT
Source organism: Andricus quercuspetiolicola (assembly GCA_035222095.1). NCBI lineage: Eukaryota > Metazoa > Arthropoda > Insecta > Hymenoptera > Cynipidae > Andricus > Andricus quercuspetiolicola. Next base: position 11,241 of record JAWWEA010174391.1, on the reverse strand, counting down.
CTCCATGTGATTTTTCCAATCAAATTTCTTAAAAGGCCTCTTAAATTCTTTGAAAGAAAGGTTTGTCATGAAAATGGTCAAGTTTGAATATGCTTGAAGGTAATCATTTGGTTTTACTTCCACCGTGCTGTAGTATTGGTCAAGAGTTTTGTCATTCTCAATTTCTATAGGATACCCAATAACATTTGTCATAGAATCAAGTTTAGCCAAGGCACGTATCCTTGTCTTCTCGTCCATCCAGTCGGCCTAAGCAAAATTAAGAGCACGTGAGAGATTATTTTTCTCTTTTTATGCATTCTTCACAAGAATACATAAGGTAAAGACACCGGCTAGTGACGTGCGACCAGCTAATGACACCCTGGATAAATTTCTTTATTTATTGAAAACTTTAATTTAAATCAAAATGTAAATGAAGGCTTAGTAAAAAGTAGCACACTTCAATATTAAATTGCATATAAATATGTCCAAGGAATAATTTTCAAAGCAGTGTATATAAAATATTCAAAAACCGATGCTGCCATCTAGAGGCGCTCCTCTGGCTGTTACACTTTTGTAAGTTGGGAGAACGTTCAGAGGGCGCGAGCGAGTTGGTGCATTCTCGTGTTTTTAAAAACAAACATCGGCCAAAGTGAGGTTTTACATTTTCAGTAAGCGAATTTGTGTTTCTGTGAAAAGGTGTCTGGAGGGCAAACTTTTGCATAATGATTCATTGTGAGCAATAATTTGTACCGGTCCGTGAATTCGTAAGGGGACAGATGAGAGTGACACTGTCGCTAGCATTTTTACTTTACGATGAGGATTATTTCAAGGTTATGGACACATCATTTATAATTCTAAAATCGGAATTAAAGAACGATTGTCTGACGAATTACACAGATGATATCTATAATTTACGTAGTTTGATTAAATCCACTGCGTAAGTACTTTTCCTCGCATAGTATTGTGCCTAACCTCCAAGCGATTCGCTAACACGCGACTCGAATAACACACTTTTCAAAGATCTTTTTGGCAAGAATGACCATTAAAGTTAGAGACTTGTTGAAAGAAGACATTAAAGTTAACGGCAATAACGTTTTTTTCACTCCAAACACGACTGATTCTTATTGAAATACATTTTCTTTGATCCTGTCACTGCGACTGTCACATTGATGGAAACCCGACTTTTTCCAAAAAAAATTCGTATTTTGGTATTGAAAATTCATCTTTGTAGCTTCAAAGTTAAACTATTTCGTTAAAAATTACAGTATTTTGATAAAAACTCGTCTCTTTTGCTTTGAAGTTCAATTATTTGGCTATAAGTGCAACTGTTTGATTCATAATTAATACTATTCTTCAAAATTCAGCTATTCGAAGTGATTACCTAATTCAATTTTTACAAAAGTATAAATCTTCCCATTGGAATACTATTAAAAAATAGTTATTGTACGTTTTCTACTCATTTGCTTCATCAGAAGCAAACATCAAAAATTTTAAGCCCTATCACGTGTTTCTGTCACTAGAAGGTCCCAAACACTGTCATTAGAAGGTGCACAGGTGTCACTAGCTTTTCCGCTCGTACGAATCACACAAAGAGTCAATAATTATTGAAAGGCAATGCGGACATTGCTGCTATTATGCTTTTGGTATTAGGAAACAACTAATTTACTTATCCTTACAAAACAACTCGTGATTGAAGCGTATACAACAGTGGAAAGCTAAATATTGTACTCTTGAAAACTGATAGTATCACTAGCTGGTGCCATTACCTTACACACACTATACGTGCACTCTTTTACAGTTCCTTTGAGCCTATTTATAGATGATGACAGAATCAAGTTCTTTTGCTAATGCAATTTAGGGGCCGTCCATAAACCATGTTACCAAATGGAAGGGGATGACGGGTCGCGCCGAAAACTACGGTTTAACAGTTTAAAAACAGCTTAAAAAGTTTTAAAATAACTTTCATTTTGGAGGCTTCTCATTTTTACGCTTAAATGCGAAGTGAATTAGTAGAACTGAATACGGAAAACCCAAATATTTTTTGTTAAAAGTTAATGCTTTGTTAGGCTAAAAAGTCCACTGTGGTATTTTTGGTCAGGAATTCATTTTGTAAAGTTAGAAAACGTTGAGTTGAGAATTTAATGATTTTGTGGAAAATGAAATTATTTTGTTCGAAAGTCAACTTTTTTTGTCAATAATTCAACTACTTTAGTTGAAAGTCAAACTAAAGTTTCAGTTTATTTTTTTTGTTGGTGAAGATTAACCTCTTTGTTTGAGTAATCAACTGTTTTGTGAAAAATTAATTTTAGTTGAAAACTAATCTTTAAACTGAAAAACCTATTCCATTTTTGGTCAACTATTTTCTTCAAAATTTATGTAGTTTGTCGAAATTTTGTCTGTTTTTTCGTGAAAGATTATTCTTTTTCATTAAAAAGTCATATTGTTGGTCAAAAATTCAACTATTTGAATGAATATTGAACTCTTCTGTTGAAAATTTATTTTATTCGTTAGAAATTTATTCTTTTGGCTGGAATTCGATCTCTTTGGTATAAATAAACTAATTTGTTGAAAATTGATGTTTTACTGGAAAATTAATTTTTTAAACTAAAAATGTTAGTATCTTACTTTTTGCTGAGAATTAACATATTCAATTGAAAATTAATCCTTTCCAGTTGAAAATTCAAGTCTGGTTGAAAATTCGACTTTTTTGTAGAAAATTAATCTTCTCGGTTGAAATACTTTGTGAGAGTTAATTTTTTTTTGTTATAGATTTATAATTTGAATTAAGAGTTCAGATTTTCGGGTTGTGAAATCCACTTGAAGAATTGGCCTTTGGCTTGAAAATTTGAAGAATTGGTAGAAAATTAAATGATTTGGTCAAAACTTAACTTTTTGGTTAAAAATTTATTTCTAAATGAAAGCTTCACTATTTGGTATAAAATAAAGCTTTTTCTTAAAAGATCACATTTTCCGGTTAAAAATTCAACTTTTTTGTAGAAGATTCATGTGTTTTATTGGAAACTCGTTTTATTGGGTACAAGAATACTTCTGCTTCAAAATTCATCTTTTTGTTTGAGTATTCTGCTTTTTTGTTAAAAAATTGTATCTTCTGGTTAAATTAAACAGGTTGAAATTTCGTCTTCTTTTTGTTAAAAATTGATTATTTCAACTGAAAATTTGTCGAGTGTATTTTTGATTGAAAAATAATTATATTTAGTTAAAAAATCCACTATTTTGTTAAAATTACTTCTTTCTTCGCTGGGAATTAAATGTAATGTTAAAAGTAATTCTTGCTGCTTAGAAATCGTTTTTTTGTTAAAATTTAATTTTTGGAACTGAAAATTAAACTGTACCATTTTTTAAATATTTTTTTAATTAAAATTGAACTGATTGGTTGAAACTCTTTATATTTTGTTGCAAATTATTTTTTTTGATGAAAAATTCGTCTTCGTAGATTCAAAACTCACGTATTTTTTCGAAAATTAAAATATTTTGTTGAAAATTGATTCTTTTTTATTGAAAATTCATCCTTTTCAGTGAAAAGTCATATTACATGGTTTTGATCAAAATTCGACCGTTTTTAAATAAAAATAGTCTTTTTTTGTATATCAACTATTACATTTTTTGTTGAGAATACATTCTCTTGGCTGAACACTGTTTTTTCTTAGTTTGAATATTCATCTACTTGATCAAAACTTGAAGCACTTTACTAAAAATTCATTCTGTTGGTGAATAGTTTATCATTTTAGTTTCAAACTTATCTGTTTGATTAAAAATTTTACAACTTATTTGAAGTTTTTTTCGCTTGTAAATCAATAATTTGCTGCTTGAAAATTCAACTTTTTGGAAAAAAATTCTTGTATTTTGTTCAAAATTCGTATTTTTTGATATAAAATTAATCTTCTTGGTTTAAAATTCACCCTTTTGATTGAAAATTAAACTAATTTTTCGAAAACTTTTTTTTCGCATGGAAAGGTAATTTTGTTTATTAAAAATTTGAGCACTTAATTGTTGGTGCGAAACTGATACATTTTTGGCTGAAAATTCTATGGACTGAATCACTTAAAATAACTAATTTTAGTAGCAAGACCGATTGACGGATTTGAAAAGTCACTTTTGTCTGATTTTATTTCAAAGTGTACATTAGTTTTTTTTTATAGTATTTCTTATCTTATTTTTATTTCCAACAATTTAATTATTTTCTATCCATATTTTTGTGATCCTACATGCTACTTCCTTTCCCAAAACTAGATTTTGAAACAGTTTATTAGAACATCTCACCTTCATTATCATTTTCTTCAACTGTTGTTTAATATCGACTGCTATTTTATCTGCACTTTTCTTCGATTCTGGATTAATGATTTTCCTGGCATATAGAGCACCATTACTCAATCCTAGAAAACCAGATATTCGAAGGCATTCCTTTGATCTCGCTAATTTTAGCTCTGTCATGGAGAACATGTCAGCCATGAACTTCGTATAAAGGTTTCTAATTTCTTCAGTTAAATAATCTATATCACTCTGAACTGCTCTCCAAAAAAGGAAATTAGCCAACGTTCTTTTTGTAGTTGTCTTCAATAATTGTTCGAATTTGTCGAAAAAACTAGGCGCATGAACTGCTATCACTTCTTCGTCATCAATTAATGTGATCGAATTGAGAATTTTGTTGAAGTATTTCTTCCAGTCAATACTCGGATAATGTTTTTGTAGATCGCGCACTTTCATTTGTTTGCAGAGAGCAGGATCTAGCATACTTGTGGAGGCCTGGGGGTGAAAGATATTTTAATAAACGGATTCCGTATGGTTAATTACACCTAAAATATGGTGTCCACTCTCTCTGCAATCTTATGCAACCTTGAGCAATCCTATGCAATCCCTTGTCATCCCCCTTACAAAAAGTTATGATAAGAAAGTAATGTTAAAAGATTGAAAAAATTTATACAAAAAAAAACAGAAATGAAATACAGAATTTCGAAAGATTAAAAATATCTTAAATAATTGAGTTAATTGCAACGAATTTCAAGAAATTTTATGAGATTTTCAAACATTCCAGATAATTTTGCAGTATTTTATCGGTTTTGGAGAGTTTTAAATATATTTCCATTAATTTCAAATAATTTTGTCAGATTTCGAAATATTTCAAGGGTTTTTAAAGGATTTCAGAGATTACCAAACATTGTGAAATATCATTCACGATTTTTCAAACCTTTGCGAATAACAAATTTGTTTATTCTTTTTCGACTCCGTCCAACCGAAAGATTCTAGTTGATTCATTTCAAATGTTATATGCGTTATATGGGATCCAAAAGAAAAATTTTTAGTGCTAAGGCGTTTTTAATTTTGTATTTTTTCTTATAAACCCTACTGAACAATCGAACTAGCTTTTTGATCGAAAAATTAAAAGAAAATTAAAAATCTGTTCTGATTTAGAGTTTAGATATCGCATATTTCAGTTTTGTCCTTTTAATTATTTCTTTCTTGTCCTTACTAGTACAATGCCTTGGAAATGCATGTATAAGGTTTTCATACACATAGATTTATGACTTTTTACATTATCCTCATTTTACATTATTCAACGAACGTTTTCAATCTACAAAAAGTCAATAACAAGTAGTTTTCCCCAAATTGTTTCGAAATCTGAGCTTTTTTCATTTAAAATCGTATGTGAATTTCGATGACCCGGCGGCACATACTATTATTGACGTTTTTGAAAGAAAAATCCATGAACCTTAGAAAATAGGAGGGTGACGAGGGGTTACCCGCTGTTTTAATCTGCTGTGCACTTTGCAATGCAGGCCCACGCAATCTTGTGTAATCCCTTGTAATATTTTGTAATGGTGAGTAATATATGTAATCCCTTTTAATCCCTGTAATCTTGTGTAATTTGAAGTAATCTCATGTAATACCATGTTATCTGGTGTAATCCCTTTTATTTTGTGCAATTTCTTGTAATATTTTTGTATATTGCCAATGAATTTTTTAAACCTTTCTAGTCCCTACTAAACATGAAATTAAGTATTTTTTGGTACATTATACGCACTTGCCAAAAACCAATGTTGTTAAAATTGCTTGGCACAAAAGTATGCATTAGTTGATTACGGTATCTTTATGAGCTATATATCCCTTTGTTTATCTAAATTAAACATTATTGCATTTGTGTCTTTGATGTTTCTTCTACCTTTGTTCGAATGTTTCCCTGGCATCTTTCTTCGTCGTGTAATTATCAGATTAGTTGTATGCTTGTATGAAATTCAGGTGAAATAGTTTTCAGACACTGAATGAAATCGTAAAAATATACTTTACTGACAAGAAAAAAAAATTTAAAAACGACAGGGACAACTTTGTTAAAAAAACATTGGAAATTTCAAAAAACATTCTTTAAGTAGTGACATTCAGCTTCAAATTAAATTCGAGTTTTACAAGAAAAAGAATATTCAAAATTATGTAACTAACAGTTTTGACTTTCCTGAAGATTAGACAAAATTTGAACCCAATTGATCAATTGAGTATGTACAGAACTTAATGTAGTTGGCGTACCAAGAAGCAGGTCTCTGAAATAAATACTTACTCTATGATTTCAAGAATCAAAATGACATTGCTAATAACGACAGTCAAGGAGAAATATTCCCAATAAAAAATTTTTAACGAAAAGAAAAAATATTTATATTGACAATGTTTTTTTAAATTGAATTTTATGTTTCTATTGCTTCTTATTAATTTTTGAAAAATTTTTGAATTGCAAAAGATGATGGCTTACTGTTTGGGTGAGAACATTACCCAAAATTCTGCAGTTTTCAATTTTAAAAGCAAATTTTTCTATGGCTGAAATCGTTAAAATAATTTTTTTAAAAATAATTTTTTAGGAAATAACTATATTTAAATATTATTGGCATATTTTACAAACTGGATAGGGTACGTCTTTTCAAACAAAAAGTAAGTCATGATTTATCGAAATTAAAAAATTTCTTGAAATCTGGTAAAAAGCGATGATGAAAAACCTAATCACAAAAATATTATTAACATAATTCTTTTTCGTAAGTCTCAATTCTTTCCATGCAAAATTATGTTTTTACGTCCATAATAGATAAACGGTGACATTATTTCAATTTTACAAATTATAGACAATTTTTTCTAGATTCCAAATTTTTGGCGCGACAACAAACCTAAGGAAATATTTGAAATAACAATTGTGGACTGGGAGTTTCTAACGCGTCTCCTGAGATTTTACATTTCCCTTGTATCTCTCGACAACTCCTTCATCTACCCCCCCCCCCCCCCTCACCCCTCGCACATTTACTTGGTTATGGGAGGGAGACCTATAGCTTAAGGTGGGTTCCGAACCACCAATAACAACGATTTAAGTACTCAGAAAACGGAGATGTATCTCTTGCTAAGGTAGTGTTCAGCGAATGGGCTGCCGAAGCTCTTCCAGAGGTCTCTGAATGTAGCACCGCCTTTCTATAAAATAGAATTGGAAACTATTCTATAACTAAGGGTCGCAACTTTTAAGTTATGCAATTTTCTATATAAAACGAATAGTGCAGTGACTTCACATGAAGCTGGAACTGCTCTACTTGTGACTTTGAAACTGTTCGTTTATTCCACTCCAGGTTTTTTCAGAAATCAAGGGCTCACTTAGGGCTGTCGATCTATGACAGGCCCAAAACACGCATTCCTCCTTGTTTTTCAAAAAGGATGCGTGCTCTGGTTTCACATGTAAAGCTGTCACCACCACTACTGTGATTCTGACAGCAGTGCTATAATCAATTCCGTAATTATACCAAAATTAATGGCTTATAATGGATTAATTGTAGCACTGGTTTCGAAGGAACATATGTGGCGGTGCCAGCTTCCCATGTGAAACCAAAGCGCGCATCGTTTTTTTACAAATTAAAACTACCGCGTCGTTGGGCCCAACATAGATTGACAGCCCTAAATGAGCCCTTAATGTCTAAAAAACCCTGGGTTCTTTCAAACAAACAGTTTCAAAGTTACAGGTATAGCGGTGCTAGCTTCATGTGAAGTCAGCACGGAACCCATTTTTTATAAAAAAATTCAAAACCCAAAATTTGGGAATTACGGCCCCTAAAATACTTAAATAAGCCCTGAAATATAGGACAGTTTTCAATTTAATATTGTAAAAAGGCAGTCCTAGCTATAGGCACGTCTCTCCAAGAATACGAGGCGGAAATCCAACCCACAAAAGCCGACGGAGTTGAAAGATGGAATCTTTCAATTTTTCCAACCACACGAGACAGTCCCTTATATTATTAGCCATCCTAATGTTTCTTTTTCAGGTGCGTTTTTTAATGTTAATCCCGTTTAATCTTGTGTAATCTCTTGAAATCTTTTGAAATGCAATGTAATCCCGAGTAATGGCTATAAACATGTCTGACCTGATGTAATCTTAAGTAATATTATATAATCTTAAGTAATCTCATGTAATCTTGTATATTCTCAAAGTGTTCTAATGCAATCATTTGTAATCCTGTGTTATTTTATAATGTTGTGATCAAGTGTATTCGAAAAACTGAAGCGATTAACCTCGTGGGAGTAGCCTTGCCCTCTTACAAAAAAAAAGGTGAACCAGTCTCATCATAATTTAATTAATACTCACAGTGGAAAGCTTAATTTCAAAATCGAGAACGTCCCTTAATTCTTTTTCAGCTCTAGCTTTATTTGCACCAAACTTACGAGCAATGTTCACCATATAATTGTAGTAAGCAGTGATGCTTGGGTCTTCAATTCCTTTTAAATACGTTTCACGTAGAATATAGAGAGTTGGTTGATCAATCTAAGGAAAGTAATTTTTGAGTGAGAATATTAAACTTTATTTTTGATTTTTTTTTCTATGTGATAGAAAATACTTACGTTTAACATGCGTTTGTTGAAACTTGACTTACAATCCATGCCAACTTTAAAATCGATTAAGAACCAAACACTATATCCCAATTTCTGCATAGCATGAGTCGTCCATTTCCAATCAAAATTCTTCTCATCCCACTTGTCTTCCAGTACAGGCCAGCCACCTGCTTCCTTCAATTTACTCAATTCTGTACGAAGAGCATTTTTCTCAATCGCCTCTATAGAAAGAAGGGAATCAGTTTTTCATGTGCAAAATGTGTTTTGTACAAAAGTTCAGATTTTAAAATGTTCTCACTCGTGTCCATGCAAGCCCTGTAAAAGTTTTTCGTTAGTCTCATCCATCTGGGTTCCTTGGGTTGAATTGGCTTTTCAATGATCTTTTTCAGTTGCACCTGAACTTTTTTTATAAGGGACTCATATCTACCCACAAAGGGGTTATCTTTCGAAACTGCTGCCTCTTGTAGAAACTTCCCACAGGCAAATTTGTAAAAGTCATCGCACGGCTTTACCTGGGGGTCGATACTCTCCCGGATTGTTGTAGCTGCCAAATAAAGTTTCAATTGTTGGATGAATACTGTTACGTGATTTTTTAGCGAACAAACCTTAAAGGAAATCCATGTATGCAAAATTATAGTATGTGCTACAAGCGGAAATCATCTTCACGCCTATTTTTTAAGCTATTGCTAAAGTGCCTTAATTTTTATGATATTAACACGGCATTTTTTTTATAATAGTGCGAAGAACATTAAATATCTGTGTCTGACAAGCTCAAGTTAATAGCGAAATGATAATTTTCTAAGAAGCTGTTGTGAAAAATCTTCAAATTGTTGTCGTTTTCAGATATTTCTCTCGAGATTCTGCCCCCAAACTTGGTGCACTTTTCAGTTTTAATATCGGATTTAGGAAAAGAAATATTAATATTTTTTGTTTAGCTCCATAGGATCTTCTATTAAACAATACGCTTAATATGTTTCTTTTCATTAAATATTGTTTTTTATATTGTATTTCATATTGTCTTTTCATTAAATTGAGATATTTCCACAACTTGGATTTATTAGACGCACAATTTTTATTAAATTTCGTGATACTATGAGGAAGAAAATTTAATTTTGATATTACAAAAAGTTGTCAAACTGGGCGCCAAGAACACATCGAAAAGGGTTTCGTAGGCTTTTAGAACGTTAATAAAGTCTGAATAGAATCGTTTTTAATGACGTGTCTTGAGGTCTGATTGACCAATTCGACTTTTCGACATCTGAATTTACTTGTTTTAGGATACATCTTGAAATTAAAAAATTATTAAAAAAAAATTTTTTTTCGAAAATTTTGTGAAAAAAATAAAAATGAAAAACGCGCTTCCTAAAAAAAAGTTATTTTTTTATTAATTTATTTTTCCATCAGAGTAACGTATAAGTGTGGTCTACAAATTCTGAAATCATTGGTGTGGCTTTGCCACTGACTTTAGAGAAAAAAATTCAAACCTCAGGTCTTCTGTAGCGCGGCGTTCCTCAGTAGGGTAAATAAAAGTATCTGTGGACAAATTAATTTTCATACCACAATTATTTTCGTCATATTTAATTTTTTCATGAATGAAAATTAATAAAATTCTGCACGCACTGTTGATACCCGATTTTTGAAAAAAGGGTTTCGATACTTTATTATTTCATAGACCAGATGACAACAACAAAGATTTTCGACTTTTGAAGAGTACCGTTCATTATAAAATATTTAGATTCATACAAAAAGATATAAAATCAATGACGCAACTATTTAGAAATTTTTTTTTAGTACAACTGTAGAAGTTTATATATTTATTGAATTTGTCATAAACATTCTGACACGAAAATTTCCTTGATCAGTTGACGTGGACACCACCATTCTAAAAAAAAATTTAATTTTCCATAAACAACATTTTCAAAAAGAAATTTTTACAAAAAAAACAGAAAAAATAATTTTGCAAGAAAAATTTTATTAATATATTTTTGAAATTATTTTACTTAAAAAGCAAATTAAGTAGACCTTCAAAACACCGCTTCCCATCTTTTACCACCTCTACACGCCCAATATTCTCTCTTACTTCGCCTCATTGGAAAAAAGTATGACACACGAACAGACGGACACGTGACCGAAATTATTAGGGTTTCTGCCCGGGTCTAGGAAACCCTAAAAAATGAAGTACTTTAACAGCGGCTCCAAGATGGGCGTGTGAATTATTTTCGGCTGTACTGTATAACGTTAAAGTTTATTAATTTTGCAAGCGCAGAGTCTAAGAATGTTATAAAAATTTTATATCTATATAATTAAATTAATATTAAGATTTTTTTCAGCATTCTATAAAAAAACAATATCCACAATAACAAAGTCTTTTCACAATGTTACAAGTGACTACAACTCGGA
>JAWWEA010171014.1:0-21563 GCA_035222095.1 Andricus quercuspetiolicola | reverse complement strand
CTCTCAGAGTATGCAGCCTTATCCTTGCATGCGGGGCTCTACAAGGATGGACGCACCGCTGACTTCTAGCAAGGTTAACTGTATTAGTTAATTAATAACTAAAATTATCATGCTAATAATAAATTGATGAAAGGGTCTTCTTCTGGAGAAAGAATAAGATTACTTTTTCACATATCATGAGCGATTTATTGAATAAAGCCTGAGCTACTCTACCTTTACAATTCAGGTTTCTAATCCCCACGCAACTTAGTTCTAACGACCCGAAATAAGAGATATGATAAACTCTTGGTAACTTCTAAAAGATGTTTTCAATATATTTATTCACAAAATCAGAGACGGAAACTGCACATCCGCTAGTGACGCAAAAACGGACACTATTCAGTCTCTCGCTTTTCAGTCTCAATCTCTTTTATGGACAGTCTTTGGAGATACAATCTCCTCAACTCTCCTAGAGAGGACTTATTCTTTTTCGGAATTCACTCCTAAATATTTGGTTTTTACACCAAGTATCTAGAGGAGATCCACTCTTGGGCGAGTGTGTGTGTGACAAGAAGTGAAGATAAATCTCCAAGTCTTCTCACAAGGTCTCCACCCTGCGATCCGCGCTTTTCAGCTACGAGATCTCGAATTCCATTTTTCGGCCTAGAAGCGCCTTTTATCTTTCATCATACCTCAATCGAAAATTCGACTTTCGATGCCTGTGGAGCGGGTCGACAGTGGAGTTTTCTATCCTAGGGAAGAAAGTGACAGATAAATGCAAAAGGCGATGTTTTTCTGTCCACTCGCACATTTACATTTGCTACACTAGCGCTGAATATGCTGTAGAAAGTATTCGCATTTCACTTGTTTCATCTTTTTCCTTTCCCTACCGATTATCGATCCCTGGACCGCAGCGGGGCTCTGCCCCAGACCCCCTACCAGACGCTAAGCATCTCAAATCGAATTTTCGATTTGCGAGCATAAATTTAACTGAAACGGACCTTATAATAAAATTTTTTACATCCCTCGTAGATCCGAGTTACGGAAAATTCCGTTAAATAACGTGAATTTCCGTAAAGTTGGAGAAAGTTAGTCAAAGTTATAGAAAATAATGTAATGAAATCAAAAGTTTTCGAATAACCTTACCCATACAAAAAAAACTAATGCATAAGAAATCTCACCCCAAAAAAAAGCCCAACCCAAAAACCGAACGCTAAATTTTTAACTAAATAGTTAAAATTTCAACCAAAAAGGTCAATTTTCAGCTAAAGACATCAAATGGCTAAAAAATAAAACGAATTTCCAACAAAAAAAAAGAATTTTTATCCCCAAATAGAATAGCTAAACTTCCAGTTAAAACATTATTTTAAATTAAAAAATCTGCTGACTGCGCAGGGACATTTTCGTTGCGCGCTGCGCGCGCGGCTCCCGAGGTTGGGCGTGCCTAGGGCGCGCGTCAGTTGGATCTCGCGCTTTTTTAACGAAAAAATCCGTAGGGATAAATTTTTAACTTTTCGAGTACCACGAATAGCCGTACGTCAAATTTTTCAATCTTAACAAAACCGTCTGAAAACTTTTGAAAATGCTCTTTTTGAACTTTTATCCAAAATAGCTGGCTAATAAACTTGACCTTTAGTTTCCGACACTAAAAGAGTGTACCAAAGGTCAATCTAATATATTAAATTCAATTTAACGAAAAAATTTGCCCACTGAGCCGGCACATTCTCATCGCGCGCTGCTCGCGCGGCTTGCAAGTTGGAGCGCGTCTAAGGCGGGCATCTGTTGGATCTCGCGCGACGGGCTTGATGATGTATTTACCTCGCGCTCCGCGCTCAGTCTTTGTAATTCCTTCACATTTTTGCACAGACCTTTTAAAATGAAACGTCAAAGCATCGACTAATGTAATTCGGTGATCGTTCTGGGTCTGCTTGTTCAGATACTGCAAAATAAAGTCCAAGTTTTATTTTTCATGATTACTTCAATATTTGCACTTCATTTTGTATTCATGATTATTCTCAACTACCCTAAAAAATGTCTTCTTTCAATAAATGTATATTATTGCAATTTATAATATACACTTATATCTAAACAAATATGTTTTCATTGTCATTGTTTACAAATAACTAGGTGTTTATCCTATTAATAGAAAAATAGTTTTGTTAATGGACATTTTATTGCCCTTTGCGTCGTTATTCCATAAAATTAATTTGTTTATTTTCAATGTTATTTTTTACGATTTAAAAAAAAGGCATCGTAGCAAAAAATAATAAAAAATTTGTAGGTCTTTTTTGGATCAGCAAATTGTTTTTTATGAATAAAACAAAAATTACGTGTCCTATCAAAAAGTGACTCATAACAAATTTTTTTTTTCTGTGAACAACTTTTGTCTATCAATTAATCTTTCGTATCTTGCGTCGTTTTTCCACAATTTTTTAAATTTGTAGTGTTATTTTTTACGAATAGAACAAAAACTGAGATTCCTATCAAAAAGTGATTATTAAAAAATGTGTATATCTTGTTTAGGTATATAATTGAGGTGACGGATGCAAGAACTCGTTAAGCGCTCGAAACCGCGCAGAAGTATTGTCCACTCGGGAAAATCGGACGATAAAAAAAAGTGATCGAAACGTAAAACAAAATATACCTTCATATTCAGCTTAACACCACACAAATTGCAAGCATTTTTATCAACAAACGGTTGAATAATCGCGAGTTATGTTTTATAAAACATCGATTTTCGATCACAAAATTTTCTAAGTTTTTATTGTTTATTTTGAGTAATAATTGTGAATGAAAAAGTTTGATGAGACATTTTTGTCGTCCGCGTCGAGGCGAATATGAAGGTATATTTTGTTTCACGTTTCGGTCACTTTTTTTTCATCATTCGATTTTCCCGAGTGGACAATTCTTCTACGCGGTTTCGACCGCTAAACGAGTTCTTGCATCCGTCACCTCAATTTCCAAGAAAGTACAGGCATTATTAAGCAAATAGTTGAATCATCAGTAAAAAAGAGAATAATTTTTATTCAAATAGTTGACTGTCTTAAACTAAAAGATTAATTTTTAACCATGAAGATTAGTTTTCTATTAAAAAAGTTTAATCTTCTACCAAATTATTATTTGGTTAAATATTTTTTTGGAAATTCCACAATTTGTTACGTTATTTTTTTGGTTAAAAATCCAGGTATTTTGTCGAAAATTCGTTTTTCTTCTCATTGAAAATTATTTTATTCAACTGAAAATTGAAGACACCACTTTTAGTTAAAAATTTATTTATTTTTTCGAAAATTCAAGTATTCAGTTGAAAACCCATATATTCTTTTCGATTCGTATTTTTTGGTATAAAATTAATCTTCTTGGTTAAAAATTTATCAATGATTATTGAACTTTTCTTCCATTTTTGGTTGAATGTTTATCTTTTTTTAGTGAAAATTCAAATACTTGTTTGAAAATTTGTCTTTCTTAGTTGAAAAGTAAATTTTCTTTAACCATTTCAATAGTTGTTGAAAATTAATCTTCTTTAATTGAAAATTTAACCGTTTGTTTGAAAATGTATGTTTCTTTTAATTTTTTTTCCATGTAAAATTAATCTTCTTGATTAAAAATGAATCTTTTTGGTTTAAGATGTAAAAAATGGAAAAATTTCGTTAAAACGTTTAATTTTCCATTGAGGATTCATTATTTTAGTTGGAAATTCATCTCCTTGGTTGAAAATTGAACTATTTTCGTGGAAATTAGTTTTTTTTTAAAGAAAAAACATTTTTGTAACTGAAAATTGAAATAATACATTTATGGTTGTAACGTTATCTTCTTTAATTGAAAACTCAACTATTTGGTTGAAAATTGTTCTTTTTTGATTGAAAATGGCCTTCTTTTTACCTATTCCATTTTTTGTTGAAAATTTATGGTCTTTAGTTTAAAAATTTAACTGTTTCTTTGAAAATTAATCATTTTTACTTTAAAATTTATGTACTTTTTTTGAAAATCTGACGTTTTCTAAAGCGCTTTCGTTTGGTCCTACGAAGTTGTAAGTCTGACAAGTGGGAGTCAGAACTAGGTAAATCGGTAGCCACTGCGCCAAAGAACCTCGAATAGGATCTTTGGACGAACATAGATTTTACGCCCGAACAGCGGATCTGTTGTCAAACTTTCACTTACTCGTAAGATTTTATATTAGTTTATTTATTTATGTAATTAAAAAAAAAGAATTTGATTTGTCTCCTTAAGGAAACAAATACTGGGGAGGGAATTTTAATGAATTGGCGAAATAAGGTTCTCTCAATTAAAGTACGAAACGAGCTAGTTGATATGATTATTCGAACTTTAATGATAACTAAGATACCATCTTCTGGTTACAGTATAAGATCCACGAATCTATTATAATAATACAAAAACGAACGGTAAGGACCAATTGATGTCCGGGGGAAAGTTCGTAGACAAGTACAGAAACTGCCGTAATTTCCAAGCAAAATTAGGATTGATCAACGCTACAAAATCTAATAGCGGGGATAATATTGGAAATGAAGAAAATTTTGCACGCTACATTAAATTTTATTTATTTCTTAAACCTATATAAAGATAGCTTATTGAATGTTTGATGAAATTATCTAATTTATTTGCTCAGTGAATAATAAAGTTCCTCCAAGTGATCACATCTTGTGACTACTAAATAATGACTCCCCATGGGGTCGCGTCTTTAATCATTGGTAATTTAGTATTGAGGAAAGGTTGTCTGAATTCAGGCACATTCTAGGAAACGTTCAGGACATATTTAACAAACAAGTATTTTGTAATAAAACAGTCCAGTGGTTATGAATTTGTATGAATTACTACTCTAAGTTTATTTATCTCAGCTTTCAGAAATATATTGTTCTTGACATTTTCACTCTGAATTAATGCAGATTTATGACAATATTTAGGACCTTCGTGGAAACTTTTGCTACTACTGGTATTCCCGACGGCAAAGTATATCATGACTACAGGCTTCACACTCTTCCCCTGACTGAGAAAATCGAGGAAAAAATAGAACCCAATAAGAAAATCTTCCTATTTTCCTTTGAAAGTTAATTCCTTTTAATAGAAAAGTCTACGACGATATTTTTGGTTCAGAATTTATCGCTTTTGGTTGAAAATTTAATCATTTTGTTGTAAATTTCACATCTTTTTTGTCAAAGGTAACTCCTCTTAATTGAAAAGTCTGCTATAGTATTTTTGATTCAGAATTACTCTATTTTCGTTAAAATTGTACTATTTTGTTAAAAATTAAATATTTCGTTAAAAAGTCATTTTCTTGACTGAAAGTTAATTCGTTTTAATAGAAAAGTCTACTATTACCTATTTGGTTACGAATTTATCTCTTTGGTTGAAAATTTAACAATTTCGTTTAAAAGTTATGATTTTTGGTCGAAAGTTTCACTGCTATCTTAAAAATTCGTTTTTCTGCATAGAAAATTCATCCTTTTGGATTAAAAATTCATCCTTTCGTAGGAAGGTCCTCTTTTCTGCTTAGAAGTTATTTTTTTTTAATTGAAAAGTCTTCTATTATATTTTTCTTTGAGAATCCGCCCTTTTTTGTTGAAATATAATTATCGTAGTGAAAAGTCAACTTCTTTGTTAAAAAGTTATAATCTTTAGTGGAAAATTGAACTGCTTGGCTGAAAGTTGAACCACTTTTTTTAAAAATTCATTTTATTGAAAATTTATATTTTTGGTTCGAAAATTCAAATGTTTTGTAGAATATTCGTCTTTTTGTCTTATAAATTCAACAATTTGGTTCAAATTATTTTTATTTTTCGACTAAAAAATCTTCCCTGATTGCAAATTTGTTTTCCTGTTTGAAAATTCATCGTTTTTGGGTGAACATTAGTTTTTGAAACTGAAAATGTAATCATTGTATTTTTTTAAAATTAATCTCCTCTATTCGAAAATTGAATTAATTAGTTGAATATTTGACTATTTCGTTGAAATCAGCCCGTTATTTTAATCAAAATAAATTAATCTAAATTTGAAATTAAAGATAATTTCACGTTCATATCATCGGTCATACGATCATTTATTATACAAATGCGTTTACAAACAACGTTTCGGCAACATTTTCGTCCTTCCTCAGGTTAAAACTTATCCAAAAATAATATGATAACGAATAATTAATATTTGAAAGTGAAATTTTAAAACAATCACATATGTAGAGAATTTAATCCGTGTTTCTGCAGGTGCTTATTTTTCCATTTTCGAATCGAAAATATTATTTTTTAATAAAAACACTATTATTTAAAAAAGACTTTTTTAAGCAACTATGGTTAAAAATAAATAAATAATATATAAGTCAGTAACATTTGAAGAAATTCGATTCTAATTCAACTCTCTTTTGAGAGAAATCACTTCTTATTTATCATCTCCATATCTCAGAAGAAAATGTTTATTTTCGCGAAAAATAGAAAATTCGATTTTCACTCCTTATGCAAAGCCGGCTTTAAAAACGCGTGAAATTTTAATCTCAAAATTCTTGACCGATTTTCTTAGAATTGGCTATCTTTTTAAAACTAAACGTCATTTACCCGTATTCAGAAACATAATGTCTCGGAGTGGAGTTTTGTTTCATCTCTAAATAGTTACTTCGATTTTACTTTCTAGTTTTTTTACTGCAAAATGGGATTTTATTTCGATTTATTGCTTTCTATCCTCACTACTGACGAAAAATGAAAACCAATAAATTAATCATAAGATTCTTCTTTTTTGATATTGTTATTGGATTTGAGATCCAGAATTAGAACACTCGATTTTATTTGCAAGTCAACAGACGCTTCGACTCAAGTGATTGTCCATATTTAGAAGACAATTCGAAACCTGCATGTTAAGGAAACCTCTCTTGGAGTGATCGTCTATAACGATCACTCTCGCGTTGGTAGTCTACATGAACCACTGTGTTTTTTGAGTTGTATCCTCGTTTCAGTACGCATAATTACACCGCTAACAGCAGACAGGTATATTAATCAATACTCTCCGGTTTCATAAATTTATGGAACCATTTTAAAATAGTTTGAAATCACTACAGGAAAGCAAGGAATACACAGAATTCACGGAATTCGCAGAATTGACGGAATTCAAGGAATTGAATGAATTTAAGGAATCGACGAAATTCAAGGAATTCATGGAATCCACGAAAATCATGGAATTCGTGTAATTCACGTAATTCACGGAATTCACGGAAATAATAGAATTCATGAAATTTACGGAATTAATGGAATTCATAAAATTCTAGGAATCCTTGCAATTCACGGAATTCATGGAATTCACGAAATTTATGTAATTCACGGAATTCATGGAATTCATAGAATTCACGAAATTCCTGGAATTCAAAGAATTTGCGAAATTCCCGGAATTCAAAGAATTAACAGAATTCGCCGAATTCATATCATTCACGGAATTTAAGGAATTCGTGGAATTCACGGAGTTCAAGAAATTCACGGAATTGAGGGAATTCACGGAATTAAAGAAATTCACGGAATGTATGGAATTCACGGAATTTATGGAATTCACGGAATTAAAGAAAAAATGAAAGAATTTACGACATTCGCGGAATTATAGAAATTCATGCAATTTATGGAATTCATGGAATTTAAGGAATTCGCGGGATTGATGGAATTCACGGATTTCAAGGAATTCATAAACTTCAAGGAATTCATGAAATTCGTAGAATTCCAGGAATTCACGGAATTCATGAAATGCGCGGAATTCCAGGAATTCCTGGAATTCATGGAATGCGCGGAATTTATGGAATTCACGAAATTCATACAGTTCACGAAATTCATGGAATTCACGAAATTTATGTAATTCACGGAATTCACGAAATTCACGGAATTCACGGAACTGATGGAACTCATGGAATTCATGGAACTCATGGAACTCATGGAATTCATGGAATTCATGGAATTCATGGAATTCAAGGAATCCATGGAATTTACGGACTTCATGTGATTCTCGGAATTCAAGTTATTTAGGGAATTCTAGAAATTCACGGAATTCAGAGAATTCAATTAATTCATGAAATTCAAAAAAAAAACAACGGAATTCAAGCGGCCATTCTCGCGGAATTCACGTAATTCGAAGAATCAAAGGAATTACGTATATTTCTGGAATTCCTTGAGTTGCTTGAGTTACTTGGATTCTATGAATTTCATGAATACCTTAAATTTCGTGAATCCCTTGAATTCCGTGAATTTATCGAATTCCTTGAATGCCTTAAATTGTTAGAATTCTTTGAATTCCGTAAATTCCAAGTGTTCCCTGAATTCCGCGAATCCCATGAATTCCTTGAATTACTTGAATTCCGTGAATTTCATAAATTCCGCGAATTCCTCGTATTCCGTGTATTGCTTGTATTCCGTGATTTTCAAGAATTCGATGAATTCCATAAATTCGATGAATTCTATGAATTCCGAAAAGTCGTTGCATTCCTTGAATTCCGTGAAATCCATGAATTTTGAGAATTCTATGAATTCCGCGAATTCTTTGAACTCCGTGAATTCCTTGAATTCCATGAATTCCCTGAATTCCGTGAATTGCTAGAATTTCGTGAATTGCTCGAATTCCGTGAATTCCTTGAATTCTGTGTAATCATTGAATTCCGTGAATTTCATGAATTCTCTGAATTCCGTGAATTCCTTGAATTCCGTGAACTCCTTGAATTCCGTGAACTCCTTGAATTCCTTGAAGTGCATGAATCCCTTAAATTCCTGAAATTCTGTGAATGCCTTGATTTTCTGGACTGATTTCAAAATATTTTCAAATAATATACCAAACCGCAGATTATTAATTACTGAACCTGCCTGCTGTTTGCGGTGTAATTATGCGTGCTGAAACGAGGGGCCAACTTAAAAAACACAGTGGTTGTTTTCTTGGGAAATACTTAAATATTTCAAGATACCTAGATTGAGTGACGCATCTATCCAAACAAGTTTCCCGGTAGCAATGCGGATGTTTAAAAATTTATTAAATATGTTGTAAAGAAATAATTGCAAGGGAATATTTTCGTGGGGATTCGCTGCGAGTCGTCACTTGATTCGCCCGAAATCTGAACACTTTATAAACAAAAATAGATTTTATATTGCATAATGAATGTTCGCAAATAATTTGTTACTTAATGAACAAATTTGAAAACAAGTTATATACATCAAGTATGCATGAGGGAGTACATTGAAGTACATTTAGATGACAATCAGCAATTATTATTGTCAACAATTTTGCTAACAAATCTTTATTATCTTATGCATATGTAAACAAGAAACGTGATAAAGAATATTCATTCTTTCTACGGAGTGAGCTATGGAGTGAGTTACGCTTGAAAAAGAGACCTGGGATACTAATGGGCCCGAGTGGAGACCTTTACATGCTGACTTTGTGAAGCTTTTCGCCTCGAGTGATCGCTAGAGAGATTGATCAGCGACCTAGGAACAAATGGAGCAGTGCTGCGGAACGAACGTGTTATTTGAATAAACAAGACGGGAATTTTGGATCAATCTAAAAATCTATACCCCCAATTTACGTCTCCTACAACTCCCTTCCTCACCAAGACTCACGCTTGCCCCGAAAGGGATATGGCTAAACGGTAAATAATAATAATAATAATAATAATAACAATTATAATAAAGAATCTAGGATGGAAGCCGTAAGAAAGCATCCGCAGGCCACTGTTGTCCCAAATTATCAAAAAGATAGTCCAAAACGAAACTTACCACATGAACACGTAAGGTGTTGAAAATGACAAGTTTGATTTTCAATATTTGAAAATTAAAAAATGTCAAAAACCTTCTTTTTATGCTGGAATGGTTTCGAACCGTTACGAATAGTCTCAACCAGCTTTCAATTTGGGTCGAAAGGAAGATTTTTGGTGTATTTCAACTTGCAAATATAAAAAAATCACATATGTATAATTTGAGGAATTACAAGTGTGCATATAGTGAGGGTAGTTTTCAAAGGTAAGCCCGAACGGTCTCACTTGACCTGCAATTTCAGTAATTGTTGACCTGTAATTTCATGAGATTTTTCAGCTTTTTCAATTTTCAAAGATCGAAAATCAAACGTGTCATTTTTAAGATTTAAGGCGTACATGTAATAAGGGTAGTTTTTGAGCGTTTTCTGAACGGTCTCACCCAGTCTATAATTCGGAAAATGAAAAAAGATGATTTTTGGCGTTTGTCAATGTTTAGGTATCGAAAATCAAACTTGCCGTTTTTATCGTTTCACATATACATATAA
Organism: Andricus quercuspetiolicola; assembly: GCA_035222095.1. Taxonomy (NCBI): domain Eukaryota; kingdom Metazoa; phylum Arthropoda; class Insecta; order Hymenoptera; family Cynipidae; genus Andricus; species Andricus quercuspetiolicola. The sequence goes on along the minus strand of JAWWEA010171014.1, from coordinate 11,327 downwards.
ACCTGTAAGCCTGTCTTTTTGATGCCTGAATTGTAGGTGGTATGCAGGGGTAGTTAGGTCCTTAAAAAAGTGGTATTCGCTAAAAATCAAGTTCGCCAGCCATTCTGATGGAATTATATACATATAAGGGGCCAGAATTTTTATTCATTTCTGTTAATCATAAAATTATCCTTTGATCTCAAATCAGGCAGGTTTCTTCACTTGAAATAGCGAAATCTCCCGGGAACGAAATATGTTGTTTTAATAAAAATCGATTTTCTCAAAAAACCCACCTTTATATTTTTTGACATTTTTTTTCTGAAATTGTGCTTTGGTAATGAAGATACCTTGTAAGTTTGATGCTTTGTAAATAACTTTTGTAGCCAGGAAAATTTTGTCTTCTTACAATCAAATTTTCGACATTTTACTGAAAACAATGACAGATACGAAAAAATGTTAAGATAAAAGTTCGCAAGTCCAAAAAAATCCTCTGAAAATATTTCTTGTTTTTTTTTACGATATCTTTCATAATTTAAGAGAAAAATTCAAAAATTATATCAAAGTATTTGGAAGAATAAAAAGGGTGGGGTTTTCCAGAATATATTTTTTTTCGTGTTCTCAAAATTTAAAGAAAAAAATAAGAAAGGTTTTCTTGAAATCCCCACCTTCTTTATTCTTCTAAATATTTCTGAGAAGTTTATGCTAATAGAAGAAAGGCATCTTATCAGCATCATACTTGCTAAACCATTTTCCAGGACAGGAGAATTTCTTTTCCTAATAATATAATTTTTTACTTTTTCTCGTAAACTATGAAAGATATTGCAAAAGAACAAGAGGCATTTTTTATAGAACTTTTTTAGAGGTGCAAACTTTTATGTTAACATTTTTCGTATCTGCCATTGTTTCCAAGAAAAAACTATAGGGGTTCGAAGAAAAATAATCGGTTTTTTTGTAAAACAAAGGACAAAATTCAAATACGCATAACTTCTTAGAAAATATTTTTTTTTGCAAATCTGAAAAATATGTAACGCCTAATTTCTTCTAAAAAAAATATTTCGTCTCCGAAAGATTCTGCGATTTCAAGTGTAGAACCGTGTCTGATTTCAACTGGATTCAGTCTTATTACTTTTGGAAACAATTTTTTCTATGTTGGCACTTGGGGTAAAATAGTCCAATAATGGTAGAAACCTACCTCTGTAATATTATTGCCCGAGCTATTCCGCATGCGGCCAAGTAATAAATTTCCATACATTTCTATAAATTTAAGAAATTAATGAAAATTGTGGAAACTTATGAAGATTTGAAAAATTGATGAAAATTTGAAAGATTTATGAAAAGTTTTGAAATCTATGAAAATTTGTAAAGTTTATGAGAATTTGAGAAATTTATGAAAATTTATTAATTTAATGGAAATTTATGGAAATTTAGAAAATTTATGGTAACTTGATGAAACTCACGGAAATGTATGGTAATTTAGCGGTAAATTTTGATAAAATTTTTGCTGGACGTATGAGCAGTAGCGGAATACGCGTAACACGCCGTAGGCATAGCGAATATAATGCAAAGGAAGTGTTACATGCATAGACGAAAGGAAACAGATTATGAAGACAAATTTTTGGAAGATATGTTGGCATACGCTTTAGCGAAAAATTTCTGACCATATGTTGGCAAAAGCTTGGGTTCAAACCTGATCAATTTTTATTATTAAACCAAAATTTTAAGCTTATGGCTACAAATGAATATTAATGTTTGTAACGTATGTTGGTAAAGTTTTAATTCAGGCTATATTCATTTTAAAAAAATCTTTACTACATAGCATGAAATGAAATTTTTGCCAAAATAGGTTCAAACATTTTATATTCAATCTTTCCGTGCACCCATAAACTGAATTTCCTGCTAAGATGTGTTACAAAAATTTTACGTCACATTTATTTCCTTTCGTCTCTGTATCTAAAAGTGTGGCCTTGTGCAGTATCAAAACTATAGAATTTAATATTATGCCGCACCCTGAACAAAGTTTTTTATTAAATATGTACGATGATAGTAAACATATCTTTCAACTGTTTCGAACTGAAATGCGAATTTTGATGATCGATATCTGGATGTAAGATATTTTAATGTAAGATTGTATTAGTATTATATCACATTCTACTTACGAACGGAATTGACAAGAAATATGACGACCAAGGAAAGCTGGATAAAAGAGAGAACTCTCATCTTTCCAGAAACAGAAACTTAGACTGATCTTGAACTGGCTGTACTTGTATATATACTAGCCGGCACGTCATGTTAACCAATATTATGACTACCTTCTGTCGGTGAAGTGGCGCCTTATCCTGGAATTAAAATTCTATTTACTATTCTTCACAATGTTAGAAATTCCGGATGTAGTCTCGAGCTACACACCACCAACGAAGTTGCACAAGTACCAAAACTTTTTTCAATATTTCTGAAAATTGGTATCACGGGCTTGTTGTAGACACTTGCTGACTATTTTAAAAATCAGTGCGGAAATTACAGAATTCAAAATGATAGATGTTTTATGATAATATGATAATAAAGTATTTTGGGGAATTTTTCTGAAATAAGAGGCTCATAGCAAAACTCAACACCCTCTTGCGAGTCAAATATTAAATCATTTTTGCTGGGAATCTGGCTCTTTTAACAGTGTTGGTCGCTATGTAATATTCCAACGGCCACGTTAAACATGGTTAACGCTGTATTGTAAATTTTTTTATAGATCTAACCATTTTCTTGAGTTTCTGGGAGAAGTTTGGGCAGTCATTCTTTTTCAATTGGGAATTTAAATTTAAAATTAGCTACTCGAAAACCCCTTACGCAGTCCGTGAAATGTCTGTCCGTCCAGTACAGTCCGTTGCTAAATAAAAAGATCACAATTCAGACCTTTTGATTTGACAACTCTCAAACTTTACACAAATTTGACTCAAAAACAGCATACCAGATCATAAATTTTCTGAAGGAGCGAAAAAAATTATTTTTAAACCCCTAGGATTATTCGAAAATGAATTATTCACGAATTTAACTCAAAACCAATATTCGAAATTGAAAATTTTCCAAAAAAAAGATAAGAAAAATCTTAACCGTACCCGTTCCAACGAAACATTGAGTGAAGGCGCTTGCCGTCCCCTTCACTAACTGATTTTTTAGATTTTGTCCATTTTTCGAATTTCGAACCACTGTGCAGTGCTGTTACTGAAACGTTTGAACATTTGTATGACTCAAGTCAATATCACAAAGTCGAAACAAAATTAAAACTCTTCCGTTATTATAACTTGAAAAATTTTCACTTGAAAAGAACTACATTATTGAAAATTATTTATTTATTCATTGATTGACATTTTTGAAACACCATTGTCCATTGAGTAAAAGCAGAAATAACAAAAATGAAGAAATCTCGAATTATTAGAGCATCTTATTTTAGTCATTAGTTTTTGATTTTTGATAGGAAATATCCATTTGCGCCGAGAACGCACAAATATATGCTCAAATTTTTGAGCTTGCTATCTTGCATGGAAAATTGTTGATTTTTTTTTTTAAATACCGATTCTCTTTGAAACAATGTTAATCGAAACTCAAGTTGTAAAAACTTTGAGATATTCTCAACATCTGTTGATTTTCTCTTGATAATAATAAATTTATTTAAAAATGAATAAATAAATTGTTCATTGAATAAAACCTGAAATAACAAAAATGAAGTAATCTCGAATTTTTAGAGCTTCTAATTTTAGTCATTAGTGTTTGATTTTTGATAGGAAATATCCATTGCGCTGAGAACGCACAAATATATGCTCAAAATGTTTGAGTTTCCCAGCTTGCCTGAGAAATTGTTGATCTTTTTTTTTTAAATATCGATTCTCTTGGAAACAATGTTAATCGAAACTCAAGTTGTAAAAACTTTTAGATATTCTCAACATCTGTTGATTTTCTCTTAATAATAATAAATTTTTCTGAAAACTAAAAAGTGGCTGGATCTTCTCGAAAAAATGAGGATTTTTCTTTTAGCATATTGTTTTCGTTCAAACAACCAAAATTTCTAGAATTTTCATGATTGAAGAAAGTTGACAAAAATTTGAATTTTCACTGTACAAATTTAAACCTTCCTGAAATGATAATGGATATCACTACGGTGACTTTTATGTTGCGTAAAGGGCTCTAATATAAATTTGAAATTCTTTTCAAATTTCAACTTGATGCTCCTAAAATTTCCAAATTTTCAGTTGGAATCGCAGACATTAAAATAAAAATAATTTTCTGACACACCAGGTTTCATTTGCTTAGACTGAATCAATTCTATGAGTCACAGTTTATGAGCTTTCTGTTAAAACATAATTGATTAAAATTTTTACGCCCTCAAAATTAAATTATTCTAAGAACGTTCTGAAGAAAATATTTTCAAATCATACTTTTTTTAGGAATTCCACGATCTGAAGCTTCCTTCATTATTTTCCAAAAGAACCATTTAATCTCAAAGGTGTCTAACCTACGATTTGGATGTTTTCAATTTATAAACTTCTATTTATTCTTCAATCATATCAGGAAATGTACATTGCTAAATGTAAGGGATAATTTATTAGAATGTGTAAAATGTTATCCGAAAAATGATTCCGATAAACTTAAAGGTATTGAATAATTTGAGGAATACGTTTTCAAAACTTGTCAAAGAAAACCCCATTTCTGCTTCTATATTTCTGAAATCTATAGAACGAAAAAAAATCAGAATGCTAATCAAATTATACCGATATTGACGTATGCATAATGTTATTATAATTTTTTATTTCAATCGATAATCTTTAAATTTATAATAAAATTTTGGGTAAATGGAGTTTTAGTTCTGTTGACGTGTTCAAAATATTACGTGAGAAAGATCGTAAAAAAATTGTTTAAAAAAAAAAACAGCTAAGCAAATAAAACATAGTTATCGAAGATCTGATTGCTTCATATTAATTTGATGACTTTTATATTCGATCAGTAACAAGGCAATAAAAAATTAGGGTAAATCTTGACTGACGAGAAAATGAAAATCTCAGGTGGATGTGGCGTAATTGTTTGATATTCACAGAGATTGTGTGATAAATTTAAGGTGATTGCGTTATTACAGCTTTGCAGAAAAGTTTACGTCTGATAATCATGATTTAAGATGTAATGAAATGAAACTTGAAAAACATCCGAATTATATTTCTAATTTAAAAAATTAAGATAATTTTGAACTAGGCTCCTAAATTCGTTAATTACTGGACAAAATAATTGAATTTTCAACAAAATAGTTGAATTAGTAACCATGCAGTTAAACTTTCGCCATACCAAGGTCAATTTTTAAACAAATAATAAAATTTTTGGGAAAAAAAATTAATTGTCTTCCTAACGGAAAATATAATATTTGAGATATCAAACAAGAAAAGATTTTAATTCTTATTCAAAAACATTGAATTTAACAAAACAGATTCGTTTTTTTTCAATTCTCAAAGAAAAATGTAGTAGCTGACAGTTTACCCACAACATGTTTTAATTTTATATACAAAGCAGTTTAATTTGACCAAAAAATAAGAATTTTTAACAAAATAGTAGAATTTTCAATCAGGAAACATTTTCTCAGTGAGGAGGGAAAAAGAATGTCAACCAAATTCTGGAATTTCCAAACCAAAAGAGCGATTTCTCTAGAAAATAGTTGAATTTTTGACTCAAAAATATGAATTTTGAACGAAAGAGTTAATTTTTAATCAAATAGGCGAATTCCCAACCAAGTATTTTACGTTTCTACCAAGTTGTTGAACTTCCAAACCAAAAGACGATTTTCCACAAAATAGTGGACTAAACTAAAAAATATCAATTTTTAACGAAAAATGGTATGGTCGACTTTGCTGTTAAAAACTGGATTTTAAACACAAGAAAATAATATTCGATATAATGGCTGTATATTAAAATTGAAAAGATGTATTTCCTGCCTCAAGCAAAATATTTAAATTCTTAGTAAAAGCAATTAATTTGCAGCCGACACTAAAACGAATTTTCAGTTTGCAAAATTAATTTTCATCCAAAAAAAGGAGGAATTTTCAGCAAGTTACTCATACGTTCAGTGATATAGTAGAACTTTTGAACCAAAGACTTTCATTTGCAGATTTTATAAGAAATTAGAATTTTATGTAAAATGTAGCGAATTAACATGTTAAAAATGCAATCAACAAAGATAATCCTGTTTTTGGGTTATAAATTACATCAATGAAAAAAGTTTTCGTATTTTAAACTTATTGTTTCATAATTTAAATAACTGAAAAACGTTTCTTTTTTAAACACATTTTTCACAGAGTAATAGAATGAAAGCTAAGTAATTAATTTCTCTTTTATGTTTCTTGTCAAAGTTGTGCTTTTTAAAAAACTTTTATAATATATCTACAATTGTGAAACAGAAATTCAAAAAATAAAGCTCGCTGCAATCACTTGAGCAAGATTCGACTTTAATTTTTATCTTCGTCTTATCATTATTCTGCTGATCCTAATATGTACTCTGTAGGATTAATCTAATATTAATAAGTCCTAGCACAATAGGAAATAATTTAAATATTTTCAAAAACCGCCTCTCATTGGTATATCATATTTTTTGATAACATGGAAATCGTGGTCTATAGAGAGGTGGATATTTATGGAAAATATATTTTTTATAAGGCTATGAATAAATAATGGCTGACTGTACGAAAAAATGTCACCAATGACTAATTGCTTGATCAAAATGAATAAATTTACCTCGAACTGTGTATAATAATTTTAAAAAAATATTACAAAAGTGGAAAGTTAAAAAATAGAAAAGTTCTATAAAATATCGCCATAGTGTAACATGCTTAACTCTATTGAAACAATAAGAAGGTCACATTGTGGAATTTTAGACGTGATGTAACCTGACTTCACTTTCATAAATTTACCTTCTGATTGTTTGAACAAAGTTAAGAAAAATAATTTCTTTTCACACTCAAACGAGAAGGGGTCAGTGGGCAGTTAATTATACACATTCAGGGTCTTCGTGGTCTACTTCTAACAGAGTTCTGATTTTGATTTTCTAAATTCTTTCGGTTGTACATTTTTTTTAATTTTTCATAGAAAACTGCAATTATTCAGAGCTTGAGTGTCTGAACGACTAAATTTTCGTTTAGTATTTTTTTTCTTACGCACACATACATACCTTATTGCCTTTCTAACTAAAAAATGATAAAATTTCACTAACTACTAGCGAAATATCACTGGAATTTCCAGCAACTCACAAGTACTAGCCATTGAACATTTGACGAAGCATATCTCACTTACCTTCAATTCAAGCTGACAAAAAGAATGGATAAATAAAGAAAATCTCCTCAGATACCCGCTTAAGGCTCTAGCTCATTAAAAGTAATCACCCAAGACAGTTTTCCAAGACACATCCATATACTCGTTCATACAGTAATATTCAGTACCCACAAAAATCAACTCCCTGTACACTTAGCGAACCCAAACAGCTAAAAGCACGACACGAACGAGAGTCTTCGAATGGGGTTTATGGTGTATATTTTTTATTGCATATTCCTTTGGCTCTTTTAAAAAATAACAGTTGAAATGAGGTTCGTTAAATGTACTAGTTGTTGATTTTTGGGCCTGTTGAACATTTCCGTATAAACGAAGGCATGAACTTGAGTCTTGGAAAGGTGTCTGGGTTGCATGTTTTTAATTTAAAACTTTTTTGGCTGCTGCAGTTCAAGGCAGCTGAGATGGGGATGCGTAGATGTTATAGGGATAGTTTTAGAGAATATTCAAATACTACTGTAGCGAAAGGATGTTAACTGGAACCTTAGCAAGGTACCTGTAGTGTTTATTTTTGATTTCGAATTTTTTTTGTGGTTCACTGTAAAAACTAGGATTCCATTTAGGACTTAATTCGGTATTAAAACAGTTCACGCAACAAAACAATCCCACTTCAGTTTGATCCACCAATTTAATAAAATAAGGCCGATTTGTTGATTGAAATAGGCTTGAAATGAGAATCATCTTTCAACAAGCAAATCTCTCAAACAAATTCTAAACTGTAAAGTTCAAAAAACAACGTAATCCCGAAATGTGCAAAATATATTCAGCATACACTTCAAAATGGTATAAAACTCAAATTTCAAAAAACAATAAAGGTTAAAAATTACAAATTTTTCAAATTCTATGCATTCAAAATATCTGGAGTTGATTTTTGAATCTATACTTGTCTAAAAAATTTACATGTCCCTCAAATCAACTAGTTTGTATAATTTTTAAGCAATATTTCTATGCATTAAAAATCTCACCAGTTAATTTTTGAATCTATACTAACTTGTCCAAAAGATGCGCATGTTCCTCAAATCAAAACGTTTATATAACTTTTAAGTACAACATGGAAAATTTTAAGCTACCATAATAACTTGAAACATCGCATTCACCTGAATTTAAATTTCTGAATGTTTTGAATCCTTCTGAAGGATTTTCTTCAAGATAACGGAATCGTAATTTTTTTACGCACTCAAATCATAAGAAATATACTTAAAAAAGTTAATTCAAGATATCGATTTTTGCTGTTAAAGATATTTAAATTGATTCTTGAAACATAAATTTATTCGAAGACTGTATTATGACATCGATAGCAAGTGCTATAGGGGCAGCATTTAGATTTTTCGAAAATTCTTTGGTACCTTCTATTATGTACAGAAATAAATGCGAAAAATTCTTCAAAAAATTATTTCTTGATAATGAGATATTTATGCATACATGCTTCAGTATAGATAGTGTTTTTCGATGAAAAATAAAGTTTCGCTGTTCGTATTAGTTTTGATGAATAGTAATTTCCGATACAAATCAATTCAGAACACAGTAGATTTAAATAAAGATAACGTTAAACGTATAAACAGTTGTTTCAGATAAAAACAGTAGATTACGTTACAAAGAAGAATGTTCCGCTATTTAATTTCAACTTGACTCAATACACCAATGTTGAAAAAATCTCTTTTCGAGTTTATGTCTAAAAATACCACACTATGAATTCCTTGAATTCCTTCAATTTGACAAATTCCCTAAACTCCCTAAATTCCCTAAATCCTGTGAAATCGTTGATATAGCAATTTTCTGAATTTGATAAATTCCTTAAATCAACCTAATTTGCTAAATTCCTTGAATTTTTTGTATTCCTTGATATCCTTGAATTATTTGTATTCTTCGAAATACTTGAATTCAGGGAATTACCTAAATTCATTAAATTCCTTGAATTATTCGATTTACTTGAATGACTTGAATCTCACGATTGACTCAAATTCTTTAAATTACTTGAAATCTTTGAAATACTGGAACTCATCGAATTACTTGAATTCTTCGAATTACTTGAATTCTTGAAATTACTAGAATTCTTTACATTACTTGAATTTAGGGCATTACTTGAATTCGGAGAATTACTCGAATTCTTCGATGTACTCGAATTCTTTAACTTACTTGGAATCTTCGAATTACTTGAATTCAGAGAAGTCTTTGAAATCGGAGAATTCCTTGTAATCAGAGAATTACTCGAATTACTTGAATTTGTCGATTTACTCAAATTACTTGAACTTTTCAAATTAATTGAATTCTTAGATATACTCGAATTACTTGAATCCTTCAATTTACTCATAAGAACTCTTAAGATCTGAAAGAGTCAGAAATTAAAGTGACCGTGGTCGGACCCGCACCCTTAAAAATTATAAGGGTCCAGTACGCACCCGGACCCCGAACTGGTCCAACCTAGAGCGTTCCGACCCCTGGCCTTTTGATTTATTTTTTCTTTTTTTTGTAAGATTGAAGTGTGGAAGAATTGAAACAATGCACCCCCTGAATCAATTTAGTTCGGTATCTCGGATCATTTATCAATATGAAGTTAGCAAACTAAACAAGACAGAAACTGGTACTAAAATAGATCATTTGTGAGATCATATCAGAACACCCAAAAAAGGATCCCGGATAAAATTCAAAGCCTAGTTTTTACTGTGAATGAACTATTTGGTTGAAAATTTATGCACTTCGTTGAAAATTTACGTATTTTATTGAAAATTTATATTTTTATTGAGAATTTATGCATTTTTTTGAAAATTTATCAATTTTGTTGAAAATTTATGTATCTTGTTGAAAATTTGTCTTTTGGTTGAAAATCAATTTTTCGGGCAATGGTGAAGCTTTTGGTTGAAAATTAATGCGTTTAAGTTGAGGATTAAAGTATTTTGTAGAAAATTCGTTTTTGTTGGGTTAATCCAACTGTTTTTTAAATTATTATTATTTGAGTTGAAAATTCAACTATTTGGTTGTAAATGAACTTTTTTATTAAAAATCCACTTGTTTTGTAGAACAACCGTTTTTTTTTTGTGTTGGAAATTAATCTTTTTTGTCACAAGTGTTATCTTTTTTGGTAAAAAGAGGCAACTGTTTGCTTAAAAATTCTTTACTACAAACAAGGCATTGAATATTCACATAATCACTTGCCTCCAGCCGACCCATAGTCTTCATCTCTTTAGGTTGAAAATCTAATTATTTGTTCAAAAATTCATTAATTTGGTTGAAAATTCGGCTTTTTTCGTACAATATTATTCTTTCTTTTTTTCTGAAAATTAGTCTTTCTGGTTTTAAAATTAATGTCTTTTGATAGAAATTTCATCTTTCTTGGTAGAAATATCAACTATGTATTTCATTTTTCATTAAGAATTCATCTCTTTGTTGAAAATTCAACTGTTTTTTTTTTATTATTGAATTGGTCATTTTGATTTGAAAATTCATCTATTTAGTTAAAAGCGCAACAGTTTTTGGTTCAAGTTCAATATTTTTTTATTGGAAATTCGACCATTTGGTTGAAAATTCATCTTTGTATATTGAAAGTTCAAGTATTTGTTTAACAGTTCAACTATTTTCTTGTTTAAAAGTCAACTGTCTGAAAATGCACCTGATTTTGGTTTAAGTTTAATTTTGTTTGTTTGAAAATTCAACCATTCGGTTGAAAATTTATCTTTGTAGGTTGAAAATTAAATTATTTTATTGAAAATTTAAGTATATTGTTAAAAGTTTATTCTATTTTTTTTTTTTTGGTCGAAAATTCAACTGTTTTCTTTAAAATTTATCTATTTGGACAGAAAATTTGTCCTTTCTGATTGACAATACATCTTTTATGATAGAATAGTAATCTTTTTTAGTTGAAATAAATAATTATGAAATTTTAATGTAAAATTATTGTTTTAATCCATTCATAATAAATTCTATGCTGAAAACATTACAAGATCAAAATGCTGGTCTTTGAGTATTAATGGTCAGGGATAAGTTAGGGAATTTTGAAAATTTAG
>JAWWEA010170195.1:0-14002 GCA_035222095.1 Andricus quercuspetiolicola | reverse complement strand
AAACCAGATTATTGATAATGAAGGAGCTCAGATAAGAGAGACAGACCAGAGCTTATCCGACCGTAGTCGCAGTATACCCGTTTATAAATACACATTAATACAAATTAAATTGCAAATGGTATACCCGAAACTGATTGAAGCAATTAAAATTAAACTTTTTGGCTTGTGAAAATAAGTGATTCAAAATAATGACACTGATTAATCGTATCAACCAATTAACTAAATTGACATTTAGAAGGGACTTCAGCTTCATGAAATAAAAGTTATATTTAATAATCTTAGGCTTCGGACTCACTACACTATTGTCACTCTTTTGAGTGATGGCACTATTTTGCTACTATTTCGAAAAAATACACTAAAAACACTTCATTCAAATTAAAAAGACGAATGTTCAACCAAGAAAGATTTTTCAGTCAATAAAGAAAAAAAATGTCATAAGAAATGTTGAATTTCCAATCTAAAAACATGAGCTTAAAACAAAACAGTTTAATGTTCAACCAACTAGTTCAATTTTCACTCAAAAAGGTGAATTCCCAACCAAGAAGATTAATTTTCCACTCAAAAAGATGATTACTCAACAAAGTACATATATTTTTGACCAAATAGTTGAATTTTAAACCAAGAAGATTGATTTTTTTTTACCAGAAAAGAAGAATTTTCAACAAAACATGTACATAAATTTTTAAATAAATAGTTGAATTTTCAAGCAAGAAGATTGATTTTTTACCAAAATGACGAATTTTTAACAAATTATATAAATTTTTAACTAAATACTTTGAACAGTGGATGTGATGTTAGTCCAAATGTTATTTGATTAATTTTCAGTTTATATTTTTTCGTATGTAGCATTTTCTACTTAACAGTTGAATTTTGCACGAAATAGTTGAATTTAGTATCAAATTGTTGAATTTTCAACCCAAAAATATAAATTTTTAACAAAGAGTTAATTTACAACCAATCAGGTGATTTTTCAACAAAATTGATCAACTTTCACCAACAAAAGTTACTTTTTAACCAAAAAAAAAGAATTTTCAACTAAACTTATGAATCTTAAACCAAAAAAGTGAACTTTTATGAAAGTAGTTCAACTTTCGAACAAGGAGTTGAATTTTCCACCTAAAAAGATGAACATTCAGCAAAAAATATACTAGTTTATATTTCAACAAAAAAATATTAATACAAAAATAAAAAAACAGTTGGATTTAACCACCAAAGACAAATTTTCAACAAAATACTTGATTTTTAACGAAAAACATTAACGTCTGCCAAAAAAGACGAAGCAGAATGATTTTTAACCAGACAGTTACATTTTTAAACAAAAAAGGTAAAAATTTTCACAGGGAACGTTCAAATATTACGTAGAACGTTTTTCTTTTGTTTAAATAGAGACAAGAATGAACTTGGCGTGATGTTGAGAACACATCGATATAAATAAAAGGAAAGCGCGTTATGTAATACTTGAACGGCCCCATAAAGAGATACATTTTTAAACAAAAATGATGAGTTTTGAACAAAATAATTTAATTTTTAATTTAAACAAATTTGCTATCCAAAGAAAAAAAATTCAATCAAACTGTTGAATTTTCAACGAAGAAATATGACTTTAGGATTTAGGATTTACTTTAGGATCATTTAGAATTAAATACAGTGTTGAGGACACGGAAAAAAGTGGATCGGTAGAAGAACTCTTTAAACCAGTAGATCTAACTATTTTAAATTGAATCGCAGGTGTTCGTCTGCGAATTTTGTTAAAATTACTATTTTTCGTTCTGGTAAGTTAAACTGACTTTTGAAAAGAGTAGAATTAACAATTTCAAATAGTAAGATACAATTCATCACTTGGTAACCGTCCACACTCAGCGAGAAGAGGAGTTACTATTTCGTGTAGTAAGCCTTACTTCTGTGAAGAGTAACTTTGCCGATTTCGCATTATAACGCATATAGTATATGTATTGTAACCATCGGGTTACAGCATAGAGCCTTCATATAGGCAAAACTCCTCTCTCTTTGGAAGGAGCTCGGTAATATTGCATCATAAGAGTGCAAGGAAAGAGCGCAGGCTCGCAGACTCACACCCTTATGAAGGGTGGGTGTCTCAATGTGGGGCGCGGCCCATAATAACGGCCGCACGTCCCAAAAAGGCGAGTTGGGTGTTGCATGGAAAGACGCAACAGGTCCTGGGAACACCTCAAGGGAAGCCAGAGAACTCTCTTCTCTGTCCTTGCTTTGTAAACTCTCCAGAAAATTTGAGAGAGTTTAAGGACTTAGGCTTAAAATCCTAAGTTCATAAATTCCCTCTAAAAAGGAAAGTACCTCTAAGGGCGGACGGATGTTGTACTTCCCCCTCCGGTCTCAAGAGACTACTCTCTGAAAAACCTGTTTGCGTGGCTCTCAGCATCAAACTTTCCTTCGGGACTTACTGCGCCTCCGAGCGATATTGATCTAAGGGCTATTTTTAAACATTGAAAAATTTTGAATGCCAGACGACTAGAAAAGTCAGACTTAAAATTAAAAATATAAGAAGATCCTTTACAGACTTTTTTCTGTAAGATAAGGTGTAGAATTGTCAATCAATTGTTTTCTGGATTATGAAGGTAATATCCCGAGAATTTTACACTTTCTATGGAAAGAGCCCATAAATAAAAGTTACATTGAGTGGAGATCTCTCAAACTGGTAATATCCAGATTTTACGAAGTTGAATTTTATTTCTAAACACCCTTTCCTTGTCCTTCTTCGGCACAGGTGGGCGTGCACCTGTTGCGAGACGCAACTCGGCCAAGAGCCCTTTTCAAAGCGAGCGTACTACGGGGAGTGTCAGCGTGACCCCTCTCTGTTTACCTGATCTCAGGACGATAATAAAAGAAATAAATAAAAGCTATTAGGAGATCACATTGTATTTAGGATTATATACTGTGAATATCAATAATAATTACTGTTATAAATTAAGGATCACAAACAGGGGTCTTTTCTCTGCAGGCACCCACATTTCGAGAAATACAACATTTAAGTGAAAAGGGCGATAGCTCATTAAGAGACTATACAATTGATGTAAAGATTAGCCTGCATAGGAAAGAAACCTATTAGCAGAGTAGTTTAGTTTTGCGAAGACAAGACCTTTAGAACTTCCGATAAAAGACGGAAGAGAATTTAAGTATAGTTTCACTCATTTTCAAGATTCCTATTATGGATTTATAAATTTAAATGATAAACAATCTTATGTGGAAAATAATCCCATTGATTACGAATATTATAATTCATAGCGAATTTTAAGAGGAAAATTAACAGTAAGAAAAATTAACAAAAAGATTTCTCTTGACTAGAAATAAGTGAAGCTACGGCTCGTATCGATTTATTGACAATTATTTAATTATTATTATTATTGTTATTATTATTATAAATCACTTTCGCAATGTTTAGAATCAAAGCTTAGCACAGGGCATTAAGATTTTACTTGTATTTAGGTGAGAGCAGGATTTCTAAATAAAGAAAGAACATTCTTGCAAATCGAAATCTCATTCTTTTCTCCATGCGCAGCCCCATTTAATGATCTATTATTTAAACAACTATAAAAATTGTTTACTAGTTAACATTGCTCATAACTAGCAAGTTACAGTATATATATAACCATAATTTTTTACTATTCTTACTTTGATTCCCTTTATTCTTTAGCAGCATTTATTATATTTTCAACATTATGAAAAATACGAAATATAAATATTCATGTCATGTCTGACTGTTTTCACACGCAGCTGTGTTCGTAAAGTAGCGTAACTCGTCAATTTTAATGATTCCTAGGAAGTATACTGTATATATTTACAAACAACACATATATTATTTATGATTTATATGGATAAAGATTCAACTCCTTGGTAATACCTTCTTTGAAATATTTAAAATAAATTTTTAAGTAAGAAAACGTAGCGAAAAAAATATACACTCTTTCGTATATTATTCATTTTATTACTCCAATATACTGAATTTAAACATGTTTTAAATCTTGACAATTTCTTTAATGAATATTAAATACGTAAATCGTATTTACTGATTGATCCTCAATTATTATAATTTTTTGACGTTATGCATAGAAATGCAGAGTTATATTCATTATCAGCCTATGAGTAACAGTTTTCGGGATCTTCGAAGTTGATGATGGAAAATCACAAAAATTTCATATTTTTTAAAGTATTACTGTAACCTATCACAGGGTTGCCTTCCTACATCCCATTAGACGTTGAAAAGGGGAACCTATGTGATCTACACTATTTCTGTGACCAGGCACAGGAGTGCCTACACGCCCCGCCCCCTCCCTGAGACGTTGGAAGGGGGGCCCAATTCGACGTATCCTATTTCTGTGTCAAAAACCATTTTAAAGAACGCAGTGTCTCGTCGCCCCAAAATTCGGGATGACTAATCCAATATTTTCCATAAGCTTGGCTAGTCGTGCCGAAAATTCGGGACGACTTTTCCCTTTTCCAACTCTCCTTCTCGAACTTCCCTTTTCCAACTCCCCTTTTGCCAACTTCCCCAATTTTTCGGGACGACTAGACGCAGCCTTTGAAAAAACATTTAAAATCATGGTTTTCTTCATTTATTGACATAAATAATAGGAATTTCGAAAAAAAATTCAGACAAAAGTTGTTGACCTTATCGAAATGCATATTTTGTGTTTCATTAACTTTTAGTCTACGAGTGATAATTTTGAGAAAGGGGTAGACAAAGATTAGAAACTATAACGTCTGATGTGGGGCGCGAAAGCACTCCTGTGACTGGTCACAGAAACAACGCAGATCATATACCATCTCCTTTACAACGTCTCCTGGGGCGCGAAGGCACGGGCAGGGTTGCCAGACGGGATGACGCTTATTCGAGGATTTGCACTGTTGTCAGATTCGCCAGCGACTCATTCTTTGGCGTTGAAACGTAGTTCTGTTGCTGGGGGCGACCCCCATCTGTGGGAGGATGACGCTAAATTGAGCGTTAACACACTCAATCGTTCGCAATCCCATGTATGGACTCGGATGGGCTTCTGCCTGGAGGGCGGGGGGCACAGAGTTTGGTCGCGCGTGTTGCTGATCTATATTCTGTAAAGTATAACTTTATTATAACAGGCGGGTGAGTAAGATTTCACGGATCAGCGTTAGTGGATGGATGCCGTGAGCTGGGGAGTCCCAGTACACGGGGAAGTGATGTAGGGGCGATGCCTGATCGAGAGATTTAATGGAAAGGCTTTGATTCTTAAATCGCTCGTAATTATACTGCTGAAAGTGCGTATAATATAGGGATATATTATCAGTAAAATATTATACTATATAAATGCCCTCAATGAATAAAATCATATATCACTATATTAATATAAGGGCTATGATGAAATCTAAAAACCAATAAAAGAGACATATATCATATTTCTATTCTTGCCCAAAAACACCACTATCTCCATAAAACTGATAATATTGTTAATGTCGCAAAGTAGCCTTAGTTGAATAGGACAATATAGCCATCATATTGAGGTGAGGGTACTTTATAAGAGGATGATTTTATATGAAAAATATTCTAACATTTTAATTACGCCATTTGACTTTACGGAAAAAATGACAAGTTCATGTATTGGATAATTTTTTTCTCCACCTCATTTGTTACATATTGTAAATAAATACATAAGAAAGTGTCGTACTACGCAATTGTTCATTTATACTACAAAATAAATTGGGTGGCCACGGAAATTGTCCATTACATGGGCTCATGGACTGTATGTAATTCTTTCCGTAAAATCGAATAGAGTATTCACTTTTTTCGTAGCTCATATATTTAAGTAAATTGCTGAAACAATTTTCATTTAAAAAATTGTAAAAGTCATATTTTTTTCTTTAAAAATTATTTAATTATCAAATTCTCTTATACCAGCTTTAAATTCTTTGTTTAATCCATGGTTCTGCCCATAGGCCTTAATGGTTTAAAAAATTTGTTTATAAATTTATAAATTGTCTACAAACGATTTTAGTACAAAATAATTTTCAACTAAAACAAACGCTTACACTAGATTATTTTTTTAAATAAATAAGTGTATTTGTTTATATTTATTGAACACAAAAATAAATTCTTAAGTCGTCTACTGCAGTGTTATTAAAAATTTAATGCGAATAATTAAAATGAAAAAAAAACTCCGTAAACCATTATCAAAAAGGACAAGAGGAATGATAATTGTGAGAATTTTTCGCGTAAAACACAACGTGAAAAGTATTTCAAACCTCAAAGAGTGGCGCCGAGTTTGTGTCCAATAGGTTGAAATGAAAATATACATAATAATTTATCCTAATTATAAATTTACAATAGACACGTACAAGAGGAATGAGACGTATGGTTTTGACATCCACTTAATGCATATGTCTTTTTATAACAAAAAAAAGAGTGTAAAAAATAATACTCTAATGAATGACAATCCCTAACATACATGATTTCAAATTCTATTGCAAGTCATCCATGCTATATTATTTTTTTTATATTTCAGATAAGCCATGAATATTGATTTTTTATAATGTATTTATAATTTTTATATTTAGGAAATATGATACCTTTTTAGCTGGATTTAGTACACGATGACATGATCATTACATGTCAAAGGAATTAGATTTTGAGGCCTCATACAGAAAAAAAATGATCAATATGAAACAAAAATGATATATTTATTTACTACGATTATTTCGGGATATTATTACCTAACAGAATCTAAAAATATATCCCAGATATGTTAGCAACTATTAAAGAAAAAATCAATCACGGGCTGAATAATCGTTCCGGTAGAATCACCTATAATAATAAATACGAGAAGAATAGACGTACACTATTATAAATCTACGTTAATTTATAATATTAATAATATGGTGTACTTAACGACAATGGCATCATCTTCTAAATAAGAGATATAATAATACATACATACATTATATTAGAATCATCAATAAATTAAAATGTAGAATAAATGATTCTCGATTTTTCCTATGGGCCGTGTCCAGGATCACCCAGCTGAGGAAAACTGGAAAGGGCGCATATGTTCACTGAAATTCGTTGAGTGTAGATCGAATATTTTCGGTCTGCCTAGACAATTTGTTTCATATTGCTATTGAAATAAACACAGTATGAAATATAAGTCGAAATTTATTGGGTAAATCAAATTTTGATTTAAAATCGACAATTGGAGATACGAAATTGTATTCGATATTATAGTATACAGTTGAATGATTTGAACCAATTGCAGAATAATTTAGTTGGTTAGATAAAGTGCTTATTAGTGGTTAATCACACCTGATTTACATTCAGAAAATAAGTAAGCTTATAGTTCTGTTCATAGATTCGTTTTTGTAATAATGTGACTTTTTATGTTTATCAAATTGGAGAATTTTGTTATATTTCTATTTATAGATTCGTCTATTGAAGTTTTTTATAGATGTGGGCGTCCACATGAAGAGGGCCCTCATAGCTGGTATGGAGTTATGTATAGGTTCATATAACCGGACATATCCCCGGCATTCTGGGTCCAAGACGAACCCCTTAGGTTCGAACATCAAGTTTCGAATGACGAAAAACTGCTTTTCTAGAAAAACGCATCTGCATTTAGCGAGTGCTATAAATGCACGTGTTTTACCTTTTCTCAGAAAAAATACCTTCATCCGGTTCCTTTGAGATATGAGTATTTTGCCAAAATGTTTAGTATAGGTCCTAGTATCATCCCCCACTCAAACCCGAAAATACTAATTTTGACCTTGATTTAGATAACCGCGAATACCTCCTAACCTAGAACCGGCCATAAGGGCCCTTTTCATGCGGATGCCCACAAATGTTAGATTTTAGAAAGATTAGATTTTAAAATCTTGGATCATAGATTTCAATATCTCAGATTATAAAATTTTATAATCCAAGATATTATCCAGTAATATTTATTTTTTAGCATCCATAGAATGTAGTTATAATTATGTTTTCTAGATCGGTGCTCAAATAAAGTAATAATTAATTCAAGTTAAGAAACGTAATTGTTTAAAAAATTTTTTTTGTATTTATTCAAGAAAAGTCCTTAGGGCTAAATAACCCTCTAAGCAACAGGATAATACAGATAATTACAGATTTGTGTAAGAACTGATCGGCAGAATACTTGATTATTCTTATAATTTAATCTATAAAGTTAATGAAATAAACATATAGAGTCGACATCAGAATACGTATCGAATTAGGTATAAGATTAATGCGTAGTAATTAACATTGAGTGATTAATTGGTAGCTCTGTTGCATGTTAAAGTATAAACAAAGAGAGAAAAAGAGTGTGTATAAATAATAAAAATTTTAAAATGTCAATGAAACCAGAAGGAAATTTGAAGATGAAATGTTCAAAAACTAAATATGAGAGTTTCTCAGTGACTTATTTCAAGACATGAGTTGGGAGCATTGAACAAGTATTTGAAAAAAAGATTCTTGAAATGATACAAGGAAGGTGCATTTCTAATATCATATGGTACTTTATTCCATAACCATACACCTCTTACTATAAATGATCTTTGAAGCTGACACGATCTGTAAAAAGGAATCTTAAGGATTTTATGTCTGTCACGAAGCTTAGACTATGCTGGAAGGTCTCTGTCTACGAATTGGAAGAGGTTAAATAGATACTCAGGAGCTTTGTTTTGAAAAAGAGTGTAAAGCAAATTACCCATAAAGAATTGTCTTCTTTTGGCAATATTAAGCAGATCAGCCTTAAGTCTGCATGGAGTTATGTGTTTATATTTAGGCAAATTGGAGATAAAACGGACACAGGCATTTAACGCACGCTCAAGCTTTAAATTTAAGTCGTCAGTCAAATCATCATATACTGAACAACCGTGGTCTAAATGGGGCATAATTAGACTCTCAACCAAAAATATTCGAGTGGAGGTAGGTGAAGATTCCTTATTCCTATATAGTTGATATAGAATTCTGTATGTTTTCCTTGAGATACTCTGTACCTGTTCCTTCCAGGACAAGGCACGGTTATGGAAATATCTCAGATCTTTGACCACTTCCGAAAAAGGGATAGTAAGATTCTCGATACGAAGGGTGGAAATGATGCCAGTGTTTCAACTTACGGATATGAAGTAGGCCCAACAACAATTGCCTGAGTTTTTCCCGGGTTAATTATAAGTCCAATCTTCCAGGCCCAGAAGATAACGCGATCGACATTCTGTTGGACTAGAACAAGTAATCTACTTAGTGAAAAAATTGTTCCTAATAAATAACTTTTGAAATAGTCAACATATTTTTGATAACTGCAATGTTGAAGTTCACTTACAAGGTCAGAAGTGAACAGATTGAAGAGGAGGGGGCCAGAATGGAGCCCTGAGGAACTCTACTCTTGACCTTCCACCAGTCGGAATTAAACCATCTGATGACAAAGTTTGACATGTTAAAAGATTTTGACTTTTGTAGGAGTGACTTATGGTTTACTATATAAAAAGCCTTCGAAAAATGAAACAGGACAACAGTCGTGATCTCTCTATTATCCATTGCTGATTTGAGATCCGTCGTTACGTTGAGGGAAGCAGTAGGAGTGCTATGTTTTGCCCAAAAAACCTGATTACATCAGGTCAATGGCGTTAGATATTTCAAGAAATTTGGAAAGTTGCAGGTGAACAATTTTTTCAAGTGGATTAGACAGTGCACATAAAATTGAAGTCGACCGGAAGTGTTTCGGAGAAGTGAGTTTAAAAATTTTAGGAATTGGGCATATAACAGCCTTCTTCCATACGTCTGGGAAGATGCCAACCTGAAGGGAAGCATTATAAATATGCAATAGAATAGGAACGATAATTGGAAGGGCAAGTTTAATCATTTTGATTAATATTCCATCAGCTCCAATGGCATTTGATATGATTTCAATTGTTTTCTCCAAAGTATTTCAGGTGGCATGTCATGAAAAAAGAAGTCAGACTCTTCAAATGTTGAATTGAGAGGGGTTGTGAAAGATGATAATGATGATAAGTGTAGAACTGGTAATGCAAAAAAAATTCTTTAAAAGGTCATCAGGCGGAAAATTGCTATCTATAGATTCGTGCTTGGGTGGGATTAAGTGTAAACATCGAAGGAGATGTTAAATGTCCTCTTTTTGGCTTTGTGTGTAATTTCGTTGTAATTGTATTGATTGAACGCATCTCTAGTCTTAGTTTGAACTAGGTTCCTGAGTGTACATAATTGAGCTAGTATCATACTGCTTTTTGTTCTTTTTGCAAATCAGCGCTTGCCATCACGTTCCTTTATCAGATATTCAATTTCAGATGTGATTCAGGGGGCAGCTTTATCAGAGTTTTTAGAAACGTGTAGCGGAGAAAATTTATTGAATGCGGAGACTGGGTAGTTAGTCAGAGCGTCAATTTTATTATTTATATCTGTATCTAGTAATATTTTTTTCTAATTATACATCGTTAGATACTCACGGAACCTATATTAATCAATATAAGGGAGATTCCGCGCAAGTCTTTGGGTTGGTTTTGAATCTAAATTATGGGAAAATTTAGAGGTAATGTTAATCAAGTCGTGGTTAGAGAAAAAAGGGATAGCATGATATTCGTAGGAGACAACTTTATCAATATCGCCTACAAGCATTGAGTCAATACGAGTACTGGAACGATCAGCATGGTGAGTAGAATCATGAGATACAATCGAGAGTCCCGAAGTGTGTACCTCAGATGTTAGATATTCAGAATGATTGGAAGCGTGATTTAAGTTAATACTTATATCTCCAGTAAGGATGACGTTATTAAAGTTAGGAATTAATGAAGCAATTACCGATTCAAGCTCTGTGCCATAGGATGCATTGGGTGGTTTATGAACTACTCCCAATAAAACACTATCAGAAGTTGACTCAAGTTCGACAAAGAGAAATTCGGTCGTGGCGTAAGTAGCTACTGGACTCACACCAACCACAGTCCCATTCACACTATCATGCAGAAAAAGGCAAACTCCACCACCTCTGCTCTCATCTCGGTCTCTTCGAAAGAGCGAATAGTTTTCAACTGCCACGAGGCTAGAGAGTATATTTGAAGTTATTTAGGACTCAGAAATAGCTATTATATGATAGGAACATGTACTGAAGAAATGATTGAATTCTAGAAAATGTGCCAAGAGAGATTGGGCGTTCACATAACAAATGCTGAAGGTATCCATGGATATATTAAGAGAAACATTTTATAAAAAAACAATTGAAAAAGAAGAAGCTCACGCAGCACACGTAAAAATTGACTGAGGCAAAAATCCATTATCAACACACCCCAAACTAAGTGAATACAATTCAAATTGGAAAATCGGTAATGAATACAAGTAAGAAAGATACGAGTACTGAAGTGATAATAAATAATATCGAAAAGAGTGGCGTAGATCTCTAGACAATTTTTCAACAAAAGTGGACATGATTTCTTAAATCGTTATCCGGATATCTGGAGAGCTGTGAATATTGGGATAGAATTAGCACATTTAAGGAATTCAAAGTACACAATGAAGCCTAATAGTATACAATTACTTTCAGAAAGACCAAAATCAAGATTTAAATTACTAGTTTAAGTACGAGATCATATTTGCCATCTGAAGATACATATGTACATACAAGGTATAAACAACTTGAAAATGTTGAAGATATATTTACCAAGGAGCATCACATAGCCAAACAATAATATCACACTATTGTTCATGTAACCATACCGTAGAAAGCCTAATTGCTATTGGAATCGTTCTACGTGTTGCAGCAGTGACAGCTGAACTCTCATTGTCTGGTGAGCTAAAATCGGTCCTAGAGATGTTTGGTACTTTTTTCCTCTGCTCGATTATTTTATCTCTTACAAACTGTCTACTAAATTTGGCAACGATGATGAGTGCGAGCAGTGGATGCGATGCTGAAGATTTACGAATGCGATAAACATTCATAAGGTCATCTTTAACCAACGAAGCATTAAGTGCCTTAGCAACTGATTTCAGGACCGCTTGAAGATCAATATTGGGCTTCATAGGTAACCCGTGAATCTCAAGGGTAGTTTGAAATGCAGCTTGTTCTTGGTAATTAAGAGAAGCTTCAAGTAAGGCTACCTTCAATTTCAGCGAGCTTGCCTCCATCTTTATCTGTGTGACCTGTTCAGCATTGCTAACAGCAGAAATTTTATACAGATGGATTCTGCGGGAATTCTCTGAAATGTCTATCTTGATTCAATGAACCGTAGTGTTCATATTTGTAATCCACTCATGCTGTTTTGTTCCGAATTCCTTGAAAAGATTTCTAATCTGTTCCTTTGACTGCACGGCTGCTTCCCTCTGAGCTTGTAAGACCGCACTGTGAATAGCCTCGATGTATCTAAGCAGCAGTTCCGCAGCAGTGCCAGAGAGGAGAAACTGTTGTAGGTGAAGGGTTAGCTACCTGATCCTTACTGGCAGGGTTGATACATCCACTTAGCAAGGAGCTTTGATTTAAACCTGAAGAGGTGTCGCTAGTATTCGGCAATTCGCAGTTTACGCAAATAAAATCCATTAATCCCTTTTTCAGATCATTAAGTGCTTCTTCTGTCTCGTGAAAAATCAGTGCATGTCCATCTGCATCCCCCCCACACACACATTCAGCAAGTAGGTAACCAACCCTCACCTAGCTGCGCCATGTCATTGTCGAATGCATTAAATAAGGGGCCAATAGTAAATAGACTGGAGAAGGCTCAGCCAATAATAATATATAATATTTGTCTTTTTTTGGCAAATGTAGTAAGACCAAGAAAAAAAATTCTTTATGTTTGATATTCAAATGCAAAAAATCGCAGTGTTGGGTAAAAATCAGCAAATTACATGAAAAATCAGCACATCAGCACTAAAGGTAAAAAATAAGCACATTTACCGACAAATCAGTGCGTCTGGTAACCCTGCCCATAGTTATATGTATTAACTACGGCGAGAGCTGTCGACCTCCAAAACTGAAAAACTGTCTTTTAAGCTCCAAAGAGCCCAAAAATCACCAAATGCAACATATATACTGCACTCCGGGCAAAAATACAATCACTGTGATATAATACAAAGTACAAAATTGCCTAATAAACAAGTTATGGCAAGTATCGAGCGAGACGAAACGGAGCAAATGTCAAGGACCGAGATGGGTCGAATTATTATCATATTGTCTTTAAATAATGCTAGAAGGTTGCAGCTTTTTCTGAAATATTTAATATTTTATCTACTTTTCACTCACAAAGAGACAATAATTGAAGAAATTCAACCAAACTGATTGTTTAAGCAAGTTCTTGTTGCTTATAACTAATAACTATCTTCTCTTATGTCAGTGCTAGATAGTTGCAGTTTTTTTCTGAAAGTTTTTAAGTTTTGTCTACTTTGTACTTAGAGTGAGGTAATAATTGATGAAATTGAGCACACATAATCGTTTGAATAAATTTTAATTGTTTATAACTACTTTCTCCTATATTAATGGTAGATAGTTTCGGTGTTTTTTTCGGAAATTTTTAACTTTTTGTCCACATTTCACTTAATAGGGTAATAATTAGTGAAAGTTAACACATATTATTGCTTGTAACTATCTTCCCTTAGATAATTGCTCGAAAGGTGAAGATTTTTTTTCAAATTTTCAACTTTTTCTAGTCATTTTAGTTATATACAAATAATAAATAAACATTAGAGAGAATTATCTCCCAAATAGTCTCTTTTTTCCACAAGCTGTGACGCCTAATTATAATTTATAATCATATTTATTAAAATAATTATAATTATTTCATTGAAATATACTACGAGTGTATAAAAGAAAGCTATTAACATAAGCATATGTACTTGGGTGCTTTCGAACGCATACTATTCATACGCACGTATACATGAAATACAACGCATTATGTGTAACGGATGGGTGCTTCCGAACGCCGACTATTTATTCTCTCGTATATGGGACATTCTTTTACAAATCGTACAGATTTGGACGAAAGTTGACCGACCCATTTTTGATTGAGCTAATACTTT
>JAWWEA010167712.1:0-14010 GCA_035222095.1 Andricus quercuspetiolicola | reverse complement strand
TAGAAATTTTACGATCAATATTACTGACATGAAAAGAATTTTTATCAACAAAACTCTTCGACAAGTGTAACACCTTGCTTCGGAAATCCTGCTGATCTAAAATAGGAATTTTGTGTATATTTGATTCAACATCCTTTACTATTTAAATCATTTGCTTCGACTTTTTATCACGCGGTTAATGAAACCTTGACCTAATCTGAGAATATCTGTAACTAAACGAAAGAAATAGAAAAAGAGAAGGAAGGGGATGTGGTTGGTTGCCATCTCATTTTTCTGTCCTTTTTTTTTGTTTTTTGTCCAGGAAAAAGAAGGAAATTTTTTTTTCTGACCTTTTCAGATCGCAGTCGGAGCATTTTTATTTTAATTTTTTGTTTGTTGTGGTCCAAATATAGTCATTTATTTCCTGTTTTTTTTCTTTTCCTTTTTGCAGGATTTGGATCCAGTTTGAATTCCTTAAATTATAATTCAATAGTCTCAACCACTGTTACAACCAAATCTTTCCTCCAAAGAATCTATTGATCTTTGGAAGCATATTTTTCTCTGATTTTCCATTTTATGTAATTTGTTACATACCACGATCAATTGGTTGGAAATTTTCTTTCTTCTAATATTTTTTGAAAATAAATTTATGATTAAAAACATCCCGTGATCGGCTTAAGGAACCGCTGCCCCCACACCTATCTGATTGTTATATTTTCTCCCCTCCCCCTTATTCGCCCCTTTTGCTTCCTAATTTTTCATAAACTATAACGTTTCAATTTAGGAAAAATGATTTTAAAAATAAAAAGGTTTGTAATAATATAATATTTCGTCGAATTTTTTCTTCTTTGGAATAAGATTTTCATTCAGCCAAGGCCTGGTATTTCCAAGGTCCGCTTCTGCACATAAGCTGAAGGAGAGCAGATAACAAATTCGATTACACTGCTCCAGTAAATAATGTAATGCAGCATCAGAAATTTCAAAAGATTTCAAAGAACATCTAGAAATCATTGGAAAATAAATATTGATCTAAAGTTCTCTTTTATTATTCTAATTATGCTTGGTAAAAGTAATTTTCTACAAAAATTATGATGCTGAGTTGGTTCATTGGATTTTCGAAAGCCAATTGTAATTCAGATCTGAAAAAAGGAATTTTTCCGAATATTCACAAAAGATTTGTCTTTAATAGGTGAATTTTTTTAAAGAATTACAATTTTTACCTGGATCGTGCGATTTTTGAAAAGAATTATGATTCTGATTTGAAACAGGAAATTTTCGTGCACTAATTTTTATTCTGAACTGAAGCAAAAAAATTACCGAGTACAGAAAATTCAAGTTTTTGAGATATAGCCGCACTTACACATGTACATTAGGGTGGCTCAAAAACACTTTTTTTAGAGGGCAACGATCCGCCCCATTTCATTCCAAATCCGAAAAGAGAAATTCCCTATTTTTTTTTTTTTTTTTTTTTTTTTATTTTATCAGGTGCCGGTTTTGACTTGAAGTTTCCCATGTAAATTACATGGGGAAGAATCACTTTTTTGAGTTTTTGGAATAATTTTTTAGGGTCTGGAAAAATTCAAAGGGAAAGTATGGAGGTTTGTGGAGAATTATACAACGAAGAATTTTATGTGTCAGACATATGGGTTTGACACCCCTAACACACTCTTATGAGTCCCTGAAAACACCCTTAAAACCAAAAACGTCAATTCTTCATAAAATCGACATTTTGAGTACTGTATTCTCGTCTTTTTTTACTTAAAATTATTTATATTGGTCTAGTGGAATGTTTATGAATATTGTTTAATTATTTTCAATTATTTAAACAAATGGAATTTGTTTAGATAATTTTTTTCGCAAATTCGTTTTTTCCGTTAAAACTGATTACTACTCGTCTAGTGGAATATTTATTAACATTGGTTTAATAATTTTGAATTATTTAAACAAATGGGAATTCCTTAAGTAATTTCTGTTTCAAAAATTCTTCTTTTGATCAAAAATAATTAATATTTCTTTAGTGAAATGTTTATCAACATTGGTTGATTAATTTTTAATTGTTTAACAAATTCCATCTGTTTCAATAATTTTTTTCTGAAATTTTTTTTTTAATAAAAATTATTACTGTTCGTCTAGTGAAATATTTATCACTATTGGTCAATTAATTTTTAATCATGTAAACAAATTTCATTTGTTTTAAGAAGGTTTATTTCTTCTAAAAATTCGTCAACTGGCAATTTATTATCGTTAATAACATAAATTTATTTTGGAATATTTTAAAATTGTATATACACTAAATTATTATTAATCATTTTCAAAATTTACTTAAATTTTTTCTAAAATTATTGAATATGTCAAAATAGCAAAATTTCGCTTTAAAATCTTTTACACTTTGCAGCTTTGTAGATTGAGAGGCGTAGCTTAAGTAATCGGAAAGATTTGTTAAAATTTTATTTTCCTAAATTTAAGATAAGGGTTTAAGTATTTATAAAATGGTTTTAGTTTTTGTAATTTTTTCTGGTTTTTGGCATATTTTTGAAGCAAAATAATAAAATTGTTTACTCAGAAAAAAAATAATTATTTTTTGAACTATATGATACATATAAGTTCAAATTTCATACAAAAATGTTAATAGTGATAAATAAATATGTTTGATAAAATTAGGCGATTGTACAAGATTTTCAGCTTTATTCAAACATTTAGATGTTGACTGCGATACTTGTAAAAAGACTGTACGTCACCTCCAGCAAGGTTGTTCTTCAGGTTATTTTTCCTCAAATATATGACATTGAATTATTCAGACACCCAATCTATTTTATCTTGCTTTAGTCATGCCTTGCGTCTAGATTTGCCGAAAATATTTGTTTAATCATCAACGAATTTTAATTAACAGGAGATAATTTTATTCCGTAATTTATTCTTTACATTTTATTCGACATATTTTTATTTAATATTGTTGAGAAATTTTTAATTAAATTAAATTAAATTATATTACATTAAACTTCAAGTTCTAAAATCAATATTTCTGAAGAACTTCACTGCTTCTTAGATAAGGAAAATTTCCATAAAAACTTTGCAGATAGAAAAGAATCTAGCAGGGAATAAAGCATCCCATTGCTTATTAATATTAAATGAAAATTTCTACTTTTGTCTTACATGGAATATGTTTAAAGGCTTTCAAATTGAAAATTACTTCCATGGACACGTGGAAAGAACTAAATTTCTAATTCTTCATTAACAACGTTTTATTTTGGGGATAAGGATATAAAAAATAAATTTTAAAATGTTTAAAAAGTAAGTCCAAGGCCCAGGTCTGTACATTATTCGAAGGAAAGAGGAAAAGCATTTAGCTAAAAAAATGTAAAAACAATGTAATAGATTATACTGATAATAATAATAATAAATTTGACGATTATTGTAGATTCATTATTATTTCTTCACATTCATCAAAAGGGTACAAACAATCATAATTAATGAAAATTACAACTAATTTAAAAACAGCCCGTGGCTCTATTATACTATATTCAACTGAAAAAATGAGACAAGAGACTTTACCTAATGCATGTTTTGATTTGTGCTTTAATTTCATTTGAATTAATTTACTGTAAAAGAAAACTGAATAATTTTGTAATTTAAATGTTCAGAAAACTTTAGGGACATCAATTTTTAAGACTTTAAACTTGAAATTAATGAAATATTAATGTTTTGTTTAAATTTGGCATTCCAATTGAAATCTGAAATTACTCATTTCCTAATAACTGAATTTGGACCAATTTCAACAAAACTGTCTTAAACAATTGAAGCTCGCAATTTGAAAAAAGAACTGAGAATTCCTGCAATTAGAAATATTTCAATTTTAAACGCTAATAATTTAAACTTGTGAAATTATTATAAACCATCAATTATAAATTATTTAATTCGTTAAG
The DNA here is from genome assembly GCA_035222095.1 of Andricus quercuspetiolicola. Classification (NCBI taxonomy): domain Eukaryota; kingdom Metazoa; phylum Arthropoda; class Insecta; order Hymenoptera; family Cynipidae; genus Andricus; species Andricus quercuspetiolicola. Next base: position 10,108 of record JAWWEA010167712.1, on the reverse strand, counting down.
TTTTCAATGATATACATACAATTTTGCATGTTTTTAATTTTCGGTTTGAAAGTCTCAATGTGATTAAAATTGAAACTAAGTGACTAACTAGTGAAAAAAAACGGAAAAAGTCGATTATCCGCATTTTTATTAAAAAAGTCACATTTTTACAAGTGAGTTAAAAAAGTTGCACGATCTAGCCGTGAAACATTTTTCAAAGATTTTGCTTTTTAATATTTGTACGTCTAACACGTTGTTTTCTTCAAAAAATCCATTTTCTTGTATTTTGACAGAATTTCGATTAAATTGAAAGCTATGGTAGTTTTATTGTAAAACATGCAGTTAACAAATTTCTTTCTATCTACTCTAGATAAAAAATGTTGACCTCAAATTTTTATTTTGACCTTTACAACTGAAATTTACCCTTCGTACTTGGTTAAAATATTTCTAAAAATAAATTTTCTTTAAGCATTACGCCTAGATCCGAAAGTGCTATTTTGGATAGTACAAAATAACCGAACAAGTTATTTTACCCTTTTAATATTTGTTTTTTATTTCACATTAACTTCCACTGGCAGTTATTTTAGGAAATGTACACAAACAGCATTTTTCTAAATAAATAACAAATTTTCGTATTTGCCTTTTTTTGCCTGGATTGGACGGAAAATCGAAATTTATTTCAAAAACATTTTTCATGATTAATATAAAAACTATGAGTATTGTCAAAAAATAATGTTAGCCAAGGTTGTATACCTTTTTGAGATTAGCAATATAGTTACTTAACATTTTTTTGGATCTCTCAGAGTTTTACTGAAAAAAATATTTTTTTTTAAATTTTAACGTTTAAAACAAAAAAAAGCTATGCACTTTTCAAAAAATGATACAAAAAACGCTTATAGATATTTTTTAAGTGAACAAATTTGCTTGTTAACATTTTGCACGATTGAAAAAAATATGGGTCCTATCAAAAAAATGGTTGAAAGTAAATTTGTAGACCTTTTTGACATGAATAATTTTACTTCTTAACACTTCTTTCGTATCTCGTATAAGTTTGCTACAAAATGGAATTTTTCATTTTTAATAGCATTTTTCACGATTAAAACAAAAAATATGTATCTTATCAACAAAATGGTTTGTAGTAAATTTGCAGACTATTTTGAGATGAACAATTTTACTTCCTAAAATCTTTTGCGTATCTCATAGTTTTGTTGCAAAATTGAATTTTTTATTTTTAACAAAATTTTTTACGATTAAAATAAAAAATGTGCTTCTTGACAAAAAATGGTCAGAAGTAAATTTGTAGATCTTTTTGATATGAACTATTTCACTCCTTAACATTTTTTTCGTATATCTCATATAATTTTGCTGCAAAATGGAATTTGTTATTTTCAATAACATTTTCCAGAAATAAAATAAAAAATGCGTTTTATCGAAAACATGTACATGAATAAATTTTTGGGCCTTTTTGAGATGAAGAATTTTACTTCTTAACAATTTTTCCGTATCTCGTATAGTTTTGCTGCAAAATGCAATTTTATATTTTTTAAACAGCATATTCGATGGATAAAACCGGTAAACTTGACAATTTAAGAAATCTAAGGATTATTATATGTACAACATTTATTTTCGTACAATATTCTAATTTTGAATCTTTTAATTTTAAATTATTCAGATTCAAAATCTTGGTTTTTAGAAATTACACTGATCAGCCTTTTGCTTTTCCAGGAAATTATAAATAAATAATAAATTAAAAATCGTCCTGAGAATCGACACGCCTTTTATAAAAGGTATCTTACAAAATTCTTCAAAAATCTTCACAAGCTTTAATTATTTTTGAATCCTTTCAAAACTTCTGAATATTTCCAAAATTTACTTCAATTTTTTCTAGAATTATTCAATGTGGCAAAATAGCCAAATTTCGCTTTGAAATCTTTTACATTAAATTTTTTAACAAATAGCAAATACTTTTCTGATAATAGAAAAGTACCTTTCTTCATCATCGGATTTTTAATACACCAGCCTATTAAAAATTATTAATTATAAAATAATTTCATCGTGTATTTGAAAGTTACATTTTCTAGTCGAGTTAAATCGAACGATTTTTTTAACTTGCCTGAAAATTGGCCAAACGCTGTAATTTTATATGTATATTACCATCAGTGCTTGCCACATTAGTGATTTGTCATTGATAAGAGATAACAATTGATGTATATCTATCAAAGTTCTAAAAAAAAGAAGCACAAGCCAAAGATGAAGGGAATACTTACAAATTATAAATTTAATAAATTTTTCCATTACTTTTCGTTATTTCAAAAATACCTTCTTACACAATTACCAGCACCTTGAACTTATTTTTTGTAAGATTTTTACAGAATAATTCAGTAAACAGGTGGTATATATGTTCTAGTATATAAGGCACAATTAAATACTGTGGCAAGTTTACTTCGTGAAATAATAATTCCGGGTTTCGCAATATTTTGTTTTTTACTTAAATATCAAATTATATTTAAAAATTCGTCTTTCAAATCCCTCACAAATTATTTTTCATACGTTGCTTGTAATAGCTCATCCTCATTAAAAACTTAAAAAGGTCAATCTTCAGTTAAAAAAATTATTTTTTGACGAACAAAAATTAATCTCCAACAAAATATTTTAATTTACTACAAAGAACATTAATCATCCAACAATTAGTTGAGTTTTCAAAGAAAAACATACGTTTTTATCAAAATAGTTATATTTTCAACCAAAGAGATGAATTTTCAACTAAAATGATGAATCTTCAACAAACAAAAAAATGAACTTTTAACAAAGTTTCTCAATTTCTAACCAAAATAGTCCAATTCTTAATCAAAGAGATTAACACTTAAAGAAGAATTTCGAATTTCTATCAAACAAAAAAACCAAATTTCAACAAAATACTACTCTTGACCAATATTCTTGATCAATTTTTACCAAAAGTGAAAAGGTAAATCGTCAGTTAAAAAAAATCAATTTTTGACAAAGAAAAATAAATCTTCCACACAATATTTTAATCTAAAACAAAGTAAATTAATCACCAAACAATTAGGTGAATTTTGAAAAAAAAATGATTTGTTTATCAAAGTACTTAAATTTTCAACCAAAAAGATGAATTTTCAAATAAAATGATGCATCTTGAACCAGAAAATTTATTTGTAAAAAAGTAGCTCCATTTTAAACCAAAAACATAAATTTTCCGAAATTAAACAAAATTCCTACAAAAAAAACAAAATTTCAACAAAATACATTTTATTTTAACTAATTAAGACCAATTTTTACGGATAATAAAGAAGATCAATTTTCAGCTAAAAAAATTGATTTTTTACTACAAAAATTATTCTTTAATAAAATATTTGCATTTTTAACAAAGCAGCTAATCAACAAACAAATAGTTCAACTTTCAACAATAAACATCAACTTTTCCCCAAAGTAGTTACATTTTCAATCAACGAGAGGAATTTCCAACCAAAAAATTCGATTTTTAACAAAGTAATTCAATTTTCAACCAAGATTGATAATTTTTAACCAAAAATGATGCATTTTCAACCAAAAAATGAATCTTTAACAAAATAGTTTGATTTTCAACCAAAAATATGAATTTTTAAACAAGAATCTTGATTTCCTATCAAACGTGAAAATGAAAATTTACCAAAGTATATTTATTTTTTAACTAAGAAAGACCAATTTTTACCAAAAATGAAAAAAAATCAGTTAAAAAGATTAATGTTTAAGAAAGCAACTAATCTTCCACAAAATGTTTAACTTGTTTTAATTCAACCATTTTCAACTAAAATCAAGAATCCTCAACCAAAACAATTAACTTTTATCAAAGTAGTTCAACTTCCAAACAAGCAGTTGAATTTTTAACTTAAAAAGGCAAATTTTCATATAAAATTGGAATACTTAAGTTTTCAGCTAAAATATTGATTTTAAAGCAAAAGAAGAAGTCTTTGACAGTATGGTTTAATTTTCAAGCAAGTGATTTATTTTTCTGCCAAAATAATTCGATTTCCAATTCAAAAAGATAAATTTTCAACATAGGATTTAAATTAGAAACAAAATTGACAATACAGTTTAATTTTCAAGCGAAGAAAATATTTATTTACAAAAATAATTTCATTTCCAACAGTTGGATTAAAAATTTATTTAGAAATTATTTCAGAAGGTATTTCAAAATTTTAGAAGTTTTATAGTAAATCGAAGATTTTGAAATAAAATTTCAAATGTTTTTTAAGGATTTTAAAAGATTTTGAAACTAAGTTTTGCAATTTTAAAAAATAATAAAATTGTAGAAAAAATTCGAATAGGTTTGAGAGATATTTAGAACTTTTAAAAAAATACAAAAATAATATTAAACTTGAAAGGATTTTGACAAACTTAAAACTTTCAAGGCAATTTCAGGAATAATACGAGTCAGCTTAAAGATATTTAGGATCTTTAAAGGTGTATAAGAGAAGAAAAAATATTTTTTACCTTTGAAAGACTTCCAAAAATTTATAAACTTAAATTTTCCTGTAAAATAGGAAAAATTTTGTTTTAGAAATTTACTAAATACCTACAAAGTGTTCAAAAATCTTCTCAAATTTTTGGAGAAAACCAGGAAAATCTGGAAAATTATATTTATATAATCTTGAAATAAATAAAGTAAAGAAATCACAAAAGTAAATAGTTCTTCGAAATTTTTATTTTGTATTAAGCCTTATTTTTCCCTTCAAAATTATAATTTGCCTAAAACTTTTATTTTTCATGGCTGAGAAATCTTTTTCAGTTGAAAATTCATCTTTTGGTTTGAAAATTTATCTTTTTTAGTGAAAACCTAATTTTTTTATTAAAATTTCAACGCTTTGGTTTAAAACTGAAATGTTTTTTGGTTAAGAATTAAACTATTTTGTTAAAAATTCCTCTCTTTGAATGAATTCACCTCTGATTGATTTAAAATTGAAATAGTCTTTAGTCATAATTCAACAATTAAATTTTTCGTTGGAAAATCATTTTTGGTTGAAAATTCATCATATTAGTTCAAAGCTTACCTAATTGGTTGAAAAATATAATAATTTTTTTAAAAATTAGTTTCTTTACGAATTCACCTTTCCTGATTTAAAATACAATTTTTTTTAAATGGAAATATCAACTATTATACTTTTTCGTTAGAAATTCATCTGTTTTTGTTTCCAAATTCAACTTTTTGGTTGACGACAAGCTTCCTTGTTGAAACTTTGATTTGACATATCTGAAATCTTCGAAAGTCGTTTTCAGTTTTCTCGAAAATCTTGGAAAAATTATATTTCTGTAACCTTAAAAAAAAAAAATAAACCTAAATGATAGTTATGAGAAATTTTTATCTTGTATTAGAATTTCCTTTCCCTTCTAAATTATAATTTGCCTAAAACTCTTATTTTTCTTGACTGAAAAGTCTTTTTTGATTGAAAATTCGGCTAATTTTGTTGAACTACCTTGTTCAAAATTCACTTGGTTGGTCGAAAATTAATTATTCTTGTTCAAAATGTATCTCTGAATGAAAAGTGTAACTATTTTGTTAAAAATTAGTCTTTTTTATGAATTCATATGTTTTTGCTTTAAAGTAAATCCACTAAATAATCTAAAAAATCTACATAATCTGAAATATGAAATCTTTTCTATTTATTGCAAAACAATTATAAAATAAAATTTTCAGTCTGCTTATTCTAACAGTAGAAGATAAATTTTATGATTTAAAGAAATGTGTGAATGTATGTCGACAAAATGTGAACGTGGTGGGATAACGACGATAACAGCTCGTAATTAAATAGGCTTTACTTCCATGTTTGAAAGACGAAATTCATTAAAATTTCACAATTATTTTTACCGCTCTTATTGTACTGCGATCAGTTGAATTACCTTGAAATTCTCATAAATATTTATTTTTATCTTGAGTTGCTGTAAAATACGTAATAATTTTTCAGTTTAAAAAAATTAATTTTCAAACAAAAAGAATTTTCTACTAGTTCAATTAAATCAAACGACGAATTTTTAATCGAATAGTTAAATTTGATACCAAATTGTTGCATTTTCAAGTCATACAGAGGAATTAGGAATCAATTGTAGCAATTTTTAAAAACTGGTTGAACTTTAAACCAAGTTTTCGATTTTTCAACCAAAGGATACTAATTTTCAACAAAATAGTCGAATTTTCAGTCAGACTAAATAAATTTTCAACCGACGACTTGAATTTTCAACGAAAAAGGATGAATCTTCTACTACGAAAGATAAATTTTCTACCAAGAAAGAGGAATTTTTCACCATAAAAGATGAATCTTTAATACAGAAAAACGAGATTTTAACAAATTGGTTGAATTCTCATCCAAAAATGATACCTTCCAAAATATTTGAATTTTCAATCGACAAAGTGCAAACAATTGGTGGAAATTATCAAACAAGAAAGATGCATTTTCAACCAGAACTTCAACCAAAAATACGAATTCTTGAATCTTCGGATAAAAAAAGATTTTTTTCATCAAAAATGGAATAATAAAAATGTTCAGTTAAAAAAGTCAACTTGAAAAAAGAGAATTTTCAACAAAATAGTTGAATTCTCAACAAAAACAGATTAATTTTCAACCATATTCATTGAATTTTCGACCAAAAGGGATGAACATACAACCAAAAAAGATTACTTTTTTACCAAAAAAGACGAATTTTCAATCCAAAAGAACGAAATCTTAAGAAACAAGTTGAATTTTCTTCCAAGAAAAATGACTCTAACCAAATAGTTGAATTTTCAACTTACGTGGTGCAACCAATTGGTCGAAATTTTCAAGCAAAAAAGATAAAAATTCAACCAAAATATTACGCTTTTTTACCAAAAGACAAATTTTTAACAAAATAGAAGAATCGTTAAAATTATAGATAAATTTCCCATCAAGAAGGATGCATTTTCAACTTAATAGTTGAATTTTCAACTAAAAAAAGTTTTTTTGACAGACAGACAGACATATTCATAAAAACAATTTTTTCTGACTCAGTGGATCTCAAAATGTCGAAAATTGACAAAAACTGGATAGGTTCAAAATCATATGAATCTAAGACACGACATCTAAATGATGAGAATGTAAAAATTCACATTTTTCCGCTAAACTATGGTTGATATTGAAAAGTGGTAACAAACAATTTTGTGGGTTTACTTAAGACAAGCAATTTAGCTGTTGCCCATTTTATCGTATTTTACACTTTTTAGCCTAATATTTGAATTTTCGATTTCTCTGAGGCATTTTCTATGTTTAAAATGAAAGTTATTATTCCTATTAGAAAATAGTTGGGAGCAATTTTGTAGAACTATTGAAATCAAATAATTTTGGTTTCTTGTCTTTTTACTGTATCTTGTGCAGTGCCCTGGGAAAGTTGCTTTATTAAATTTTTCGGTTTGATTTTCCATGAATAAAACCATAAAAATTGACAGTAGAAGGCTGGCTAACGAACTTGACCTGAATTTTCGGACCAAAAACCTGGGTGCAAAAGGAAATTCGAATCAGAAAGTTCATTCAAAAGTTATCGCGTCATCAGGCTACAGACAGACAGATGGACGGACAGACAGACAAACAGATATGTTCACAAAAACCGTTTTTTCTGACTCGAAAGGTCTCAAAACGTCGAGAATTAACGAAAACTGGATAGGTCCAAAGTCACATGTATCTAAGACAATCCTTCTAAATGATGAGAATGTGAAAAAATTTCATTAAAATAAAAAAGTCAACCCTCAAAACAGTAGAGTAGTTTTTGAATTATGTGAGGATATATTTTTTTTAAATTCTTTTTTTCGGGAACTACTGAACACGTTTCGTTTTTCTTTTTTTTTAAATGAAAGCTTTTCTCAAGCACTTTCATAATATGTATATAAATGTGTGTAAAAGTCTTTCTAAAGCTGAAAATAATCAGAAGAAAGAATTATGTCGTTTAAAAATCCATTTTTTAATGCACTAGATCTTTGTGTGACAAAATAATTCTTTAATTTTCGGACTTAACGGAAAAAGCTACATAAGAAAGTATCAATGACTCTTTCGACATCGATGCTGAAATTAGTGAAAATTTGGGGTTTGTAGTTTTTAAAGGTCATGTGATATTGATGCAAGCACTTAATCTTCGCGAATATTTATTTCAGATGTATCTGAAAGGCACGCAGGTCTCGAGTGCACAGCAGAAACAGTTGTCGAGAATACGTAGTTCCAGTATATGCGGCACTTCTCATTTTCGACAATTGACTCTATTCCTTTAGGAGCGTTTAGCGGAGCGGTGTTAGGGCTAATGCCGTAAGAGTGACACAGATGATAATAAAGCACTCTTAGTGCCGCATTGTGCCTTTGGATGTAGGTCGTTCCCGCATGAGTCGGACAACTAGATATGCAATAAAGTCATCCATGGACTGGGTTGCAGGCAAATGCATGTTAAGGGAACCTACAGCTCAAGGTGGGATCCAAACAAGCAGTACCTCGTTAAAAGTACAAAGAAAAATTTCCTGAAGTAATAGCTCAGAGGTGGAATACCGGAACTATAACGTGAAGTCTGAACGCCTAACCGCCTGAGCTACAAACAAATATTATGAGCAGCTTCCTCAGTATAGCCCAATGAAATGAGGAAGCTGATTTTTCTCTCATGCTTAAGATTTTTATAGCCCAATATATCGAATACATTTTTGTTAAGAGTTGGATTTTTTTTTTAATAGTCGGCACGGGGATGTTCCAGTGTATGCGAGATCCTCAATCACGGAGGAATTTTCAAATGCATTTGCACCTTGAAATCTTTTTCCTTTCTATTACACTAAATCTGCACGTTTTTTATGCATATTGCATACTTTAAGTAATATCCATATTCTCAGTAATCACCAAGAAACGTGTTACGTATTTTATGGTAATGAATACAAACGATGCTAATCAATCTTTCGCTATTTTTCCACATGTGATTGCATCTGTTGCAAATATTTATGTGTGTACACTCACACGCCTCAAGTAACGGCTAATCAATCCTCATTTCTCATTCGCAACACATTTCTATTCCCTTTGTTACCTTTACCTCAAACACTCGCACCTACGTTTCCCGCCTTTGTGAAAGTATCACGAAAACGATTCACGCTCCTAAGTAGTGCAATGTTGGAAGACACCAGTATTTCTCAAATGAGTCTATTCATAATTCAACGCCAGTCCCTCAGATGGAAAGTAAAATTTAATTGCTTGCAATATCTACAGGTGCATGCGCTTTTCAATATCACATGAGAATAAATTATTAGAATGATGTTGATATTGAAAGTTTTTGTAATTGGAGGATTTAATTGAAACTGAGTTAGAAAATTAGTGTAATTTTCTTTTATAAAATTCGCTTTAAAGAAAAATTGTTATGCCACCTAAAATAAGTTGAATGAAGTACAATTACAGTTATTATCAACAATTAACATATTGAAATAAAATATGGAGGTTTTAAATTCATTATTTTCAGTTTTTCGATTTTCACTTTAGAGAATAGCCCATGTGGAAAATTTTCACAGCAGTCTGGTGCCATGTCTGGCCCAGGTCTGTACTCACTTGGACCGTCTAGTCTGGAAGATCTGATCTGGCCCAGGACTAGCGCTAGTCTTACCCAAGTCTGACTTTATCTGGACTGTGTAGTCTGGAAGGTGTGGCCTGGCCCAGGACTGGCGCTGCTTAGCTATCCAAGAACAATAAAAGTTCTAAGATCGGTCTACAAGGTCTGGTCTGACCCAATACTGGCGCTTATCAGCTATCCAAGAGCAAAAAAGGTTATAAGTAAAATAATAAAATATAAGAAATTCACAGTTTCAAACCAAGACTTTTTTTCTTATCACTTTCATAGTCTGGTCCGGTACAGGTTTGGTGCTGACCAGCTGAATACACTAATAGTGAGAAATGATTTTTTCCTAGTAATTAAAAAAATAAATAAGAGTCTAGCCAGCGACTGATCAGCCTCCAAGTAGGGTCTAATTAGCCAATAATTAGTAGCTGAACAGCCAATAACTAGTGGCTGACCATACAGTCTGATCCGGATCTAGCAAAAAAAAAAATTACACTTTTGACCAGGCCCAGGCCAGACCATCTGGCCAGCGTCAAAACTGTAAACTAGACGTTCT
>JAWWEA010161111.1:0-14054 GCA_035222095.1 Andricus quercuspetiolicola | reverse complement strand
TTTTCTCTATTCTGATGTAATGTGATTGATATTTATATTGGTTTGACCTACTGACCGTCATTCGATTTTCAGGTAGTTTCATTTGGATTATTTAATTTGACCCATTGACTCTTATTTGATTTTCGGGTAGCAGGTAGTGAGGACGTCTGTTCATCGCTTTTGCTGCCTGTTTATTTAAATTTTTTATTACCTTGATAAGGGTGCTGTAAGAGTGCCGAAACGTCGGTAATTATTTTTATTTTTATTGTGATTTGTTAAAATATAAGAATATAAAAAAGAAGACGAAAGAAAGAAGAAAAGAGAAGGAAGGGGATGTGGTTGGTTGCCTTCTCATTTTTCTTTCCTCTTTTTTTGTTTTTTTGTCCAGGAGGAAGAAATTTTCTTGGATTTTTCAGATCACGGTAGGAGCATTTTTATTTTTATTTATTTTTATTTTTTTTTATTTATTATTTTTTTTTTTGGTCCAAATTTGGTCGTATGTTTCCTGTTTTTTTGCAGGAATTTTTATCGATCTTACAGTAGATAAACAATTAAGTATATCTAATAAAGTAGTATAACGATCTATCGCAAAAACGTCGCAATCATTGTTGTTGAAAACCTGATTGACTTTTCATAACTTGGAACTATTCAATATTATGAATTTGACATTTAAAAGAATAAATCTCCAAGTAAATCCTCATGAAAAAAATTATTAACAATCCTATGACTAGAAAAATTTGTGCTTATTTAATTGCTCTCATTTGCTGGTGTTTCTCCTGGCAGGCCACTTTTTTCTTCTTCTTCTTCTGGCAAATAACATTGCCCTGACAAGTGTTTTTCTCCTGCCAAGCCGCGCCTTAATGTCACATTGTATTATCAACATTTGCTGGGTGACGTCTTTGGAATACTCGAGAGTGGAAACTATATTGCTGGAATATATACATACATTCTTCGCACTCGTGCTAGAGGACGAGTAAAAATGAACATGCAAAGCGGGAAGATTACCCCACTGACCAGAGATGAAAAGGGGAAACTGAAAGACGAAATAAAAGGGGTCCTGGGAAAATACATTCCTGAATCACAGTGGCACGGGAAAAAATGTACTTAATTATACTTTCTAGCATTGCCATATTGTTTCAAAAAATAAATCTAGCTTCTATGTATTCATTCAAATTTGAACACTTTAGCGAGATGAATGAAAAACGAAAGTAATTCTTTCGTCAGATTGATTTATGAGGTATAAATATTAATATCTCATAAGGACAATCTTGACACCCATTGTTTAAATACTAATTAGATAGACTGGTCACGAAATTCTTCATTAACGTGTAAATCAGTTTTAACTCTGATTGCAAAAAATGAGGATCGTTTACACTGTGCTCTTTATCTTGACGGTGATTCTTTGTACAATTGGTGAATATAATACTATACTATGTCCATAATCATAAAAACGTTTTTAAAGTTCGCTTGAACGAAAATTTCTGCATCTTCATATGCATTCTATCATAATTGCTATGATTTCTGAGCTCTCTTTGAGTTTGCCCCAAATAAACACGTAATTATCTTATCAGAACTCTATAAAAACCTATCTAGACAAAAAACTGGTCTGATATTATGCGTCCCAATGTCAGATATTTCTATCAAGTCTTATCACTTGCGACATCATTTATTTTTTTATCAAAAGTTTCAAATTATAACTCAATCTGGCCTCATCGGCATAAAACTAGTTTTGAATTCTCTGTTTCGGAATGCCTGAAATTTCTGTCGAATTCTACTCCTACAGAAATCTTATACTTTTTTATCTATAGTTTTTAATTACAACTTCATTAAATGTTATCGCTGCAAACCTTACATTAAATCATATATGTTAGAATGTTAAGCATATTATTCGTTATTGATTAAAAGCGAACAAAAAAATATATTCGGAATAAATCTATAAGCTTTTCTTACTTTTATAAGCGAAATTACTTTTGAGTCAATGTAAAGGATGAATTTAATTCCGAAATGTATCATTAATATTTTTCTGTGTCGGTCTACAGAGTTTATCCAAATGTACAATTCCTATCTACAGTTGAAGGAAGCATCACTATGAGCCAACTTATTGCTGAAAACGGAACGTCTTAGCTGTGCACCTATGTAGATTATTATTATTACGTCAAAAAAGTTCAGCCTTAAAAAAAATCGATCGTCTTTTTCTTGTTGCAGAGTTAAGTTGGCAGTTTGAATGTTTGCCTAATGGCGCCCCTGTTCCTGGTTTTCCTCGTGGCAGCCCATATACTTCTCCTGTTTCCGACATACAAGATCCTCCTGCCAGTTCCCATCCTTTTTCCAGACCTCATTCTCCGCTCAGGTCTCCTTCTGCTGCCGAAGTTCCTCATCGTGAAAGGTCCCTGTCTCCTCCTGCCAGCCATATAGATCCACCTACCCGGCTTCCTTCGTCTGACGGAAATGGATATGAACTTGACCAACTTCAATTTATTCGGCTTACTCCCATTAAAAATCCCCACCGTCAATTCGTACTTCGTAAATATACTTTCCCTGCGGACAAACGAATCAAGATATTCGCAGGACATAATTTTTTCCCGCCCGTGCCAACCCAAGAACAAATTATATTATCATCATTAGATTGCGACGTCTTTGCTATATTGAGGAGTAATAATATGCTTGCTGGATTATATAAACATAATCCTCGCATCAAATCTAAAGGACGGGTGAAAATAAACATGCAGAGCGGCAGGATTACTTCATTGACCCCAGATGAAACGGAGGAGGTTCCTATAGGCCACATTCATCCAATACAAAATAATTTTAGGGTAGAGCATGTAATCCACGAAGATAGGTAAGTTTCTTTCTAAACGGATCTAGTTATCGTCATTCTTTTTCTCAATTGACTTTTTGATCACTCTTTTGAGATGAAGACAATATAGTCACTTTTTGAATAGAAATATCACTTCAGTGCTTCCTCTGCTAAATTGAAGTAGAGAACTCAAGGATTTCTGAACTTTATTAAATATTTTTGAATTTCTTTCAATTCCTTGAATTCTTCTGAATTTTATCAGAGTCTTATTCACTGATTCTGATTATTCCCATTTATCTCATTTCCATAAAAGTCTTTTTTATTTACTTGAAGTATCCTTCAATTAATTTTGATTTCGTATGACCTTATTCTCTCGCCAGATCTCCTTCTCCTGCTGAGCTCCATCTTCCTGCCACGTCCAGATCTACACCTGCTATTCAATTTTCTAACGTACTTGGATATGGACTGGACCAACTTCAATTCATTCGGCTTTATTACAAAGAAAGTCCACAGCGGTTGTTTGAACTTCGAAGATATACTTTTCCGGCGGATAAACCAATAAGGATAATTGCAGGACCGCGTCGCTATGCGCCCATTCCAATTAAAGAACAAATTGTATTATCAACATTCGTTGGTGATGTATTTGCAATATTCGAGAGCAGTAATGTTCTTGCTGGAATATATACACATACTCCTTGCAGTAAAAATCAAAGACGGGCAAAAATTAACATGGAAAGCGGCACGATTATCTTATTGACCCCAGATGAAATTAGGGAAACTCCAGTAGGTCCAAAACTCCAGATCAAGGTTCATTATGCAGTAGATCTTGTATACCAAAATCCTCTCCACCCTTGAGAAAATGTAAAACTAACATATAAAATAGGTTACACACTAAAATCATCCTAAACTGTTACAAGTAACTGGTATTTGCAAACAATAGTAAAAGTTTAATGTATCATGGTTCATAAGACTTCAATCATTCGGCAGTGCTTCAGCCAGTCTTTTTTAAAACAAAGTAAAAAGAAGTTCCGTTTGAGTCACTCACGCAAATAGTCTTTGAGAAATATTATTATAGGTTTATAATGATTTATCTTCAACAATTTTCTTGTGGGGTGATCGATCTGATTTAGATACGAAAATATTTGTCTACGGCAAGAATTTTCATAAAATTAGTTAGCTATATTTGGAAATGTTATTGTACGCTGTCAACATGCGACCAGTGAATCGTTTCTTGTATCGAACCTGCAAATGAGACATTTGCAAATGAGAAAAATTTTCACATGAGGAGACTTTGAATTAAAATCTGTTTAGCCTGTATAAAGAGGTAGTGTAACGATACGTCTTGAAAATATCGCAATCATTATTGTCGGAATCCTAAATGGCTTTTCATTACTTTCAATTGTTTTAAGTCTCAAATTTGAATTTTGATAATTGGATCTGAAAACAATTCCATTTAATTAAAAATAAAAGAAAGCCGTACGCAATAAAAAATTCTGCTTATCTGATATTCCTGCGCAGTTAAATTGAAGCTCTGAGATTATGCAATGAATCAGAGAAAATAATACACATGTTTTATGTTTGATTAAGATAAATTAGAGAAGTAATTCGTTTTATCTCACAGTCATGTACAAGTAAAAGCAAATATAGTAATCGTATAATTCACATTTATTATTTAATCGATTCGTTATCTTTCAGCACCTACTGCGTGACATTTTGAAATCCTGAATAAAGTTATAATTAATTATTTGAAATAAGAATAGAAAAAATTATAAGTTCTCAAAATAATATAAATTGGACCTCATTTGAACAATTGATTTATTCAAACATTTCTAAAGAACGAAAGATCATTCCAAAGAATCATAAAATGGCAAAATAAAAAACAATCTCCTTTGATTTCAGCAATTATTATAGTTTTTAATTTCCTTTCAGTTTACCGTATGTAAACATTATTGCAATATTGTAAGCATTAATGCATTTATTATAAGATGATAGCTCATCTCTTTCATTCCAAATTGATCTTTCTGAATTAAATTAAACTATTTTTGATTTAATAAGAATAATTAATTTTTTGTTGAAGTTTAACCTCTTGGTAGGAACTTAAAGAGCGTTATATGTTTGTTTCGTCATTTGAAGTTTCATCCTCTTAGTGGAAAATTTAACAATTTCGATTAATACTCGTTTCTTGCTCAAAATTAGTTTTTTTAACTAGAAATGTAACCACTGAATTTTTCGTTAAAAATAGTATTTTGAAGATGAAAATTCGTCGCCTTTAATAGAAAAGTAATCTCCCTAGCTAAAAATTAGAATTTTTGCCTTAAAATTAAACTAATTGGCATGTGCGTAAAAAATGCTGCTTTGCACGTCTGTTTAGATTTGCAATGTCGGATTTCGTAGATTTTCAGTGGAAAAATGTTGACTAAGGAGCATATAAGCTTTCATGACGGATAGAGTCAGATAAAACTTCTGAGATTCTGGAACAGACGATTTCACGTAAGTGTTGTGTGTTTAAGACATTATAGAGTTTTAATGAGAAGAAGTTAATAGAATAATATGAGACTGCCGAAGTATAGAATTTGGTAAAACGTTCTCAGCTTGCGTATCAAAATAGATATAATCCATTTTTATCGGTGTAGCTTCGAACACCAACAATCCGTCTGAGATCTTAAGTTTAACTCATTGGCAAATATTGTAAATTATTCCCAAAAATTTTTTTAAACTTATTATCTCAGAAACTAGTCATACTCATTAAATTTGAGCCGAGAAGGCGAATAAATATGAGGTGCTTGTAGATTTTTTAACATTTGGAACTAAAAACTTCGAAGCTTTTTAAGGATTATAAAAGGTTTCAAAAGAATACAACATTTTTCTGAAGATTTTTGGGAAAATTTTCCATAATTTTTCATTTTACAAAATTAATTTCAACACCACATTCAAAAAGATTTTAAATCATGCCAAAAAATTTCCAACATTGTCAAGAACGAATCTGGCTGATCTTCCTAACTTTTTTAAAAAAAAAGTCCTAAATATCCTAAAGTTCAAAAAGTCCTGAATACCTTTCATTTTAAAATTTTTCTCCAAATTTGGTAAAATCCTATAAAATAGAAAAAAAATTTTAGAAATTGTCTAGATACAGTTCCGACATATCTAAAATTTTTAAAAATCTTTTTGAATTTCTTAAAGAAACCTAGAAAACACATTTACAGGATTTTCCAAATTTTGAAAAAAATTTTAAAATTAAAGGTATGCAGGACTTTTCGAACTTTAGGATATTTAGGACTTCTTTTATAAAAAAAATGCAGAAGATCTACCAGATTCCTTTTTGACAATATTGGAAATTCTTTGGAATGATTTCAAATCTTTTTGAATGTGGAGTTAAAATTAATTTTGGGAAATAAATAATTATAGAAAGCTTTTCCACAAATCTTCAGAAAAATTTTGAAACCTTTTGAAACCTTCTGAAATCCTTAAAAAGCTTTTAAGTTTTTTGTTCCAAATTTTGAAAAATCTACATTTTTTAAAAAAATAATTTTTCAAGATAGAGAATCACCTTCAATATCCTCAAAAATCTTAAGAAAGTTTTTCATCATCTTGAAACCATTCAAAATTTTGAAATACATCAAAATTGTATTTCGAAATCATTAAAAATCTAAATTTTATTAAAATATTTTTAAATCTCTTCAAAGTTCAAATTATTTTTCAAATGTTGCAAAATTATCTAAATATATTTTCAAATGATACGAATTGCTCCTAAAATATTGAAAATTTTTTTTAAAATTAAAAAAAAGTGCTCTGAAAATATTCTATATTCTTTTTTGACAATTTGTGAAATCATTTGGTCTGTTTCAAAGTATCGTTAAGCACAGCCTTAAAATAACTTTTGCAAAATAAAAAGTTGTTTCAGTTTCCTCTCCAAATTAATTTTTCAAGATAACCAATCACTTCTTATCAGTAGACAATGATCCTACGATAGACTATCTTATATTATAATCTCAACTAAAAGTTGAATAATCAATTCTAATTTGAATATATTATCATGTAACGTGTCTTAACCGTTAATTACATCGGATCGTTTCAAAATTTTAACAACAAATTTGATCTTCAAGCAAATAGTTAAATTTTCATACGAAAAAATGCATTCTCAACAAAAAATGCAATAGTTGATATATTTATCCAAAAAGATCTTTATTTTAAATGAAA
Organism: Andricus quercuspetiolicola; assembly: GCA_035222095.1. NCBI lineage: Eukaryota > Metazoa > Arthropoda > Insecta > Hymenoptera > Cynipidae > Andricus > Andricus quercuspetiolicola. The sequence goes on along the minus strand of JAWWEA010161111.1, from coordinate 7,081 downwards.
AACAGTTTAATCAATTCAAAAGAGACCAATTTTCAACGGAGTTTCAAAGATTTTTTTTTATTTAACTGGAAGTTACCAAATTTTGGAAAACATATGAGTATGAATTCTTTTTTGACACTTTTTTAAATCTTTTTGAATGCTTTAAAGTATTTTTAAATACAGACTTGAAATTAATTTTTTTAAATATAAAATTATTTAAAATTTCCCCAGAAATCCTAAGAAAAATTTTGTGTTCTTCTGAAACATTTCAAATTTCTCGAAAAGCTTTTAAGTTTTTTGTCCCATATAATGAAAGATATAGATTTTTTAAAAACGACTTGAAATCATTTTAAGTTAAAAATTCATATTCTATTTTTTCAAAACATTGAAAATCTTTTGCAATGTTTTGAAACGTTCTTAAATATTCTCCCAAAATTATTTTTTCGAAATAAAAAATCACTTTTAATGTTCCCAGGAATCTGAAGAAATTTTTTAATTATTTTGAAACTATTCAAAATTTTCAAAAACCATTAAAATTTTATTTCAAAATCCTTGAAAATCTAAATTTTATTTAACAAATTGTGAAATCTTTTTATATAATGAACTATTTCAAAATTTTTTTAACACATCTAGATATATATTAAAATCTTAGGGATTTCTCCTAAAACTTTAAAAAATTCTGCAAACTTAACCAAAAATGTCCTGAAAATATTTCAGATTCTTTTTTGACAATTTGCGAAATCTTTCGATGTGCTATAAAATATTTTTAAACATACTCTGAAAATGAATTTTGCAAAATACAAGATTATGTACAATTTTCCTAGAAACCTTTTTAAAATATTTGTATTCTTCTGAAACTTTTTAAACTCTCTCGAAAGCTTCTAAAATTTTTGTTCCAAATATCTATAAGTCTTAATTTATAAAAATGGTTGGAAGCATTATAAATTTAATATTACTTTTAATAAAATCTTTGAAAATTATTTAAATTTTTCCAAAATTTGGTAATGTTCCAAAACTGAAAAATTTTTATTTAAAATATTCGATATTCTTTTTGGAAATTTTAGGAAATCATTTGAAATGTTTAAAAATTCTTTTAGACATTTTCTTAGAATCAATTTATCAAAATGACAAATTAATTCAAATTTTCCCTACAATATTAAGAAACAGTTTAGAATTTTATTTCGCAATCTTTTAAAATCCACATCTTACTCAAAATCTCTTGAAATCTCTTCAGATTTTAAATTACTTTTAAATTTTATCAAAACTTCTGAATCTTTGGAATATCTTTCGAAATAATTTAACATTTTTAGAACACATATCTTTTAAATCCTGAAAAAATTTACGTTTGAATTTTCAGCTAAAAAAGATTAAGTTTGGAACAAAATGGAATAGTTACATTTCTAGCTGGAAGCAATTACTCCTCAACTAGAAGAAAAACTAATTTTCAACAAAATAGTTAAATTGTGAACCAAAAAGATGAATGTCGTACTGAAAATATGAATTTTTCAAAATATAATTCAATTTTCAGTGCGTTATTCAGTGGCCATTTGTGGAACTGGTAAACCGTCAGTGCGGTGGCGTTTCCAACTAATAAATCGTCAGTAGCTGATACTGTTTGGTGAAGGGCTATCTAAACGCTCACTTTTCTGGGGCTTAATAAGCTCATGACATAGTGGTTTCGGATAAATAATATTAAAATATTATGCACCGAAAAAAGTACTTATCACAGACGTATCATCGAGTCCACACAAATAAATCAATTTCGTAACATTTTTAACTAGTTGAAACTATATTCAAAATTAAAAAAGGTACGCATTAGGTGCCGGAAGATAAGGAATTGTTTATATAATAAACGTGTGTTAAACGATCGCTCTATTTATTTTTGCTTTTATGTCTCTGCAAGGTGAAACGTATTACTTCATCACTTTATCTCAATCAAACATAAAACGTTTTCAATATTTGTAATGATTTATTGGATAATTTCAAAGCTTTAATTTAACTGCGCAAAAGTACTGGATAATTCTAAATTTTTCCTAATTCGTATACGGCTTTGTTTCATTTTTTTATTAAAAGGAGTTGTTTCTAGATTTGATTTTCAAAATTCAAATTCGAGATTTGAAACAATTTCAAGTAATGAAAAGCCAATTAGGTTTTCGACAATAATTATTGCGAAATTTTCGAAATGTATCGTTACACTACTTCTTTTTATAGGCAAAACTGATTTTAATTCAACTCTACTTATGTGAAAATTATCCCACTTGCAAGTGTGATATAGGAAACGATATATTGATCGGACATTCATGGTGCATAATAAAATTTTGTAATATTGCTTATCATTTTCATGAAATGTTTCTCGAAGAGAAACAGATAAATCAGTATGAACCTATGATTATATTTCTTAAAAACTGTTTTCGTAAGTGAATGAAACGGAACTTTTTTTATTAAGTTCTGAAAAAGACTGGCTGGCTAAAACTAAATTACTAAAATTTCGAATTTCTGGCTGGTCATTTCCGAAAGATTCAAGTCTTGGAAACCATGATACATTACAATTTTATTATATTTCATAAATATAAGTTACTTGTGATATTTGAACATGAATTCAAGGTATAAACATTTTGATAATTCAGTTTTTCATTATCTTAACTGCGTGGAGGATTTTGGTTCACAAGCTCCACTACATAATTAGTTTTGATTGGGCGAGTAGAGCCTACTGGAGCTTCCCTAATTTCATCTGCAGTCAATGGTGTAATCCTGCCGCTTTCCATGTTTATTTTTGCACGTCCTGCAGCATTCGTGAGAGTATTATGTATATATATTCCAACAAGAACATGACTACTCGCGAATATTGCAAAGACATCACCAACGAATGTTGATAATACAATTTGTTCATTAATTGAAATGGGCTTAAATCGATGCCGTCCTGCGGGTATTTTTATAGGTGTATCCGCAGAAAAAGTGTATCTTCGAAGTTCGAATAGCCGCATTGGATGTTTTTTGGAAATAAGACGAATAGATTGAAGTTGGTCAAGTCTATATCCAAGTACGTTAGAAAGTGGAATCGCAGGGCAAGACCTAGACGTGGCAGGAAGACGAGGCTCAGCAGGAGAAGTAGATCTGGTCGGAGAATAAGGTATACGGAATAGAAACTAATTAAGAGATAAATCAAGTGAATAGAACAAAAATGTATTCAAAAACAGATAATTGAAATTCCTCTTATTTCAAGGGAATCGCAGAGATTTCGAAGGGGAATGGAAAGGAACGAAAAAGTATTTTAAAAAATGCAGAAATCCTTGTATTCTGTATTTTTATATAGCAAAAGAAGCACTAAAGTGTTAATTTATATTTGAAAGTGACTGTAGTGATTCGATTTTAAAAAAGTGACTGAAAAGGGAGTTGAAAAGGAAGTGATGATGACTAGTTTATTTCAAAAAGAATCTTACCTATCTGTTTGGTTTATATGCTCTACTCTAAAATGGCATTGGATTGGGCGAACGTGACCTACTGGAACTTCCTCAATTTCAGCTGCGGTTAACGGGGTAATCCTACCGCTCTCAATGTTTATTTTTGTCCGTCCTTTAGATCTGATTTGAGGATTTTGTGCATATATTCCAGCAAGAGTTTCACTGCTCGACAATATTGCAAAGACGTCACCATCGAATGTCGATAATACAATTTGTTCTTGGGGTGGTACTGGCGAAAGGACTTTGCGTTCTGCGTATAGTTCAATTCGTTTATCCGCAGGGAAAGTGTATCTTCGAAATTCGAATTGTCGGTGCGGATTCTTATTGGGAGTAAGCCGAATGAATTGAAGCTGGTCAAACGTATATCCAAGCACGTCAGATAAAGAAAACCTGGTCGGAGTATCACGTCTGGCAGGAGAAAGAGAACTGGCAGGAGGATCTTGTATGTCGAAAAAAGAAGAAAAATATGGGCCGCCACGAGGAACACCAGGAATAGGGGCGCCATTAGGCAAACATTCAAACGTTGAACTTAGCTCTGCAAGAAGAAACGGACTATTGGATTTTTATTGACGAATGTTTTTGCATACCTAATAACAATTTAAAAAAGTACCATATTTTTTGTTGCCCAATGATTCAAATTGAATAATAAAACTTGAAATTCTAGCATGTACGACTTATTACAAGTCCTGTCACAATAGCATTCAAGCGAATTTTAATGATAAGCTATAGATAGAAAATTACAAGATTTTTATACAAATAGAACTTGATAGAAGTATCTGACATTATGGCGCACAGTGTTTGGTATTTTTTCGTCTGCATAGGATTTTACAGATTTTCAGTGAGACACTTGACGTCTTTATTTCGGACAAACTCTAGTAGGTCTTGAAAAATGATAATAATTAGGATAGAATGCATATTACGATGCAGAAATTTGAATTTGCGGAAAGTTTAAAAACGTTTAAAAAAATAAAGATCTTATATTTACCAGTAAAATTAAGAATCACCGTCAAGGTAGAGACCAGAGTATTAATAATCCGCATTTTTTAAACGCTGAAGGTAGAACTGATTTAGACGTTAATGAAGAATTTGGTTAACAGTGTATCTAATTAGTATTCTGGAGTTTTATTAAAGCATTTATATCTGGCATCCTAATGGCAATCGCACGTGTTATAGGCGTCAAGTTTTCCCTTCTGAGATAATAGTATTTATACTTCATAAATCAGTCCAAGGTTCTTGATTATCAGTACTCCTCTAATTTTTTATTTTTATCAATAAAGTGATAAAATTTAAATAGAAAAAAGAAGCTACATTGATTTTTAAAAATAATATTTCAATTCCAGAGGAAATAATTCAATTCACTTTTTCCGTACCACAGTGGTTCAAGAATGAATTTCGCGAAAAAATTTAGCTGCCGTTCACAATTTTTGACGTATTTTTTTTTCAATTAGTCAGGATAAAGTTTCTAGTTTTGAAAACTGTTCCTAACTGAGAAAATACCATAAGTGTTTCTCAAATGGAGACGATATTTAATTAGAGACTAAAAAATTGTCGTCAATGAAAATATAAGATTATTGAACTAACAACAATTGAGTGAAACTGTCTATCAGATGAAACTTATCTCCTACCGATCAGCAAATAAACTGTTGTGCAAGCTTGTCGAGGCAGTTGAGAATAGCCGACACGTAGAAAAGCTTCGCATCTATAGAAATATTAGAATTGCGAATATAAGAATTTTTTTAACATATTTCACTGACTAGAATTAATTATTCAATGAATTATTTACCTTGCTTGAAAATTCTTTAGAACTCTTGATATTTGAAAAATTGTTATTATAATTTCACAAGTAGTGTCTATTTATATCATTAGAAAAACAAGTCTGGCGACGTAACGCGCACATTTGTATAACCTGATATAAGGAATCAATTCCTAACATTTACAGATCGATTTAAGTTGGATTCTTCATGAACTAAAAAGATTATTCTTTTCATGGCCTTGTGGCTCAGGAAAGCTTTTACAAGTAAATCATTATAAGCCTATAATATTTCAAGATGGCTTCGGATTACAAACATTTTTTTTAGTTCAACATTTTTCTAATCGAGTGAATGACGTTGACGATTGTAGTTTGCATGCAGTAGTCTAAGATATAATGAAATGGGTCGAATTAACCCACTGGAGTTTTCCCCATTCATCTATGGTCAATGAGGTGCTCGTTCCGCTTTTCACGCTAATTTTCACCCGTCCTTTAGCGCAAGTGTGACGAAGACGTGTCTTGGCAGGAGGAAGAGACCTGGCAGGAGAATGTTGTTTGTCAGAAGAAGACGAAAAAGAAGGAGAAGAATGTGGCCTGCCACGAGGCACACCACCAACAGGGGCGCGATTCAATAAGCACAAATGTTTCAAATCGTATAAGGTCTTTGATAATTCTTTTATTTAAAGGAATTGTCGCATTTTCATACAAAAAGAAGAATCCTCAACAAAAGAATGTAGAGTAGAATGGGGTCAAATAGGTATAGGGGCACAATAGGTAGATCACATTTTCGTCGCTATGTTATTGCCGAGGTCACCCGTGTTGCTTGAATTGTATACATAGTGGAGAAGAACGTTCACAACTTTTATTTTGGCGGTCACCTTAGATTACTTATATTAGTTACGGCTTCGTTTATTTTCTCGGGTGTTCTTCTGCGACATATCATTGTCTTTCTTCTTCAGTGCAGTGCATTTAATCAATGTAAGTAATTGTCAAGTGAGTTTTTTTTACGTAAAAATTAATGCTGAAAACGAATATTGTGTTGGTTTTTTGATATTTTTCGTTTTGAAAAAAATACCGATACCATCATGAAACATTCGCCTGGGAGCACCATAGGTCAGTCGCTTTGGTGTACTATAGGTCACTACTTTGAATTAAATAAAATACATTTAAATTGTTTTTCAGGAAAATTGTGCGTAATTATGTCCGAAAAATGACAAAACGAAGTGAAGAGGACATAAAGAACGCAATTTTGGCTGTTCGAGATGGCGCCAGTGTTCGATCAGCCCCTAAAAAATTCAATGTTCCATTCGAAACTCGTGTTTGTCATCATTTGCTACTTTGTCATTTTTCTACCTGAATGGCGTCAATGAATACTTTTTATTATTTGTGTTCCTAATTTTTATATTATTTGCAGTATTCATATTCTCCAAATAAAAGTTGAAGCTCTAATTTTCTAAACGTGTGCATTGTTTTATTTCACCTCAAATATAGTGACCTATCGTGCCCCCAGATTTTTAAGATATCGAAAAAAAGTACGTTCACCTTATTGGATTTAGCTTGAAAAATATTCAGCCAGACGTAAAGTCAGTATGGCCGAAATGTTGTCAGATAAGTAGCATTTCCAACGCGCGCTTATTTCTCGAAATCATTGCCAAAACACCATCGCACGAGCTCTCTAAAAAAAACCGACCTATTTGACCCCACTTTACTCTAGTTATCGTGCCAAAAATCCGGGCACCGCGGGAAAAACTCTTCTATGATTTTAAGAATTGAAATAATGTTAGCAGTCATTTCTTATGAGAGAAGCAGCATTGTTTTTTTATAAAATAAGTACTGTCGCTTCTAACCAATTTAAAAGAAGATGGTCGGATTTTATTAAAAGTCAACCAAT
>JAWWEA010158684.1:0-14072 GCA_035222095.1 Andricus quercuspetiolicola | reverse complement strand
TACTTGTACTAAAAAATGTTTTTTAATCCCTTGCAGTTGTATTAAAAGTTTTAATAATCTTTTTATTATTTTTATATCATTCGTTGCATGAGGCTTTAAGAACATAAAAAATATATTGACTTGTATTTAAAAGAATTCCTAATCTCTTCCAAAGTCGTGAGTTAGATAATTATGAGAATTACTGCCGGAATTTTGTACGTATTTTCGATGAAATTTAGTGGACAACATTGAAGATGATTTTTCAACAAAACAGTTGAATTATCGACCCGAAAAGTATACTTTTTAACAAAATACTCGAATTTTCAACAAAATGATTAAAATTTTAACAAAACGTTTGAAGTTTTTACCAATTTGTTGAATTTCTGCCTACAAAGATGAATTTTCAACCATAAAGACGAATTTTTAAACGAAAGGATTAAACTTTAACCAAAAATTTGCTTTTTTAACCAAATAGACGAATTTTCAAGCAAAAAAGTTGAATTTTTTAGAAATAAGTTGACTTTTGAACCCAAGATGATGAATTTTCGACGAAAAAGTTAATTTCCAATCCAGAAAAATGATTTTTCAACCAAATGGTTTAATTTACAACATCAAATTATTTTTCTACCAGAAAGTTGGATTTACAAGTAAATAGTTGAACATTAACGCTAAAGGACGATTTTTCAACAAAATAGTTAAACTTTTAACCAAATGTCAAATTTCTTGCAGAGATGAATTTCCAACCAAAAAGGGTTCAAATTCATCCAAACGGCTAAAAAGTTTTAGTAATTTCTTCGTTATTTTTACATTATTCCAAATGAGAAGTTTCAAAACATGAAAACTTTATGATCTTGTTTTTAAAAAAATTCCCAATCTCTACCAAAGTTGTGAGTTTGATCTTTTTTATAATTGTTTCCTAATCCCACCCCGCATTATTAAAAAGTGTCAGTAATCTTTATTTTATCTTATTCTACATGATGGGTTTCTAAACATGCAAACTTGATAAACATGTTTTTCAAAAACGATTTCCAATCTCTATCAAAGTTTTGAGTTTGATCATTTTTATCATTTCCGCGACCAAGCTCGGTACATTTTTCCGATGAAATTTTGTATAAAATAAAACTACATGTCTTGAAAAAATGTATGCGTACTAGAAAATTTATTGATTGTGAATTCTCTTTTGTGAAAACTCCTTCGGCTTTAACGTATACATTTTCATCACGTATTATCTCGCCTACAATCTACTATAAACAGACAAACAGACACCTTCGTAAAAAACGTTTTTTCTGAGTCAAAGGGTCTCAAAACGTGAAGATTTCATGAACACCAACTAAGTCAAATTTTACATAAAACTAATACCTTCTCATTAGGATGAGAATGTAAAAAAAATTCACAATCTCTTCCAAAGTTGTGAGTTTGATAATGTTTATAACTACTGGGCCCGAGGTTTTAATCCAAAAAACTTAATGATCTTATATTTTTCTCAAATTCCCAATCTCAAGAAAAGTTTTAAATCTGATGAAAAAAACAATACTAAATCAAAGAAATAAATGGATTTGATACATTGAAGAGTCCGTGGAAAATGGAATAGATAAATTTTCATTAAAAAAAAATTAATTTTCAACCAAAAAAAAATAGTTTTCCCGGGCTTAGATGGATTTTTTCTCGTTTCTCCATATAACAATCAGCAATCGGCCAAATTAACATCAAAAATCATTTTAAAGTAGATTAATTTTTACCCAAAAAAATTTGAATTCTCAACGAAAAATGCAATAGTTGATATTTCCACCAGAAGAACTTTACTTTTAAATCAAAAACAGTTTAATTCAACCGAAAAGGACAAATTTTCAAAAAATAGTTAAACCCGAAACCAAAAAGATCAATTATTAACAGAATAGTTGAATTCGCAACTGAAAAGATGAATTCTTAACAAAATAGTTGAGTTTTCAACCAAAAGGGGTACTTTTTAACAAATTTTTCAATTTTACACTAATCAGATTAATCTTCAACTAAAATAATTCATTTTTATCCAAAAAGATTAATTTTCTACCACACCGTTAATTTTCGAGCAAAAACAAAATAATTTTTCAACATAGCAGTGAAATTTGATATAAAATAATTAAATTTGCGGAAAAATAGTTAAATTATCAAATAAAAAATACATTTGGGGCATTGCTTTATTTGGCGCATTATTTGGGTGAAAATTAAAAAGTCTGGGTTTGGAGAAATAAGCTTTCTAATAACAGTTTTATTATGCCTATTTTTTCCCACAACACCCAATTTCTTTGTCATCCGAAAATAGAAAATTTTATTTTCATTGAGTGAAGTTAGTTGTAGCAAAGTAGATAATCGATATTCCCATCCTTTTTTTCATTTAAAAATAATTTTAAATAACCTGGGAGTTACTTCTTTTAGCAATTGAAGGGTCCCGGGGCATAAGGGCGTAAGTGTCAAATTTCGGAAATACGTTTTATTGGCTTAAACTAATAAGCGCATTGTGTCGCGAACAATGTAGGATGAAATAGACGAATTGTGAAATATGTTCCACTTTCGAGCAATGACTCGTAAACACCTCATGTAGGTGGAGATTACCATATATTTTGATCATTCTTTCAACAAATTTTGAAATATTTCCAATGTTGTTTATCGAATTTTTAACATGAAAAAAGCAAATTTGTTTTTCTTGTGACTCTGCAATCCGGAAAAAGTGCACAATAATTTAGTAGGCCCTATGATATATTTATAATTTTAAGTTTTCATTTTCAATCGCAGTATACTAATATATCTTTTGCTAATTTTCTTGATTTCAACTTTTATCTCTCAGACTCAGGGTCTTCAACAGTCTAAACATTTTGAGAATGATCGAAGTTTTCTATAGGCACATTTAAATTAAAGCCAATTTCATAAGAACATAATCTATGCAATAACAGAATACCGCAGTTTTTAAATTAACTGATACAATTTTAAAATCATATATCAAACTATTTTTCTTTGTAAGTTAATTCTTCTTATTTAAGAAGCCTAGTATTATTTTTTGGTTCAGAATCTAATTAAAAAGCTTACTATTTGGTTGAAGATTTAAATATTTTGTTGAAAACTCGTTTCTTCTTTTTGTTGAAAATAAGTTTTCTTAACTGAAAATTTAACTTTTACACTATTAGTCAAAAATTCGTTTTTCATCAGAAAAAGTCATTTGAATAAATTGTTCGTCTTTTTGTGCACTACGATTAGCCGTACATAGAATTTTCAATTCTTGAAAAAAGTGATCTCAAAAATGTTACAAATACTCTAACTTTTCAAATTTTCATCAAAAATGGCTAGCTAACGAACTTGACCTTCAGTGTAGGACTCTTGAAAAGTGTACCAAAGGCCAATCCAATCTGTTAATTCTTTCGAGAGTTATCGTGCTAACAGAAAAAATCTACAGACTTTCCTGTCCCGGCATACCTCTCTAGCTTCCCTCACGTCCATGCATTTTCTCATGCAAGATCTTGTGTTTCTATGGCGTTTTACATCTCTTCGAATTAGGGTCTCATTCCCACATTCCAACCATTCTTTTCGTGGTCTGACTATGGGCACAGCGCCATTTACTTTGATACCCTTGTTTCCTTAATCGTTCATCTTTCATTCTTTCAACATGCCCAAACCATCTTGATGAATTTCTTTCACGAATATTTAACTTTTGAATAAACAAATTTGTTTTTGTCATGACTTTTTAAACAACAAAGTATGCTTAATAATTTACAACGCTGAGTGAGACAGCGACACTTTCGAGCAATGGCTCGTAAGTACCTTATATAGTTGGAGGTTACCATATTTTTTCGTCATTCTTTCAATAAAATTTGAAATGTTTTCACATTTGTTTTTAAATTTCTTAACATGAGATGAACATATTTGTTTTTCTCATGACCCTGCAAAGGACCAACGACATAGCAACTAGCATATATACATATGTGACCCACTTTCGAGCAATGACTCGTAAATACCTCATGCAGGTGGAGGTTACCGATATTCTTCCGTCCTTATTTCCATAAAGTTTGAAATGTTTTCACATTTGTTTTAAAATTTCTTCACATGAAGTAAACATATTTGTTTTTCTTATGACTCTGTAGTCTAAAAAAGTATTTAATATTTTAGAAGGAACAATGGCAAAGCGACTAGCATATACACATATGTGTTCCATTTTCGAACAATGACTCGTGAATACCTCATGTAGGTGCAGGATACTACGTTTTTCAGTCATTCTTTCCATAAAGTTTTAAATGTTCGCGATCTTACTTCTGAATTTATTAACGTGAAATAAAAAAATTTATTTTCGTCATGACGCTGCAGTCTAGAAAAAGTGCTTAATAATTTAGATTGACGAATGTGATAGCGAGAAGTATATATACACTGCAACATTTTCATTAACATACATTAATTACATACATCTTAGACATTTTTGTTACTACTGATTTTGAAGATACACATAATACATCCTATAAAATTGTTCGATATTCCTGAAAATTTGATTACACTTAAAGTGTCGACAATTCGGTGTCATTCGGAAACACAGGCTTATTGTTCGGACCACATTTTGCAGGTAAGTTATTGAAGAAAATATGAATAAAAATTAAAATAATAACTAAAATTTTAGCTGTAAAATACTTTATTGGTAGTTTATTCCCAGTTAAAAATATATATTGAAATAATAATAAACATTTTTTGGATAATCTTGTCATCCGCTAATACCAAATCTATTTTCATTAAGGGAAGTTAGTTTTAGCAACAGAAATAATCGTTCCTCCCCTCTTTTTTATTTAAAAATAATTTTGAATTACCCAAAAGTTACTTGTTTGATTAGTTGAAGGGTTCCGGTGTATAAGGGCGTAAATGCCGAATTTTGGAAATACATAAGAACGTTATGTACTTGTTTTTAAAAGGGAATTCCCAATCTCTTCCAAAGTCATGAGATTAATACAATTTATCAAATTTCTGGGTCGAAGTTCTGTGATTCTCCGATGAAATTTAGTATACAACAAAGCTATACACCTCTTAAAAATGGATGTGTATTAAAAAATGTTTCTTAATCTCGTCCGGCTTTACTAAAAAATTTAGTATTATTTTTCATGCTTTGACGCTGACAGACATGCGAAGTTTCAAAAACTAAAATTTGTATCAACTTTTATTTTTTAAATTCTCATTCTAGACTGAATTCATGAGTTTGATAATTTCTTGTTTGCTGCATCGGAGTTCGGTGCATCTTTCCGGTAAAATTTAGTATGCAATAAAACTATAATTATACCTCTAAAAAATGGATACAAATACAGTGAATCCCAGACATATTTTTGATCTAAAGTTGGATAAAAACGTTGCAAACAATTGATAACTACAATTATCCAACGTCACATAATTTCTATCTGCCTTCCGACGAAAATGGACCCTGGATAATTGTAGATTTCAATTGCTTGCACCATTTTAATCTAATTTCCGATAAAAAATACCTATGGGATTTACTCTGAACTAAAAAATGTTTCTTAATTCAGTCTGTCGGGAAATTTCAAAAATATAAAAAATTTACGAAATTTACTTCGAGAAATTCCTAATCTCTGCCGAAGTCGTGCGCTTGAACGTTTTAAAAATTGCTGCGTCGGAGTTCTATGCATTTTCCCCTTTATAATTTAGTATCCAATAAAACTATATACCTCAAAAAATGTATGCGTGCTGAAAAATTTTTCTTAATATTTTGCTGAGTTGCTGAAGATTTTCAACAATCTCTTTATTATTTTTATATGATTCGTTAAAAGAGGTTTTAAAAACTTAAAAAAATGTATAAATTTGTAATAAAAAGAGTTCCTAATCTCTTCCAAACTCGTCAGTTTGATAATTTTAGAAATTGCAGCATTGGAGCTTTGTGCACCTTATCGATGAAATTTAGTGCGCAATAAAACTATATACATATATGCAAGATTTATGTTTACTAAATGAATTTTTCTTAATATCCTGCGGTCTTGTCATAAATTTTCAATAATTTTCTTATAATTTTTATACTATTCTTTGTACGAGGTTTTAAAAATATACAAGGTTCACGATCCTGTACCTAATAGAATTCCCAATCTCTTTCCAATTCGTGAGTTTGATAATTTTGAAAATTGCTGCATCGAAATATGGAACTTTTCAAATGAATTTAGCACATCAAATAAGAAAATGACTGATACAAAAACTCTACTCAATATCCAAAATACTCATTACTTATTCTGTGAAAAAAATTATTTAAATATTTATAAATCAGTATCCTAAATTTTCAGAGGATGAATCTCTTGCTTAGCACTCTGCTCGTCATCATGTTGGTGTTCTTTAATTCTGTTGGTAATTATCATACAATATAATATCTTTCCTATAATTTTAAGTTTTTATTTTCAAGTGCAGTACACTGGATTCTATTATAGTAAGCTCGTTTTCTGTCAACACTTTTTTACCTTTGTATTAATTTCACGATCTCATGATATTAATCTTCAAACTTTTAATTTTCAACCAAATAGTTACAGTTTCGACCAAAAAAGATGACTTTTTAATGAAATTTGAGGTTTAAGGTTTGTGTGATGACCTGTGACGAAGAAGGGGAGAGGTGGAAAAATTGTTCTAAATGGCATGAGGCAGTTTTCTAACAGCCTCTTTTTTGGTTCCATTAGTTCATTTCGCATTTGGGCGAAAAACAAGAAAAAGGATAAAAAGGGGAAAGGGTGTGAAGTCAGAGTTCCTTTTAAAAAGAAACTTCCCATCACTGATATTGCATGTGTTTCGCTATTTTCTCGTATCGATATTTGAGGAAATAAAATTAATCTTTGTCTATTTATTCTTACAGAATTCAAAAAACATCATCGCCCGCCACCAGTGAAAATAAATAATGGTCTCCTTGAGACTGCAAGACATCATCTTCCTAATGACATTGATATTTTCTATTCGGAAAAAGGAGGTTTTAGTAACATTAAAGGACGTAAGGACCCTACTGAGGTACTACGAACAACTACTAAACCTTACCGATTCGTTGCTATAATTGACTGTGAAAATTTTGTTCGTGCAACGTATAAAGACAATATGAAACACATTATAATAAACGGTAAAGCAAAAGGTGAAGCTCGTTTTCCTGTCCCGGATAAAAAGTTTCTTGATAAATTTAAAATACCCTTTAACAAAAAAATTAGATAATAATTTGCCTGTATTGTGGTTCTGACCGTTCTAAAGTTTTCATTAGCTATTAATTGAACTTCTGTTTTTAATGAAATAAAATGTTGCAAGGAGGAGAACGTATTTCTGAATCAAAGAAATAAATGGATTTAACACATCAAAGAGTATAATTTACTATATTCCAGGTTTTACTACGTTATTACCTTATCCCCAACTTAATTTAAGTTTTTTTACATCTCTTGAAATTCTTTGAAATCTTTTAAAATAACTTATAATCTTTCCAATCCTTTAAAATTGGGTAAGTTCCTTCATATTCCTTGATTGTATTGAAATCCGTGACACAAAATGCCCACGCATCAACTTGAGCTAGAAAATCGTATCAAAACGTTGCACAATAGATATTTTTCATTTGTTACATAATTTTTTGATACCTTGGCTTTTAGTGTAAAGCCCTTGAAATAGGCGAACAATTTTGTTATTAAAAATTCTATTGATGCTCAACTCAAATTACCTTTCTGTTTTATAACAAAAATCTCACCTCCACCACTGTGTCAGAAATCGAGAGCCTGGGGGCCCATATTACCCCATGTGTCGTGTGTGTCACTTTTAATGCTTTTGGACTATATCTATGACGCGAAGAGGGAAGGTTTTTTTTTATTCGAAGTGACTTTAGGGGAGAGTTTCTGACTCCCGAAAGAAAGTGTTGATCCCTTTTAAAACTACAAACGAAGAGCTCTATTTTTTTGACACACCCTAGTCTGGAATGATGTCGTAAACTGGAAGACGAAGAAAAACATGAGGATATTTGGACGATCCAATGGATCGTAAAGCCACGTGACTTGGAATCCTTGATCTCCATTAAAGTCCATACGCAAGCTCATCTTTGATTCAGCATTAGCTTTTAGCTGATGCTTAAAATCCAAGCGTTTACTTCAAGTCTACTCTTATTTTCGATTTATCAAAAATGAATTATATTTTTAATTTTAAGTACAACTTAAACGCTTCTAGCTCAATACGGGATTTTGAACGTTCAGAGTTGCTACAGAAGTCGGTTTTCAAAAATTCATAACTTTTCCGGGTCTATTTGTGAAAAAATTCTATGTTATGTTCTCATATGTACGCTTTGCGATGCCTGCGAAAAACCCGGGAGGACGGAAAGCCAAATCGGATTGGTATTATATCCACTGTCCGTATTGATGTTATTAGCGTGTTTTAAGATTTCGATTGCTTCTCTATGTTTTCTTGGAAAACTGTTGTATGTTTTTGCGATGACAATCGTTTTGTCGAATAAAATGCTATGTCCTGTTTCGATATGATACTCAGCTAGTGCTGATTGCGTGAAATATTTTAGCCTAAATAAAATACTCATGTACTCTCATGTTCCTTTATACGATGGCTCACAGCCATCCCGGTTTCTCCAACATAAACTTTGCCACAAGAGCAAGGGATTTTATATACTCCCCGATCACTGAGAGATGCCTTTTTATCTTTAGGGTTGTTTAGAAGTTGTCCTATTTTTGCAGGTGGCTTAAGTAAGGTTTGGAAGTTGTGTTTGTTGAGAATTCTTCCTGTTTGTTTTGCGATACCTTGGATGTAGGATAGGATGTTGGTCGTTTTTCTCTTTCTTTCTTCAGTAGGTTGTGTTCAATTGTTTTTTTGAATGTATTTTATTAAGGTTTGATCAATTTGTTTGTTTGTGCAACCATTCTGTGTTAAGATTTGTTTACCGCTTTGTAATTCCTTTTGTTCAGTTTCTAGATGTTTCATAAAAATGTCGACTATTACAGGTGAGATTGGAGATCCCATTGTTGCTCTTAAGGTTTGTTCGTAGAATTGGTTATTCAAAGAGAAGTAAGTATTATTGAGCCAGTGTTCTATCAAAGGTATGAGATCGGGGGGAAAGTTTGCAAAAGATTTAATTATATCGATTGTATTTGAAGTGTTTAATCAGGATCTCATGTTACGTTGTTTGTCAACTCATCAAACAAATCATACGAATTTCGGCGCGTCGTTTGATGGGCTAACATCTTGCCAATACTTAGCTCAAATTATAGGTGCTTTGAAATCCGTGTGCCCAATAATTTCTAGAAATATGGATTGGAGGGGTGCACGTAAGATTTGGTAATCGGAATTCATTTAAAAAATCGCCAAAATAATAGGGATAATTATTACCCGAATTGTAATGCAAATTAATTTAATCAAGATTTATCCGATTAGACTCGAAATTTCCAGTTCCACAGGAACAAGTATGATAATTTGTCGGCTGTACTTGCGAATTTCGAACTTTCTGTTAGGCGTTATTAGAACCACCTTGAGAGTTGTCACTAATTATATCACAATTTCGGTTCTGATTAGAGTAAAAATAATTTAGACAGCTCTTCTTGTTATTATTATTAGACTTTTTCTGTTAGTTTGTTTTGTTATTGATGACTTAATTTGAAAAATTTTTCTAAGTCCTCTAAAAATTCATTAGAATTTCGAGATTCGCTTTAAAATTTTGGGGGATTGCCTCCTAGCTCTTGTATTGACAAGAGTTAAATTATTTTTACTCATTAAACATTTTTTTCAATTCAACAAGAAATAATGTCCCTGTCCGGACGCAAAATATGTGCCAATTATCTTAATCACTTCAGATTTTATATTAATTCTTTAATTTAAAGATTCTAATCAATTATTTTTATAAAGCATTAGTGGATCCATTGCGTACAAGTCAAAATAAGAAATTTTAATATCAGTATGTATTTATTTTAGTTAAGTATGGAACTTAAAAAATGGAACAGCTAGATGTGATGCGAGTTATCAAATCATTATGAGAGATAGAAAATCGTATGCGAGAAATGCGAATATTTATAAATTATAATTGAACACACTGATTAAAATGAGAAAATATTCATCGCACGCCGTGGCATCAGTTCATTTGAAGATCGTTGTTGGAATCGTGACCCTGGCCGTAACGATGATGTCGCATCAATTACTTCCTTTCATCGATCTTTTAAATTGTACGCTATGGCCTTCTTATTGTTCCAGTACAGTAACGAACACCAAACCATCAAGTTCTTTTATTAAACGTTTCTATTTTTGACGTTTTCCATTTTAGAACCTTCTTTTAAATTATTATATACAGTCCTAAGTAAATACATTTCTCTGCACAAAGCAATTAGGCTATCCACTATAGAATTAGGAAATATCTCGACATATAGAATTAGTAGTGTTCTACTAATCTTCGATGGCTCTGCGGTTGGACCGTTTTCCTGAACTAATCATGGAAACAACATAAAGCTGAAAAATCAAGTTAACAATAAGAACGTGTATGAAGAGATGGGAGGTGTATTGGTTGTGACGGAGTACGAGGAACAGTGAATCAGGTCATACATCCGAAAGATGAAGAAGGAGTTTCAGGAACAAGCTGAACAGGTACAAAACCTGTTGAAGGAGATAAAGACAGTCTTAGGTGATATGCAGCCCTTCAGTGACTTAAAAAGAAACCACCTTGAGTAACCCTAAGGCAAACGCCACTAGGTCGAAAACAAAGAAGTTGAGTCACCGCACTAGTGTAGTGGCGATCTCAACATCCAAGAAGGAGGATGAAGGGGTCATATTGGCACCCAAGAAAAAGTATTGAAGGACATCAAACAAAATTTCAAAGTCGGACACCCTTGGTGTAAGAATCAGGGGTGTCAGGAACACCAGATTGGGAGATGTCCTCATTGAGGTGGGGCAATGCCCGAGACCATGCAATATCCGATGTTTGAGGAGGCGGCCCCGTCGAAGAAGCCTCAAAACAAACAGCAGTAATCAGCCAGGTCCGTTGCGTGACACTGTCAAGTTTCTGAGGACGATGGTACATCATGGTTGAGACTGATAGGTGATGAAAGCCAATTTTTCATATGCAGCAGGACACCGAGGCACGGCGTAGATATTCGTACTAAACCGCCTTCACTTCCTGACATTCAATGCCCTCGGAATCCGTTTTCACATTACTTCAGGAGCACATGCTCCTCAGGTAATGTGAAAACGGATTCAGGATTCAGGAGCATGTGCTCCTGACGTAATGTGAAAACGTATTCCGAGGGCATTGAATGTCAGGAAGTGGAGGCGGTTCAGTAGGAATCGTAGTCAGCCCGTCGTTCGCTGACACAATTCAACTCCCAATTGGAAGGAATATGTTCATTTTCGAGTCACTGAAGGACTGCATATCACCTCAGACTGTCTTTATTTCCTGCTACAGGTTTTGTATCAGCTCAGTTTGTTTCTGAAGCTTCTCCTTCATGTTTCGGGTGTATGATTTGTTTCCCCGTTCGTCTTCCTCCGTCATATCCAATGCAACTCCCAGCTGCTCAGACACGCTCTCATGTTTTCTTGGCTTATCAGCTCCATTTTGTTCCCACGAGTAGCTAGGCAGTCGGACTTTACATGATTCTTTGTGCAAAAATTTGTTTCCTTCAAAGAAACTTTAAACATTTTGCGATTTTGCTTACTATTACTGAGAGGCTTAATTGCTCCAGAAGTGTCAATTTCTGAATGCAATTTATTGGGTATGTAGTCTACACATAGTGTAGACTATGTGTAGTGCATGTTAGGCAAAGACGGGGTATCAACAGAGGGGCAAGACGGGGTACCATTCGGCCTTGCAAATCATCGAAGTTTTCCAGTTTGATGCGGTTTCTCAATTTTGAGATTTAAATCACAAACAGTCGAAGATGTTTAACTTCATCAAGAAATTATATTTTTAAATCACCATTTGTACCTGTATTTCTGTCTTTTCTATGTTTCTCACATTCAATGTAGATTAGACATTTACATCAGTTTTACATTTAATTTCGTAATCCTTTTTCTCACTTTTTCTGAATTTGTCAATGTTAGTACCCCATTCTGCCCCATCGGTGGGGCAAAACGGGATATTTTGGACTTGTCGAAAGAAATAGGAATACATTTTTTCCTAATTAATTTAAAAGACGAATAGAGTTTGCACAATACTATTTAATAGAATGTTTTATTCGCTACCAAACGGAAGTTTTGTTTCATACAAAAAGTTCACATCTGTAAACGGAGATAATTAAGGTATTTTATCCTGCCCTGCCTTCCCCTACTAATAGCCAGTTCTCAATTGCATTCTACGTTGAAAATTGAAGTAAATTTCATTATTTAAACAATGTTAAAAGTCGAATTGGATAGTCTGATAGATATTCTCTCGTTTTCAAAATTTCTGCGAGACGTCTTGTTTAGATTAAAAATAAGAAAGCAAACTAGAAATATATAGGATGATCGGTAATTCGTAACGTCATATCATAGACTACCATTTGCATGCTACCAAAATCAGCCTATGATATTCTAATAATTTAAAGTACTATACAGCATATCGTTTATTAATTTAATATATTTTCAATAATTTTTCACTAATTACTCTTCAGCATATATTATAAAAAGAGTCCTTCACGAATTCTGAACTTATGTACTTTAATTCTTGAATAAAATCCCTTTACAGAAATTGTGTATTTTTGAATTGTAATTGATTAGATAATGAGAGGTGTAACGAGGTTTGGCAAAAATGAGAATTTTTGGAGAATGATATCAGTCGATTCAAACTGCCTCATCGTATAGTATCTGCTTTATACGTTTTCAAGGTTCAGCGCAAATACAAATAATTTTAAGTTCTCGCAATGTGTAATGCCGTATTACCTGAAATAACGAAATAATTTATGATGAAAACATGAAATAAGAGTAAAAATTGCGTAACGATTATTTCCATACATTTTTATTGTTATTATCTCAAAAATATATATACAAATGTCGTAATTCGACTTTGAAATTAAGAAATATTAAAACAAAAAATTTCGTCTCAAATTTATATGAAATAAAGTTTATTTTAGAAACTATTTGTTTCTGATGCGTATTATAAATATTATAATAATAGGAAAAAACATGATTATGGATTTTGTAAAAGCCTGAACTTGTGGTGGGGATATTTTTTACAGCTTATTTATATTTCAACGTTCACATTGATGTCAAAATGAAAAAGGAAAATTTAAACAAAGGATATGAGTGAAATTCTTTTAACAACAATTAATAGATTATTTATTCATACAAGGCATTGAATGAGCAACAAACCTTTTTGTACAGTTCAGATTAAAACTGGATTCTCAACTGAAATTGTCTTTCATCAAGTATTAAATCAAAGTATCGTTTTTCTTTATATTTCCAACTCATCATATAGCTAATAAAGCGTTATCTTCAAAAATAAACATATCTATTTCTTTATTCCTAATTGAAGGCTGTCAATAATAATACTTGGTAGAAATAGAAAGGTGAAAGAGATGAAATAACACTTTTATATTTCGCGCATAGCATTGAGTGGTACTCATAAATATAGTAAGGATAAGATAAAAACAACAAAAGTTGTTGGACTCAATCGGACTAATATTTATTGATGTTGAAAAGTCCCAACGTTTCATAAACTCACCGTTTTCCTCATCGGGGGAATCGATTATAAGATGTGAATAATATTTATAATTAGAAATATAATTTGTAGTAATTCGTCAAAATTGATTAAAAGATGATAACTTACAAGATAATTACAAGTCCGAGTAGTGTAATGTAATGTGTTATAGTCATCATTTTTGGTGGCAAGTTTGTTGTGTTGAAAATTTCAGTTTGTTGTGAAATTTACGATTCCTTAATAATTGAAGACCTTAAAGGTTTCTAAGGTCCTAATATTAAAGGGCAAGATCTTATTACTGATGATACAAATATGGCTAGAATTTATGGCCTTCCTAAAATTCATAAAAATAATTATCCTTCAAGAACTGTTATCAGTACTATTAATTCTCCTACTACTTCTCTTTTTACTAACATCATCCATCCACTCATTATAATCATATCCTAGTTCTACCAAATCTTTTTTTAAATTATCCCTCCACCTGATTCTC
>JAWWEA010154621.1:0-21905 GCA_035222095.1 Andricus quercuspetiolicola | reverse complement strand
GGATTTATTAGACGCACAATTTTTATTAAATTTCGTGATACTATGAGGAAGAAAATTTAATTTTGATATTACAAAAATTTGTCAAACTGGGCGCCAAGTACACATCGAAAAGGGTTTCGCAGGCTTTTAGAACTTTAATAAAGTATGAATAGAATCCGGTGCAGTATACTTCAATTGATCACAGAAATTTTCATATCGGAATAGGATTTGGCTGTGACTCAGTCTTTGACTTTTTGGATAACTTTTTCGTTTTTAATGACGTATCTTGAGTTCTGATTGACCGATTCGACTTTTCGACATCTGAATTTACTTGTTTTAGGATACATCTTGAAATTACAAAATTAATAAAAAAAATTCTATTTATTCATTTTTCCATCAGAGTAACGTATAAGTGTGGTCTAGAAGTTCTGAAATCATTGGTGTGGCTTTGCCACTGACTTTAGAGAAAAAAATTCAAACATCAGGTCTTCTGTAGCACGGCGTTCCTCAATAGGGTAAATAAAAGTGTCTGTGGTCAAATTAATTTTCATACCACAATTATTTTCTTCATATTTAATTTTTTCATGAATAAAAATTAATGAAATTCTGCACGCACTGTTGATACTCGATTTTTGAAAAAAGGGTTTCGATACTTTTTTATTTCATAGATCATCTGAATTTTCATATATTTTAAAAATTTCTAAAATATTGAAAATTTCCAAAATTATAAGAATTATCAAAAATTTGCGAATTTCATAAAATGCTCAAATTTTCTAAATTTCAGAAATTTTCTAAAATATCTAAAATGTTCAAAATTTTCAAAATTTACAAAATTTTTAAACTTATCAAAACTTATAACATTTCTGAATTTTATCAAATGTCCAAAATTTCAAAAATGATTGAAATTTCGAAAATTATCCTAATCTCTAAAATGTTGAAAAGACTTTAGATTATCAAAATTTATAAAATTTCTAATCTGACGTCCTGATGAAGAAACATAACATCCACAGTTTAACGTGAGGCCTGTTTACCTCTACGCCGCATGGCGAAGGTGAGCCTTATGTCGAACTGCACTTGTTATGTTTCTTCATTAGGACGGCAGTAATATGTCCCAAACTAATAAAATTATCAAAATTTTTAAAATGTTCAAGATGTTCGAAAATGTTCAAGAATCCTATAATTATCAAAATTTCCAAAATTCTTCAAATTTTTTAAATTATTAAAGTTTCTAAAATTTCTAAAATGTTCCAAATTTGTAAAATTGTGAAAATTTCCAAATTATAAAAGCGTCTCAAACTTTAAAAATCTATATAATTTCTGAAATTTCTAAAATTTCCAAAATGAATAAAGTATCTATAATTTCAAAAATTATTTAAATTTTCAAAAGTAGCAAGATTTCTAAACTGCCAAAAATTTCTAAAATTATCAAAATTTCTATAATTATCGAAAATTTTAAATTCTAAAAAAGTCCCCCATTTTTAAAATGTACAAAATTACCAAAATTTCTGAAATTTCTGAAATTTTCAAATATTCGACAATATCTACAATTTGCAAAATTACAAAAATTATTACAATTTGCAAAATTATCAAAATTTGCAAACTGTTCAAAATTTCTTGGATTATCAGAGTTTCTAAAATTATCTAACCTTTTAAAATTATGAAAAGGTCTCAAGTTTTGAAGATACATAAAATTACCAAAATTTTAAAATGTCTAAAATTTCCAAATATTCTAAAGTATCTAAAATTTTTAAAATGACAAAAATTATATAAATTTTTTTTTAGAAATACTCTTTTTATATTAATTTATAATATTTCATAGAGATATCTTGATGACATCATGAAATAACGTTTTGATATCGTAAGTAGTAAATAGTGGATCAATTTGAATTTTCAAGTACATAATGTATTCTCGCAATCGTTCATAATTATTTTGTTAGTTTCTGGTTATTCAAACTCACAAAAAATAATATGATGATAGTAGGACAGCTCTGATATGACTTTAGCGCAGCTTTTGAAGTATTATGGCCAGTGAGCAGTCGCAACTGAGAGTGTACGCACACACATACCCCACTATACAGCTTCAATTAATTTTAAACATGGAAATATTATTCAAAAGAATTGAAAATATTTTTATGCAAAAAATGGCAGTTCCTTCTTAAAAGCTTTCCACGCAGAAAAATTTTAAATATACTTTTGGCCCTTTCTTAAAAGAAATTCCACCATTTTTTTAAAATATGCCCTATTGAAAACAATAACATATTTCTTTCTCGTCAAAATTAGTTGTGCCCTTCTCGAAAAAAATGCTTTTCGATTTTTTTTCGCATACCCATAAGTGCCACAAAATTTTTTTTAGATCTGATCTCCTGGAAAACTTGATCATACATCAGTATAAACTCACAGTAAAAATCTCGTACAGATCCGGGCAGGGGTAACTTTCAAATGCTCATCCTGCTATGCCCTTTATGGATCTTTTTTGAGTGTACAATTTTTTGCCTACTAAACTTTTTTTGTGCCTGGCATAGTTTGACTTAAAAGTGGAATTTTTTATTATTTTTTGTGCGATCAAAAATTGAATTTTCGATTTTTTCACAAAATTCAAAAAGTTGATGACACTCTTGCAGGGCTGTCAAAAAGCAACGTTTTTCCTTATTTGCCTTTTTTTCATATCGTGTGTTGTTTGGCTTGAAATTTTCATTTTCGTTTGATTTTTTAAAATTCTCTAACTCTGATAATTTCCTTTTTGACGAAAATAGCCGTAATAATAAATTGTTCGAATTTCCGAATACTGCAAATATCCGTATATAGAGTTTTTAAATCTTGAAAGAAATGTTCTCAAAAATTCAGAAAATGCTCTAACATCCTGAATTTTTATTCCAAATTGCTGGTGAACGAACTTGTGCTTTCCTTTCAGGCTTAAAAAAAGTATGCCGAAGTTCAATCCAGTCTAATAATTTTGTCAAATGTTTTCATGCCTACAGATGACACAGACTAAAGACTATAGAATATAGACTGCAGACTACAGACAAACTGACACCTTCGTAAAAATAGTTTTTTCTGACTCAGGGGATCTCTAAACATGGAGATTTGATAAAAACCGACTAAGACCAATTTCACATTAAAACCAATACCTTCTCAGTATGATGAAAATGTAAAAATTGAAAATTGGATAAGATATAGGGTCCCCTAATTCAAAATTGGTATTTTCTACTAATTTTCTGTAATTTTATCTCAACGCCTCGAAAATGCATACATTGAGTTTACTTTTTGCATTATTTAATTTACTTTTTGTATTACTCAATTGGCACACTGTACGTCAAAATCTTTTGGTAAAATGTGGAACAAGTAAGGCCAAATTATTATTTTCGTGAAAAATGATTTTCAAAACTTGCATCAGATGATGTACAATAATGTTGATGTAAAAGGAGGTAATTCTATAAAGCATAAAAATGTATTACATGCATTCTCAAGAAAAAGAGAAAATAAAGCAACAAAAGGACAGAACTCAAATATGGGACTACTGAACCATATCCGATTTTGAATTGTTTTTTTTTTAATACACCAAACTCTCGTTTTCAGTCCAGTGTCGGGGGTTGCCTTCAAATGGCTTTGGACTGTATTCGGAGGGATCGAAACGGAAACAGTCAGGGACGCCTGAATCCTTTCCAATTGTGTAGCATAATATTGCGCAATAAATTTGGCTGAGTACTGGCGGACCGCGGCTCTTCCGTGGTGTGTTCGCAGCCGTCTCTTACCCCACACCCCTGAGAAACTACTTGAACCAGCAGTCATAAGAAGGCCGAGACCGGGGTGACAAAATCCGAGAGTTTGGTGTAATTTTTTTAATAAATACGTACAATTTAGGGTATTTTGAGTGTTTATATTTGATTATATTTTTGTTTCTTCCATAAAATGTTAAAATGAATTAATGTAATGAACAATGATCTAACTAGGCCCTTTTCATTTATATGTACACGGTTGATTATATTTTAATGCGTGTGTAAAATTAATTTATTATTAAAGAAAATGTAATATAAAGATACATACCAGCTTTCTTACATGCACGAGTTTGGCACACCTTGTTTGTCGCTCGGTCTGTCACCTTGTTGCCCACCTTGCCTCCTTTAGTACTTTCAGCCTCAAGAATTTCACACTTGTGTAAAATATAAGAGAGGAACAGAAAACTGATAATTCGTAATTTCATCATATTTTACTGAATCAATTATTTTTTACTCTTGGCGTTTGAATAACGTTTTTTTCTGGTCTATTCGCTCTTTATATACGAATCTTTGTGTAAAGAATCTGAAAAACATGATGAGTTGGTGAATAGTTTATCGACATACCGGACATCACAACAGTAAACAACAGGACTGTTGTAATTCTTTCAACGAGGAATTTTATGGTGAGCTCTATTTGGATCTTGACGTTGACCTTCAAGATCATTTCAAGGTCAACTTTTCTTTAAGTGGCATCCCCTTTTTTTGACATCAGCAATCGAGAGAGCTGGAAGTTTCACGTTTAAATATGTACCCAGGGCATAGGTACATTGTAATCCTTAAGGTTACTCTAAGGTCATTTAAAGTAAAACAAGGTCTTCATACCTCTAGGAATAGAAGCTTTTCAAATCTTTTTGGCAACGAGCAAAGTCACTAGCTATAACAAGGCGTATTCAGTAGTGACCTTGAGCATGACCTTGACGATGATCTTCAAGGTCAAATTAGACCTATTTAGTGATGAATAAGTCTTTAAATAATGTTTTAACAATTTATTGCTGTTTATAGCAATTTTCCTTCAGAAAACAGACAGAATTTTGCTGTTTTTCCTGAATTTTGAACTTGCTTTAACTTTTCAGTTAAGATGAGGCGATAGTCAATTGAAGTTGATAAGAACAATTTTTTTAACAATGAATTATTATTGTTCAAATGATGCTCGCTAAATAGTGGTAGAAAGTTGTGGTTTTTGTTATGAAATTTCACACGTTTTGTCCACCTAAATAAAAAAATGATTTAAATGATAATTTAAAATAAGTTAATTTATTTATTTTTTTTATTTCTTATAAGTCAAGGATACTTTTGATGAGTTTTAACGAACTTCATTGGTTGAATGATTTACTATTGTTTTTATGTTTTCTCAGAATAATGCTAGAAACTTGCATTTTTTTCACAAATTTTTAGCTTTTCCCTGACTTTTTCATTGTGAGTAAATCATGAATTCATACAAAAATAAATTAGCTTCAAATGATCATTCATTTTTTCCCAAATGAAGTATATTAGGTCATTTGCCAAGGTTAAAAAAAGATTAATTTGGACAAAATGCTTTCAGGCAGTGCTGCGAGGAAAAGTGATATTCAATATGATCCGCATAGAATGTTTGCAGAATATTTAAAATATCTAGTTGCATTCCAGGTAAGTATATCCACAAGAAAGAGAAAACCTGTCTAAAAAAATATTCTCTTTGATGTTCATTTATTATTTGTTCACAACTAAAATGCCAGAGGAGAGTCAAAAATTTCAGAAAAAAACGAAATATTCCAGGATTACAGTAAGATAAGGTATTCACAAACAACAATAAATTATTTTAACACTTATGTTTGTTGAAATGCATTAATTATCATCTTGCTCTTAGTGCAAAGTTGACCAAAAGTTGAATATTAAAAAAAACTGAAACGTTTTACCATTATTCGAAGAAAATATTATTGAAAATTATTATACATGGTTAAAAAATTATGTTTGCCTACCTCAATTAATAATTATCTTACCCTAATTGAAAACAATTTTGTTGAAAAAGAAACCACAAAGTAGCCAGTTTCCACATAAAACTAGGACCTTCTCATTGTGATAAGAATTTGATGATTCAATATTTTTTGTGCAAGCAAAATTTGAATCTTCGATTTTTCAAGAAAGTTTAAAGAGTTGTTATAATAGTCTTATAAGGTTTTTAAAAAGCAACGTTTTTATTCTGTTGACATTTTTCCTATAGTGCCTCGTTTGACTTAAAATATTCATTTTTGCTTGGTTTCTTGGATTTTCAAAATGCTAAGACTCCGATAATTTTTTTTCATCCACAAAAAATCGGCAGGATAAATTTCTCGAGTTTCCGAGTGCTACGGATAGCCGTACATACAATTTCCCAGTTTAAAAAAAATGGTCTCGAAAATACTCTAACTCTTCGAATTTTGATCTAAAATAGCTGATTAGCGAACATGATTATTCCTTTTGGTCCTTGAAACTGTGTGTCAAATTGCAACTCAATACGATTAGTCTTTAAAAAGTTATCCGGTATACAAACGACAGTGACGACACCGACAACTACGACGGACGGACACCATCGTAAACCCGGATTTTCGGATTCAGGAGGTCTCGAAACGTAAAGATTTAAAGAAATCCGCAATAGTCGATTTTAACATAAAAATAATATCTTCTTGTTATAATGAGAATGTAATAAGAGAAAAAATCCCTTCAATTAAATAAAAGCACCAAACGATACCTCAAATGAATCTAAATTCGTTCCTGTGAAACGACATGCAGCATCCTTCCGGAGGCACAAATTGTTGCAATTCGGATTCTACGTTAAAATTCCCGTTAAATTGTCACGAAGTAATTTCAATAGTTTTTCTTGAAGTGTTAACATTTTTTAATAATATAATGAATTCTGCTGGAGGCGACTTCCAGCGGATCCACAGTCTCTTAACTAGTATGCTGCTACTTAATGAAGATGCGCTTGAAGTCTCCTTCAGCTCATGTTAAGGACAGGTATTGTATTTTCTTAAATTTTCCACGCTGCAAACAAACTATTGCAATTACTCCGTGACCTTTTCACGGCAAATTCAACGCAAAGTCCAAACTGCAATAATTTAAATGTTCATTTCGCTGTTTTTTTTTAGTTTTTGTCGCATGATACGGAAAGGATACGATTTAGGGTGCCCTCTTCACTCGTTCCTTCCACCACGGACGAAAAAGATAAATGCAAATATATGACACAAAAGGGCAGAGAATGAAAAGCAATTACGAAGGCAACAAGGGCTTACCCAGTGTACCTGAATTATGAAAAGCGTTCTACTGTCACGACGAGAAAACTTGTCGCTCCAGTCCGGGACGGCCTTATATGGTCTTATCCCTTCTCCCTGTTGCCCGATGAAGGTGGAGGTGACCTTGGCATTCATGGGTTCCGACTGCGGCTGCAATTGGTTGCGCTGGGTCACATTGGTTTGTCACTCTCGGCAGAGTGGGGCTCGCTTGTCGCATTGAGTCGTAACTGCCTTTACTGCTTTAAAGATTCACAGAAAAATTTAAAATGACTTTTTATTTTAAAAAATAATTTCATGAGATTATTTTAAAAAGTTTCAAAACATTTCAAAAGATTCTTAAAATTATCCAAAAGCGATCTGGAACATTTTGCAGAAATTTTTTCAATTACAAAAAAATTAATACAAAATGTAGATTTTTTAAGATTTTGAGAACAATGTAGAAAGTGTTCAAGAATTTGAAAGATTTTAAGAGAAAAAATGTTTTCTTAAGATAAGCAGAAATTTCTTTCGTGATTTCTTATTTTTAAATATGAATTCTAAGAGAAAGTTGAAAAATATTATCAACAAAATTTAAATTATTTCCTCAAATTTTTAAAGTGGAATCTAAAAGATTTAAAGACAAAATTTCACAATTTTTCGAGACTTTGAAATTTTAAAAAAAAAGGTATAAGATTGAGAGAGATTAAAATTTTTTAAAAAGATTTCGAAGAGCTTTACAAAAAAATGTATATTGTTGAAGATTTGGAGCAAAAATGTAGAAGTCGTTTGAGAATTATGAAAGGTTCCAAGAGAAGAAAAAAATTTGTTGAAGAATCCTAAGAAAAATTGGAATTATTTCTTCTTTGCAAAATTAATTGCGAAAACGTCTTTAGAACAATTTTGAAGATTCACTAAACTTTTGCAAAATGATCTGTATGAGTTCAGGACTTTTTTTATTTGTTTGGCAGGATTCCTTTAATACTTTAGGAATAATTCAAGCCATTTCAAAAGATATTTAGAAGCACTGAAAAGAATCAAAAAAAATTTTAAATTTTAAAACACTTCAAAAAGTTGAAACAAAATGTAGATTTTTAAAGATTTCGGAGAAACATGCTTTTTATAAATTTTGAAATATTTTGGAATGTTTTGGAAAAAATCTTATTTCTTTTTTATAAGAAAAATTAATTTATAAAAATAATTAGACGTATTTCAAAACATTTAAAAATTTTTCTAGAAAGGGCGAAAAAATATCTCGGAGATTTTGGGGTAATCTCTTTCAATTTTGAAAGAATCATCTGAATTTTCGGAAAAATTCGGGTCAGTTTAAAATATATTTAGGGGATGTAGATATTGCCAAGCTTCTAAAAGTCCTACATATCTTTAAAACTGACTCAATATTTGTTTAATATTTTATCTTTATTCTGAATTAAAAATTGTGATGATATAGTGCTTTCAAAGAATGTGTGTGAACTTGTTTTCGAAAAATTGCGAACCTATTCCGAAGTCGTGAGTTCGATAATTCAAGAACAATAAAACTGTATACATCCAAGAAATGTACGCATACTGAAAAACATTCGTTATAGCTTGTCGCGTTAAGTGCTAACGGTCTCTCTCTACTGCTCCAAAGATTCGCAGGGAAATTACAAATTATTTTTTATTTTGAAAATTAATTCCGTAATATTATTTGAAAAAGTTTTAAATCATTTCAAAAGATTTGGAAAATTATCCAAAAGTAATCTGAAACACTTTTCAGAAATTTGTTCAATTGTGCAGAATTTTTAGCAAATTTTAGGAAAAATTTAAATCCTTTTAAAAGATATTTAGAATATTCAAATGTTCATAAAAAATTTTTCAGAAATTTTAAATCATTCAGAATTATTTTAAAAGATATTTGGAAGACTTAGATTGTTTGAAAGTTCTGAAAAGATTCAAAAATATTTTAAAATTTGCAAAAATTTATAAAAATTTAACACAAAATGTAGATTTCTTAACATTTTGAATAAAAGTAGAAATCGTGTAAGAATTTTGAAAGTTTTCAATAAAAATAAAGTTTTCCTAAGATACATCGAAAAAATTTTCATGATTTTTTATTTTTAAAAATGAATTTCAAGAAAAAGTTAAGAAGTATTATTAAAACATTTTAAATGATTTCCTAAAATTCCTAAAGTGAAATCTGAAAGATTCAAAATCAAAGTTGTACAATTTCGCAAGAATATAAAATTTTTAAAAAAGTGTAAAATTGAGAGGTATTTAGAATTTTTTTTTAAATTTCAAAATATTTTAAACAAAATGTGTATTGTTGAAGATTTGGACCAAAAAATGAAGGTGTCGTTTTAGAATCATGAAATGTTTCAAGAGAAGAGAAAAATTTCCTGAAGATTTGGAGGATAAATTAAAATTATTCTTTATTTTAAAAATTAATTTAAAAAGCAAATTGAAAATAATTTTAAAGATTCATAAAACTTTTGTTATATGATCTGTATGAGTTTAGGTATTCTTTTTGAGACTGGCAGGATTCTTTTAGTTCCTTAGAAAAAATTCAACACACTTTAAAGGATATTTAAAAGCTCTCAAGAGAATTCAAGCAAAATTAAAAAATTTTGAACGCTTTAAAAAGTTAAAACAAAATGTAGATTTTCAAAGATTTCAAAAAAAGAAGCTTTTAGTATATTTTGAAATGTTTCAAGGCCGCTGACATGAGTTTGATAATTCAGTAAACGACAAAGCTACATACCATTAAAAGTGAGTGCATACTGAAAAACGTTTTCTAGCGCCTTTCATTCTTCTTGAAAAGTTATGAATCAAAAGGGAAATAAAAACTTTACGAGCTTGTTTTTAAAAACTTCCAAAAGTCCACCAAAGTCATGAGGGCGATAATTCAGTAAACAATAAAACTACGCAAAACTAAAAAATGTGCGCTAAATAAAAAATGATTCATAATATTTTTTAACATTAGTAAAAAGCTGATAGTATAATTTAATATAAACTTTATAAAACTGTTTTCGAAAAATGTAGAGCCTACACTGGACTCACAAGTATGATAATGTAGTGAATAATACAACAAATTCGTGAGTTTCATAATTAAATAATAATCAACGGGGACTATATTACTCTAAAAAATGAATTCATACTAAAAAATATTTTCCTGATATTTTCTGGTGTGATTAAAAACTTAATAATTTATATAAAAATAAAATCATATGAACTCATTTTTGAACATTTGAGACCCCTGCCAAAACTATATGTTTAATGGTTCATTAAAACTAGGTGCCATCAAGAATTGTGCGCGGATTCGCCAATTCAGTAAACAATAAAACTCTATACATCTGAAATATATAAGCACTACAAAAAATTTTTTAGTACCTTCTGGCGTTATATGAAATTTATAAACTTGTAATCACGAGATCTAGCACACATTGTGTTGAAAACCTTAACGTTTGCAAAACTGCGAGGATATAACTTTTAGTGTCTGTTTTCAGTTTTTTATCTATTATTGAAAAAAAAATTTTAATAGGTGTAAATGATTTCTTAGGAATGAGAAAAATTACTTTCTTTACGTTTTGCTACCACAACATGATTTCTAAACTTCTTCTCATTTTTAAAAAGACGAGAAATTTTACCAACATTATTTCTGTGATCACTAAGATGGGTGCAATTGAAAATTAATCTGTTTCAGTGGGGAGTTCAAGTATTTTGTTCAAAGATCGAATTTTCGGCTCTGAAATTGAAAAATGTACTAGGGAATTTAACTATTCAGTTGAAAATGTATTCATTTTGTTGGAAATTCATATTTTTTTGCAAAAATAAGTTTCTTTATTTAAAAATGTAACTGAAAATTGTTATTGAAAATTAATCAGGTTTAGTAGAGAATTCAAGTATTTTGTTGACAATTTGTTTCTGTTTGTTGATCACAGTTATTTTCTATTTTTAATTGACATATATTATTTCAAATATAACTTATTATATTTTTGTTTAGGATTCATTTTCTTAGGTTAAAAATACAACTCTTCAGTTGAAAGTCAGACTAGGTTCTGAAAAGTTCACTTTTTTTTGGTAAAAGATTCATAACTTTAGTTGAAAATTCGTTTTCTTTCTTTGTTAAAAATTATTTTTTTCGACTAAAAATCTAAATGTTTTGTTTAAAATCCAAATGATTTGTTAAAAATGAACCTTTTTGTTGAAACTTCATATTCTCTGGTGATTTGGAATAATTTTTTTTATTATTACATTGGCTATCTGTTTAAGAAGTGATACCTTAAAAAATCTAAAGAAAGCTAATGAATAGTTATGTACCTAATATTTATGAAACATGTTGAGCAAATGTTGACATAACATTAACAATAAAAATAGCAATTATATCATCTCTAGCACTTTTCACCTTAGTTATCTAGTATATGATGCCTGTTTATTTTCCATCCATGGCTTTGACCAGGATTCTGTACTTCAGAATGTTCCTCAATAAAAATACTAGTTATTTATCACAAAAAGAAATTTTTATTTTTCCCAAAATGCACTCTCTGTATCTGAAGATAACTAGAACGGGTCCGGGACGTATCAGTTTTGCCCCGCCTATTTGAGTGCATTTGAGAATGCCCACACCTAGTTCAGTACACTTAAAATTGCTCTCACCTAGTTCTGCCTGAAGCACCATTAGCCGAAATATGGTAAAATAACTCTCAAATCACACGACCTTACTCTAAAATTCCTGAAAGTTCCTTTATATGCTGAAAATATGTTATTTTACTGGTATCGGCAGTCTATCCACTCCATTAAATGAATTTAGATTAGCAGCATTGTAAATTTAGAATGTAAAATTATTATTTTCAATTAATGTGTTAAAAATTTAGAATTCAAAGTTCGACAACTTCAAAAATCAAGAAGAAGAATCATGAATCGAAAGTGTTTCAAACTTAGGTAATTTCAAATTGTAGCGTTTGGTAACAGGTAT
Organism: Andricus quercuspetiolicola; assembly: GCA_035222095.1. Lineage (NCBI taxonomy): Eukaryota > Metazoa > Arthropoda > Insecta > Hymenoptera > Cynipidae > Andricus > Andricus quercuspetiolicola. The sequence continues at coordinate 9,975 of JAWWEA010154621.1, read as the reverse complement.
CCAAGTTTAAATTGAGAGTTTTTTTAAATGAAGTAAAGGATTAAAATATTAACAAATTTAATTTGAAGCATTAAAAAATAAAAAAAGATGCTAATTATACAATCGGGACAATATTTTCCTTCTAGACCTTGAATGCTATGTTATATGAAGTCGTAATTTAAACATTGAATTGATTAAATAAATCATTCCGGATATTTACAAAAATTACATACACATTTTGCGTTCTGAAACAGGAACCATAAATTTGTTCAAAACTTTAGTAATATATACTACGACTTTATCTTTCGCACCTGTGATGACGAAAATGTGTGGAATTACAACAGGGGAATCATTACCGACCATCAAGTTCTCTATTTGTATTTTTGTGTCAAAGAGATAACAATTCTCCTCAACTGATTTAATGATCTCAAAAATCTGAACGATGCTGCCATTTCTAAGTCTGACTATAGTATCATGGAATTATTTTGTACGATTATAATTTGCACTGTAAAGAACGTGTTGGTTGGATATGCACTTATCACATAATATTGCATCAGGACCGAGATTTTACCTTTACTGAAGAAGACCACATCTTCGGTGACATAGGCAGAAGTATACGCAGATCATGTCAAGGGTTGGAATACGGCTCCGAACACATGGACCTTTTACGTTGTGCAATTTATCATGACAGCCAATCTTAAGTATTCTTAATACATCTCCAATGTTAGCTTCGTGAGACCTTAAGGCCAGATTATTGAGGAACAGATATTTCACGGGACTACCAGCATGCTTTCCTGGAAGACGACAGTACTAACATCCATTAGGCACACTGTATTTCACTCTATTTTGAATGACTGGGCGAAGGTCTGAAACTACCAACAGCAGGAGGATGCAATCTTAATTTTGTTTTTTGTCACTGTGCCATATTGTGGATATAAATTAAAAGACTGCTCCGTTACACGGATCTTTTGCCTCTTTTCATGTCTGCAATCATTCTCAAGTCTATTTCTCTTCACATCGCTAAGACCTGTAATGTTCAACGTTCTGTTGAACGCTTTTTTCTTTTCTAGTCGAACTGCCTGAATTCCATCATTCCATCATGCATCACGAGACGTTCTTCCTAAAACCGCAGTACCACACACTTCGATCGCAGTTTTAACAATGTTATCCCGTAACGTAGTACATGCACCCTCTATAACTTTGTTGCTTGAAAGCGGCTTCAAAGTTGCCCTATCTATGCGTTAATTCATCTTATTCTGAAAATCTATTTGCACTTCCGGTTTCTGTAAATTCTCAATCTTGATTCACGTTTGCTTCGTTTTTTCCGTTTTCTTCCTTCACTATCCCTGACCTAAGTTTATTTTTGAGACTAGAAGGTAATGATCAGTATTGCATTCTTATTACATTCAGTATTGCATTCTTTTACTAGTTCTCTCAGTCTTTCATCCACAATAACGAAGTCAATTATACTGTGGTTATTTCTTTTACACCAGGTGTACATGTGGATCATTTTATGTCTTAACCAAGTATTAGAAATAAATAGGCCCTTTTCTAAGCATAACCTACTTAATTTTTTTCCGTTATAATTTTTTCTTGAATCCTCAAAGTTACCTAGCACCCTTTTAGTATCTGTAGCCTAACGTTCGATACAGACAGATATACGGACATACATACAGATAGCCAGAACTTTGTAGAAATCGTTTTTTCTAATTCAGGGTGTCTGAAAACGTGAAGACTTGATGAAAACCGTCTGAGTCCAATTTCACATAAAACTAATACCTTTTCATTATACGATAGGAATGTAAAAACATTTTGTTGGATAACGTGTTATTTATTGTTGGATTGAGAATTGAGTTGGTCACAACAATTAAAATGGAAAAATGTGTCCATTTTTTTCTTCAAACATTATAGTCAAGTGTCGACTTAGCTTAGCCCCACGATTTTTCGCTCGACAGATTTTTCATCAGTTCACTTTCTTCATAATAATTGATAAATGAAGCATCGCAGTTGAAATTCATCAATAGAATTTTGTAGCCAACTAAATTCACGAATTAACCATACTTAATTCGTTGTCAAACAAATAAATTTCAAAATGAACAAATGACTTTAAAAAAAGTGTCGGCTGAGCCGCGATGTTCCGTAATTTATCATTTAATATACTTGTGCGGCAATTAATTACATTTATTACGAATATTATAATTCCTAGAGAATTTTGAGATGGAAAATTAAAAAGGAAGATTACAAAAAAGAATTTTATTTGAATAAAATTAAGCGAATCTATGGCTCTTATCAATTTGTTAACAATTATTTTATTATTATATTATTGTTAAACACTTTCGAAAGGCTTAGAAATTAGGTTTGGCACAGGGCATTAACCAAAACTGAATGATCAAGTTGGGGTGATGGGAAAAAGTATAATTGCAGAGCAATGGTCAGTTGTAGAATCAGATATAATGGGTCCATTGCCAATGTCAAAATCGGGAAATCAATACATTTTAGTATTCATTGATATGTTCAGTAAATGGGTAGGAATAATTCCAGTTAAAAATAAATTAGCATTCACAATTGAGAGAGAATTTCATGAATGAATTGTTTCAAAATCGGGAACACCTAGAATTTTGTTCACAGATAACAGAAAAGAATATGTAAATAAATAAATAATTAATTTACATGAAACATTTGATATTAGACACTCAAAAACTACCAAATATCATGCACAAGAAAACCCAACTGAAGAATGTAACAGAATAATTAAAACGGCAATAGAAGCGTATTTAGAGAAATATCATAAAACGTGGGACAAAAATGTAGATGATTCACAATTTGCATTAAATACCAGCTAACATTCTTTAACAGGTTTAACACTAGCTTTTTTGAATTTAGGTAGAGAACCCTAGCTAATCCAAGCGTTAAATAAAGATTTAGATGGAAGTAGCGAAATTGAATTTCAAGAGTCTGAAAAATGGTCAGAGGGAATTCGAAAAGTAAAAAATGATTAGAGAGGAAGTAGTTAAGAATTTAGATACCGTGAACGAAATGCAATCTAGGTATTACAATCTCAGACATCGGCCAGTAAGCTTTGAAATTGGCAAACAATTCCTAAAAAGTAATAAAACATTGTCAAACAAAGGGGAAGGAATATCACAAAAATTAAATAAAAATGTTGGAGCACCATTTTTCATTAAGGCAGAAATCCCGCCTACAATTTACGGAATAAAAACGAAGAATGAAAAATCACTAGGTAACTGGAAAGTTAAAGATATTAAAAAATGCAACACTTAAAAATAGAGTCGAATTTAAATATTCCTTTGAAATAGCATACATGTAAATAATTTGATTTTTACACCAATCATAACGACAAGGATGACACGAACACATGAATTCACAAAGACAAGAAAAAAATAAAAATATTTAATCTCAGAAAACAATGATCAACGAAAAAGAAATTGTTTTCATCTGCGGTACATGATACAGACAATTGAAAGTTGGCAGCATAGCTGGCCACACGCGCTCAAAAACAGTGGACATTGTACAATCGCCATAAGGGAGACAACAATCGAAGGAGGAGAAAAGAGAAAGAAAAATGTAGGAGAACTGAGAAAAAAGGAATATACAGAATTCTAGATGGGACTAGCAATTAATGTGATAAGGGAGAAAACAATAATAAAACAGGGAAACCTGAAAAAGAAAGGAGAAAATTTTGTAGAAAGAAACAAATATAGAAAGAAATGAGAAGAGGAAAGAAAGAAAAGGAATCAATTGTGGCCTAAAACAAGAAAAGGAACTAAGGACCCAGAGAGGAAATTAAAAGCAGAGAGAAGAAAACATTTCGGAGGAAATGAAAATTGATTGAATTTGAGGCAAAAATGATACATTAGATCAGTGGCCAAAAAACAAAAGAAGGAAGAGAAGGAGAAAGCAGCAAGGAAAAAACTAAATAGAAAACACCAGGGATCTTCAAAAATGAAAAGAGAAGAGAAACTGGTGAAAGAGAGACTAGAAAGGAAAACAAAACAAGCAGAGAAGGAAAGAAAAAGAAAAAGGGCAAAGATGGTAAAACAAATGACTCAAGGTAACAACAATAGATTAAAAGCAATCATTAAGGATAAAGAATATTTCTCCACAGATTAGGAGAGAATGATGTAAAGGAAGGAATTAAATAGATAATTATTCACTACACACGTATACCTACAATACGACTTACTTGAAACCCACACAACAGATGAAAATTAAAATGGATTTTTATTTTATTTTACTCTTTCACTCTAAAATTACAATATTTTAATTACTGTTAAATAAATTTAATTCAATGAAACATGAATAACGTAAAGAAAATAAAGAAAATGCGGCTACAAGAGGCGAAGAGAGAATCTTAGTTAAAACAAAAGTAGAATTTATATATAAATTACTTTTCAGCAAGGAGCACTAAAGAAAACAAAATAGCAAAAGAAGACAATAATCTGCATGCAGAAAATTAGAAGAAAAATTAATTATTCATTGAATGAGTTCAAAATTTCCAAAATAAATTTTTTACACCTTAGTTCTAGTTAAAATCAGATAAGAAAAAACAAAATTAGGAGAAAATTAGTATTTTTTATTGGTGTTTTGATTTTTTTCAGTTAAGAGACAGGATTTGAAATTTGTTTTTCAGGAAAACAAAGATGGAAGACATCGAAATGTGTGAATATCGTAATTGTGAGAAGATGGTTCCGGTGGGACTATACAATTTTTATGATACATATTGTGATGAAATGTCGAACAGGGCCAAGAGCTATCTCACGGTTCCAAATTTACCAAATACTAAATACATCAAAGGCGGCTAGGAGGGGAAAAGAAAAAAATTTAAGAAAATCATCAAAGTAACATACGAAGAAGATGAACTGGCACAAAGAGAAGAAAGCCAATTGAATGAGGAAAAAGAAGAAGATGACTTCTACAGACAACTGAACATGACGAAAGAAGAAGCCTGTTTCATTTTCAACGAGGAATTGGTAAGCTTTGGAAAACTCTTTCAAAAATAAACCTCGTCCCAAACAGGAAGGGCAGGGGGGGAGGTCATAACAAAGGTATAACCACTTTGCTATGATGTTGCTCTGTGGGCCCAGGACTAAGATTGGAGGGAGTACCACTTCCTGGTCCTTGTACCAAAATCCTGGTCACCAGATTCAGTCTTGTGCTACCGGCTTCGTTTACTTGAGTGCCCAGCCACGCAAATTCCAGAGCAACGCCAAACCATTCCAAAGGACGCCTCTATCGCTTCCTAGCGACCTCATCGCCGTAGCCTGACCACCATCTGCTCCGGAACATTGGCTTTGCCACATGGCTCGGGCTTAGAGAGTACGGACTCGCTGAAATGGCGTCTAAGTTGGTGCGACGAACCACTTTTATATTTAAATTTTTTTCCTAATTGACTATACCTGTTCACGATGCTCCAGTTACCTCTCATGCTTTAATTTTGTTCGAAATTCGTCTTTTTTATAGGAAATTAACCTTTCTGGTTAAAAATTCACCTTTTTTCATTGAAAACTAGACCATTTTCTTAAAAATTTGTTTATTAATGAAAAATTCAACTCCTCCACTTTTGGTTGAAAATTGACACCTTTTTTAGTTAAAAATTTAATAGATTGAATCATATACAGTTACTTATTTTAGCAGGGAGTTAAATTGATTGATTTGAAAAGTCGCTTTTGACTGACTTGTCAGTCATCGCATCATTATCATTTGAATAAGTCAAAACTAACTTCAAATGGGTCACTTTTTGACTGATTTTAGTGCAGAATATACATATTTCCCTTCGTCCTTTTCATGATTTCTTATCGTATTTCCATTTTCAGAAATTTTGTTATTTTCTGTCCCAGTTTATGATTTTAAAATCTACTTGTCTGCCCAAAACTAGATTTTGAAAGCGTTTGTTAGAATATCTCACCTCATTCAACATTTTCTTCAACTTGTCATGTCCCGACCGAAAAGGCGAGGGTAATTTTGAAACGAGGTAAAAGGAGGAACTAGTGTGCTGATTAAATCATGCTGGTAAGACCTGACTACTTATTTGTTTGTGGGTTTGTGTGTCACCTATCAGTGTTTGAATGACAAAATATTATTTTGTATTAATAATTTATATATTAGAGAGAAAAGAACAGAGTTACAATTTATATAAAATTAACATACGGGTACCTTCCTACGCTTGAAAGGGCAAAAGAGAGTATTTTTGTCGATTAGATCTCCTGTGCAATGTAGAGCAGTGACGAAACTCTACAGGATGTTTATTTCGTGAAAACAATGCACAAGCAAGTTTCACAAGTGATGGTGCGATATAGGGTCCTACAAGAGCTACCCAATCCAAACCAAGTTCTTTCGCAAACGTTAACACTAAGGACTTCATTCACGAACAAGACTCAAATTAACGATGACTGAAAGTCTCAACCAACGGGACTTTAGTGCAGTACTCGACACGATAAATAGTTTGAATGTGAACTATAAAGTACACGACTTTGTCAAAACGATTCGTTGACTGATGATCGAAGTAAGCAGTACAACTGCTCAATACTGAAGCGAACTGGACAGTACGACTGCTTGTTACTAAAAGACGACCACTGGGGATTTTACTAGGGCTTATATAGTCCTTGTTCCTTGTAGGCTTGCTAAAATGTGTAAGAGAACGTTCAATGCACAAATGTGGAAGAGCACGTTTCAATGATTTCGATTTGTTAAGTTTCAATTTACGCGAGCCATGAATATTTGTATCTTGCCTACGGAGACTTCCGGTATTCGTTTACACCTGTTTTTAATTCAGCTGCATGTCATTCGATGCGCGCGAATCGCGCTATTCTACGTGATGACTAATAGAGTCCGTTGGCTGCGACGATAGGTCATCGTGCATCTCTACTCTTGACCTTTCAGGAGTACGAAATTACGTGTTAACATAACCCATAGGGGGTTGCCTTAGTCAAACGCTTTCGGTTACAGTGCGTCTGACCATATACCTCTTACTCCACTAAGTGGGCTACTAGTAGGGATGAACTAATGTGTATATTTATAATTAAGATTATTACTTAATTTAAACACACGTGTGTATTCATACTTCACATAATTTGGACTTGTTTTTTTTATGTTTTTAACTATCGTAAATATAAGTACATTCGTATGCTGATTAACAAACTATAATTATTTTATAACGACTAAGTCTACCATTATAGCTTCTCAATGATCGAAGATCGGTATTCTCTGAGTGGTGATCCCTCCATTATAATAGCCTCAAGTACCTTATGGTTTTTTTTCTTATCGACCGTAGCATAGTTATCATGGATGGTTAAGACTCAGAGAAGATCGGTAATGTGCTTGTTCGAAAGTGGTGGCTTTATCCTGTGTCAAGTAGAATAATACAGATCACGTCTAGTTTTAAGGTTTACATTAAATTTGGAATTTTTGGGGACGTAACAGTCCTCCCTTCTCAAAATCTTCATTGTCCCCGATGGGAATCTTTCTGAGTAGAAACCCGGACAATTTCCTCTAAAATTTATTAGAAGTAACTATGGATATGTATATAAATAATTAATCGTATGATTTGTGATATTATTTCAAGTCAAAATAGTATGTGCCTAGTTTTTGGCTATGTGTGCTTGTGTAATAGTGTAGTGGTTGTTATACTAGTAGTTTCATAGAAGCTATGGTGAGTATGTCTCTCAATATTTCTTCATGTCTTGTCTTTCTATCCTGCAGAAATTTTTCAGTTGTCATCAGATTTTTGTGTGATATGATCATGCATCTATGCTTGTGATTTCTCCGCGATTCTTTTAGTTTTTATTCAGTCATGGAGTCTAATAGTTTTTCCACAAGTTCCGCTTCGACCATATTATACGAAGACTATTGTTCGGCACACAACCTGGCTATGGAACTATCCTATAAGAGTGCTACATGCAGCATTTTCGGTAAGTGTCATGTTTCATCTTTCATGGTGAGTTTTGTTTATTGGCGTTTTATGTCATTTGGATTCCGTGTGTCGTCGATATGACATCTTGCTCTTTTTCTTATGATAACTTGAATGTGGACAATTTTTTGTGTTCCTTGATTTACGCTGATACTGCGTCGGTTCCTACGTCTAATCTGGTTATTGCTGAATTAGTTAACGTTCCCGTGGCTGCTGTCGGCAATTCTGAACAGTTTATTGCAGATTTTGACTTGTCGATGTTCGATTCTGAGTGTGTTCCGAATGATTCCGTGGTCGGCCATTTACACCCTCATTCGAATTCTTTTCTACCTATTTCGAAAAACGGAAAGTTTGTTGCTTCGGGTTGCCCGCATTGAAGACTTATTAAATTCATGTTGTATTGCGGTATAAGGCCATCATACAGATAAGGTTCAGTTCGGTTTGTACCTTCGTGGGACTCAGACGCGTTTACGAGTGAGCTCCAGCGAGTGCCTTGTTTACTCTAAATATAGTCTTCAGTGCTATTATGTTTGCAAGGAGTAGAGAAAGTGACAAATCGGAAAAGTTAATCTAATTCAGATTGTATCTCTACAATCTTTCGAAACCCAACACAATAAGTATTTCTTTACATAGAAATACTTCCACACACACAATGAGTTCTCCAATCAACAGTCTTCTGTCCAGTGCATCATACGCCCAAATGACCCAACAAGTTCAGTTTCCAACTAAAGAACAAGCTATTGTTCTGGATGCAGTTGATGGAACACCAATCCAAGAGTATGCTATCGAGATAGGAAAATTAATTGATCCCAAGAACATTCGATTCATCTCACGAATATCACACGGTCGAGTATGTTTGTATTTGAGCTCCAAGGAAATTGCAGATAAACTCACTGACAATCATATCAAGGTGAACATTGGACAACAGTCACTAGAAATCCGTCCCTTAATCTCCAAGGCCAAACGAATTATCTTCTCTAACGTGTGTCCAGTAATTCCTCATAACACCATTATTGACGAACTGAATAAATTGGATATTTACCCGGTGTCTAAAATGTCCTTCATCAAAGCTGGAATGAATGAATCGAAACTGGGTCTCGGTCACGTTCTCAGCTTCAGGAGACAACTGTATGTGCAACCAGATGATGTTGATAAGCTTCCTCCTTCGCTGCAACTCAACCTCGACAACAGAATATACTGGATCTATCTGTCAACGGAAAAGTTAACGTGTTTCTTATGTAAGGAGAAGGGACATGTAGCGAAGTTTTGTAAGATGACTGGATCAACCCAACCAACGACCAGAAGTTCACCCAATAATCATAAGTCTCCGCCCCGGAACTTAGTCACGAATTTACAGCAGGAGATTTCAACCTATGAAAGCATGGACATGACTACTCTCAAAACCTCGTCCCCTCTATTAAGATCCAAAAGACCTGCATCCAGTCTAGCATCATTAAGTAGTGCTGGAGGAGATGAAACAATCGCAGGCGGTATAAAAATTGACGAGAAAACTACCCACCCTACCAAGAAAGTACTAAAAAAGAGCAAAACTCAAGATATAGCCTCTTACTCTCACGAAATCACAATTCGTTTAGAACCAGCCAAAGATTTCATCAACGATAAAAGTGAAGTGCTCCCCTTGAACTACGATAAACTGTCAGATCTCTTGACGTCCTCGTATGGTTGCACTAATGACATGGAGATTGCATCAGAATACACCTCGGACATCCCTGCCTTGATACACATGCTCTCTCAAGTCAGGTGCAAAATTTCATATCCTAACTTGAGAAACAGAATCAATAGGATAATCAGAAGATTGTCCAATCAAGAACATAGTGACTCTTCCAGTAATACATCAAGTGTGCAAGATGAGTGAATCATATAAAAACAGTGAACCCCAACCTGCTCTATCTCATACATCATTATGAACATTAATCGCAAACCACTAAGGATTTGTTACTGGAATGCAAGGAGCGTTACACAACGAAAATCGGACATCAGCCTCAACTCGAACAAGTTTGACATTATAGTTTGTGTTGAAACTTGGCTCACGGACAAGGATAATTTTC
>JAWWEA010153818.1:0-14113 GCA_035222095.1 Andricus quercuspetiolicola | reverse complement strand
CTGAAATTGCAATGCATATTGCAATGTTATTAGACAGTGTATGATGATCGTACAGAAAAGAAAAAAGCGATGGCATAGCCGGCGGTAAAAAATCCAGCCGCTCGTAAATCTAAATCCTCGGCTTCCAATTTTTCATGAATCATAATATTTGCTGAGGGTAAAGTCTCTGGTTCTTCGACAGGATTTCCAGATAAAGCGTTGGTGTTGACGTTTGTCTTATCTCCTTTGTACACAACGTTAAGCTTTTTCATTCTGATAAAAAAATAAAGAAGCTATATGCATTTAAACATTCTGAAAGAGTTCAAAAAATAGAAAAAGAGACCAATTTTTCAGATATATAAGGAAATTTCAATTAAAAGTTTAGTAGCTATGAAATATATTTTATAACTATCCTAATGAAAATGTCAATTAGTACAATATTTAAGAAAATTATATCAGTTTTAAAATCATGCAATTTTTATTCAGAAATCCGTAAGTTTAAACTTAAGATGCTCTGAATAATTAATAATCAAGAGAATTAGCTATATTTTGGAAAGTTTTTAAAATGCAGTGAAATGATTTTCAATATCTTTTTTTGAACAGACAATTAATTTTTTCAGAGTTAATTGAAAACCGAACTTTAATAGAACGGAATTAAAGCCTATAGCTTTATGTTTCTGTTTAGTAAATTTAGAAAACAACATATATTTTACATTAGCATTATACTGAAAAACATAGCTACTTCTTATCGCCCGTTGTATTTTGCGTACATCAATTTATTTTTAAAAGAAGACCGTCGGTATAACCTATTTACATTATCGCAATGATAATTTAATCGTAAAAGCCGCGGGCGCTTGGAGAACCGTCTTCAAAATAAAAATGGAAAAATAACTTGAGTGCCAATGAGAATGTTTCTGCGCAGCGGTCACATTTTTCATTGGCAGAGAGCTGGAAAATGGAAGGGATTATTTATCTGTCCCGCCGTTCCTTGCAAGACCAGAGAGTATAAATTCGAAATGAATGCCGTGCTTTTCGCAGTTTTTCCTAAAAGATTCAATAACAGTTTTTTGTTCAGAACAATGAGAATTTTCCTCGCGATTTGCGCTTTAAGCGCATTCTTTTCTTTGTTATCTTGGGCCTACAACACGTAAGTATTATTACTCTTAATATTTGTCAACGTTCGACAATTCTAATCATTTAATTGAATTTCCCTTTCGAGAACTAGACATCACAGAACAATTAATGTGATATTTACAGCGTTGCTACAAAATCCCCATTTTGAAATTTCCTGAATTTCTCTGTCTTTCACCTGATCAATTTTCAATTTTCCCTGGCCGTTGTACATTTCTCTTCCGGGTATAAAAACAATCTCAAACGAAGGAAATCAATAATAATAATGCAAAAAAAGGTTTCTCTATAGATTTTTTTTTAGACTTTTAGAGAGAATAGTCATACAGATTTTTATAATGGTTTATCAATAAATGACGCAAGACGATTTGGGATGCGGAAATTGGAAGATCTTACAAAATAATTTTTTTCACTGAAAACAGAAATATTACATTTTCAATAATAAAATATCAATTTTTAACTAAGAAGTATATTTTTCAACCCAGAAGATCAACTTTCTACCAAGGAAAGCGAATTTTCAACAAAATAAATGAAGCTTCAATTAAAAAAGATAAATTTAAAATTTGGAAATTGTTTTTAAACAAACAGAAAAAAACGAATTTTGAACTGATTAGTGAAAAAACACGAACCAACAAGATGAATTTTCATCTAGGCTTAATAATTTTCTACCAAAAAAGAAAATAAATAGTTGACTTTTGAGTGAAAAAATTAGTATTCAATAAAAAAACGAATCCTCAAGAAAATACTTGATTTTTGAAGCAAAGATACGAATTTCCAACCAAAAAGATGAATTTTCAATTAAGAAGAATAATTTTCTACCAAGGAAGGAAAAATAAAAAAAATAAAAATTTCAACTAAACTAGTACTATCCTTAACCAAAACAGAACAATTTATGTATAAAGTATCAATAAGGAATTAATTTTCAACAAAAACATTGAATTTTGCCTTAAAATATTATTATTGATAAAGCGAAATATCTATAAATGTTTTTAAGTAATTTTCAATTATTTTAACAATTCCCGCTCATGACAACACAGTAGACTTTTAAAGAATTCATGACTGTGCAGTAGACTTCTGACATATCGAAAACAGCTCATTACGGATTCTAATGGCGTAGAAGTACACAGAAAATCCTAAAGGATTCGCGGTGCAGTTCTATAATATTTAGGGCTGCGCAGTAGCTTCCTCCCAGATAGTGATGCTCACAATCAGTATTATTATGCCACACTCATACCTGATGTGAGCAGCTGTTTTCTACCATGCAAAAGGTTACAGCGTATTCACATACACAGTATTGTAACGTATATCACGCTAACAACTTGGAACAATTGGGAACAAATTTAAATTTGAACTCAATATTAACAGGAAATCTTCTAGTAAATAATTCATTTGAGACCTCGGCATGATATTTTTGATTAAAATTAATAGAAATTTGCACCTCTCTTTCAATAGCATTGCTCCAATAACTTTGAGAAACCGAGTATCTCGCGTAGGAGGTAGTGCTGTTTTCAAGGTTAAATGCGCAGCCTACAGGTATAATAGAGTAGAAAAGAACCACCGCGTCAAAAGGGGCGCTGTGGTGCCATAACGAGCATGACCGCTATGAAAACTTCATTTGCGGTATGGTTCATATTAAGTGGTAGCAATAAATTAACAAGAGAAGTAATTTTAATATTAGAAAATGGTAGTTTTGGACTTAGATTATTTGTGCAGTTACGCAAAGGCTAGTTATGCGGTCGGAAATATGAATGAAGGCCAAAATATTCTTAACTCTACTATGACTGTAGTGTGCGCATACCGTCAAAATTCGCACAAAAGTTGAAATATATTCACTTTGCCTTCAAACCTCAGACTTCAATTTGAGCATTCAATTTCATTTCTGAGTCCTGTAGTGAAATGCAGTTAATTGATTTTTAGTCTGTATGAAAGCAACCGACATTATTAATCGAGATAAGCGAAGTTTAAAATCTAGATAATAAAGAAATTGCTGCCATTACTGTGATTTCTATTATTAAATTATTACGAATTTTGTGCGGTATATATATTGTAAAACAAAAATTAAATCGATTTCTTGATAAACCTTATTTATAGATGTCTATAAACATTACTGACGGAAGTGAAAATTTTAATGGTAAATTATTCTTTAACACTGGGAAATAATTTTGTTTTTAACACTTTCTTATGTTACACTATAACTAAAAATATTTCGAAAAATAATTAAAAAGTTTTAGGGACAGTTTTTTTTAATTTTGCAAAATGGAACAAATTTTAGGATAACTAAATTAAGTCAAAAGATGTTTAGAAATTTTAAAAGGATTTGAAGATCATTCAAATGTTGAGAAACTTTTAAACAAAATGTAGATTATTGAAGATTTTGACAAAAAATTTGAAAGCTTTAAAACAATTTTAATATTTGTCCGAGACTCAAGAAAATTTCTTATTATTCCTGGAAAAATATGAAATGACTTTTCATTTTGAAAACTAAATTTCAATAAAAAATTAGAAAAAATTTGAAAACATTACAAATGAATAAAGGTCAAATTATTCTAAAGCTCTGAAAAAAATGTAGAAGATTTTAATTAAAAAGCTTAGTGTTTTAAAGATTTTCTGGTAGTTTTAAAAACAAATTTTTAAAGGTACTTAGAAGATTCATAAGTTTTTGGAAGATTTAAAAAAATATGAAAACAAAATGTAGTCTTCGAAATATTACAGCAACAAAATTTCGAAGATATTAAGAATTCTAGGAAGGTTTTAATTGAATGTTTAAATTTTCTAAGGATTGCAAGGTAAATTAAATTTTTTTTGTTTCAAAAAATTAATTTCAAGGGAATATTTGAAAAGATTTAAACATTTCAAAATATTTCCAAAATTGCCAAAAAGGAAGTCGGAGGGTTTTAATGCAATTTTTTGATTTATACAATGTTTTTGTGAAAATGGTAGAAAAAATTTCAATCATCTTAAGTAATATTCAGGAGGTTCATACAATACTTAAAAAAAATTATTTTAAAATTTCTTCAGTGAATTCTTGTAATTTTATAAAACTTTTGTGATAAGTTCGAATAATTTTAGAAGACATTTAAAAGGTTTAAATTTCTAAAAGATGAAAAAAATTTCCTAATATGAAAAGAGACGGGAAAGTTGAAAGAGATTTCAAAATATTTCAAAGAGCTTCACAATTTTAAAAAAGAATAAAGAAGTTTTTGGTGAAAATTTTTAGTAAAAATTCGAGTAAGTTGAAATGTTATTTAAAAGCTCTGAAAGGATTGAAAAATAATTTAAATCTTGTGAATGTTTCAAGAGAAAAACAACCGATCCTTTGATTCCTAGGAAATATTTGAAGCACTTTCTAAATATTTTTAAGAAAATAATTGAAAAGATTTCAAGACATTTAAAAAAAGTGCTGAAAAAGATTCTGGAAGACTTAAGGGTAGTGCTTTATTTGTTTGAGAATCATCTGATTCATGCAAATAGGTTACAGTTCAATTCTAGAACTAGCTGTTATTCTAATAAATAAAAACAAAAAAACTAAAATCAAAGGTTACATTACGACAGAGGAGATAAACCGTACTTACAACGAAAGCAAATCAAAAAACCTTTAACTATGTCATTAATTATAATGTTCATACGTGAGAATTAGTAACAAACAAAATAATTTTTTTGATAGAATTTTTATCGTGGTTATCTAGAATATTCAGCCAGGCATTCCTTATTCCATACACATTCCTACTTTCGCTTATACGTGAAAATCTTACTGTTCCAAAACATTGCCATTCTACTAAAAGATGGTACACAGATTCTGTACTAAAACTATTCTCATGGCAGTAGTTACAATAACAATCAACATTCAAACTGCAGGTTTCATTCTGGACTATAAGTCTAGGCAGGAACCTATTCAGGAATGTTAATTGCGCTATTATTATGATAAAACTAAGTGCTATTCTTGATAGAGTTAAATATTCTGTGGTCCTTTTTGCAAGGTTAGTTCAGGATAAAGTATTAGAGAAGAGTACGAGTGGGCTCTCTGTAAATCTTCTAGATTTAATATTTTATCACAAGCTCTCATCCATGTCAATTTATTCTTTTGTATAGAGGCAAGAGCGAGAAAATCCCAATCGCCCTCTATCCCAATGTTTTTAAAAATATGTACTTCTAGCCGGGCGGGCCCAGTTGTATTTCGCTGGGGTTGATAAATCATCCTTCAATCTATCTAATTCTCTCAATCTTAAATAAAATTTCTTCGGATATCGTTCCTCGGAGATATTTAGAATTTTTATCATCCAATTGAGAATTGTCCCAAACACTCTAACTGCAAGTTGGTATGCACATATTTCTTATCTAATAGCATATCCAGCAGCATGTTGTGGAACATGCAGTATTCTTTTATAAAGAGTGGCTTGAACTTTTTCTATGAAATTTAAATACCTGAGACTCCATATATGGCCAACATACATGCGTATCGTGTATAATTTCACCGCCAAATTAAATTTTTGATTTTTCACTATTTTTCGTGGAATAAAACTTTGAATTTTCGATTTCTCCAAAAAATTCAAAGAATTATTATGATAATCTTGTAGGGTTCTCAAAATGCAACGTTTTACCTTATTTGACTTTTTTTCACGTCGTGCGTTGTTTGGCTTCAAATTTTTATTTTCGTTCGTTTTTTTTCGAAAATTATAGAAGCCTCATAATTCTCTTTTATATCAAGAAAAGTCGTTAAGCTAAATTATTCAAATTTTCAAGTACTACAAATATCCGTTCATAGAATTTTCAAATCATGTAGAAAAATAGTCCCAAAAATTTTTAAATGCTCTAACTTTTTGAATGCTCATGTTCGAGATTAATTATATATTAATAATTTTCCGAGATTAATTCAGTGAGGCTCAACCAACTTTAACTTAAGCTTCTTACTCAAAGCAAATTCTTTGCAGGACTTAATTATTTGATGTTGCCTGAATATTTTAAGTAATAAATGAAAAAATTCAATCATGCCCTTTTATGAAAATTTCAATTGAGATTTTTCGAGATTTTTTTTCGTGACAAAAAATTTTAATTTTAGGTATGCTTTTATACATAAAATATGTGTGAAAAAGTTTTCATAAACTTTTGTGTCAAACAAAAATTGGGTCTTCTATAGAGGCTTTAGTAGCTCAAATAGGGCTGCAAAAGCCTGTATAGAAGACCGTATTTTTGTTTGACACAAAAGTTTATGAGAAATTTTTCACTAACTATTTTATGTTTATAAGCGCACATATAATTAAACATCTTTATCTAACAAAAAAACATCTCGCAAAACCAAATTTAAATTTTCAAAAAAAGGGCTTGATCGATTTATTTCACTTTTCACCTAAAATATTCGGACAACATCGGAGTATTAAATCCTGCAAAGAACTGGCGTTGAGTGAGAAGTTGATTGAGGCTCAACGTGACAGAGTATAAAGTTTGCCTTCTTTCGACCTCAGAAGATTTTAAATCACTGCGTTCAGGGTAAAGATCTGATCTGTGCAACCTTTGACCTTCGTTTAAAAAATCAACCGTATTGCATTTTTTTACTGTCGCTTCTTATCAATTTTTAAAAACTTATTGAATTTTAATAAGTCATGGCTTATTTCTTTGAAGAAAGTATTCTCTACAACTCTGCTATTTTCAATTTCAAAAGCAAATTTCTTAAGGCTTAAATCGTTAGAATAATTATATTTTAAGGAAACATTTCTTAAATTGAAAAAAAGAAACGTTAAAATACTTAAAAATTATTTAATTTTTTTCCAAATTGTATAAAGTGAAGTTGTTGAGAATGTGTTCCCCGAAGAAATATGCAACGATTTATTCAAATTCAACTATTTTTTCGAATGGGTAAGAAAGGATAGTGATAAATATTTCAGTAACAAAAACTATTGTTAAAATAATTATTTTTCGCAAGATTTATACCAACAAAATTTTCTACTAGTTCATAAATTATAGCGAATTTTTTGGATGTACAGTTTTGCTAGTAAACAATAATACAAAATTAGAAAACAAATCCAAATTTTTTTCTAATTTAGACTTTTTCGAATATGTGTAATAAAGTATCTTTGGAACACTTTCTTGCAAATGTTGAATGCGTCGAACGATTTGAATAATTCTAGCTTTTTGGCCTCGCTCGAGTTACAATGTTTAACTAATGTTTATGAAATACTTTATTGATTTTGTTCAACAAGAAATGAAATATTAAAAAATGATTTGAAAGTGGTTTTAGTCTCCTTACAAATAACAGACATTTCGTAACTAATTTATGCATTCTTAATGTAAGGAAATTCAATGAAGTGCATTGTTTATGTTAATTTGAATAATTTTCAATGATAAATAATCTGAAATTAACAGAGAAGGAGAGGGAAATGGTTTGTAAGCAATAGGGTGTGTCGAAAAAAATCAATATTTCGAGATTTAAGAAAATGAGTAATATTTTTTGAAGTTATTAAAAAAACATTCTTGTGTAATAAAGTGAAAAAATACTGAAAGCTAAGGTAAAGACACCAGCTAGTGATGCTGTTAGTTTTCAAGGGGAAAAGATTTAGCTTTTCACTGTTGTATACGCTTCAATCACGAGTTTTTTTGTATGGATAAGTAAAGTAGTTGTTTCTTAATACTAGAAGTATGATAGCATCAATGTCCACATTGCTTGTTAATAATTATTGACTTCTTGTGTGACTCATACGAGTGCATGGCCTAGTGACACATGTGCACCTTCTAATGACAGTGTTTAGGACCTTTCAGTGACAGAATAATCCCTTTTTTCCAAAGTCATAACTAGTTAATTGCCAACAACTTTTGCTCTAGTTGAAATAAGTGAAATAAATAATTTAGTCTCTAGTTTATTTTAGCTTTTAAATATTCATTAGCATACTCGTACTTTAAAAATTGAATTGTTGTCGGAGCAAGCAAAAATCTTCTTTTTTCTGAAAATTATTCTATTCGCAGAGAATTAAGTCTCGCATTATATAATGGGCTATAATAAGTCCATTTGGCAAGATTATATTCATTAATAATGAGAAGGAATATGCTATTTCTATCAGAATATCAGTTTCATCGAAGTTGACAAGAACATGAAATTTGGGAAATGTTCGACGTTTGTGCTCCCAAACACCCTAACCTTCAAGCGATTCGCTGTTACGCGACTCTAATGACACACTTTTTAAAGAGTTTTGTGACAAGAATGACCATTGAAGTTGGAGGCAAGTTGAAAAAACTTTAAGATTAACGGCAATAATTTTTTTTTCACTCCAAGAACGACTGATTCTCCTTGATCCTGTCGCAGTGTCAGGATCAAGGAAAATGTATTTCAAAGAGAATTAGTCGTTTTTCGAGTGAAAAGAACGTTATTGCCGTTAACTTTAATATTTTTCTCAACTTGTCTCTAATTTTGATGATCATTCTTATCGCAGAAATCTTCGAAAATTGTGTAAGTAGAGTCACGCGACAGTGAATCGCTTGGTGGCTAGGCACAATACTAAGCAAGGAAAAGTACTTGCGCAGTGGATTTAATCAAAATTCGTAAATTATCACACCTTTTCACAGCCACACAAATTCGCTCACTGAAAATGTAAAACCTCACTTTGTCCAATGTTTGTTTTTAAAAACACGAGAAAGCACCGACTTGCTTGCTCCCTCTGAACGTTCTCCCTACTTACAAAAGTGTAACAGTGAGAGGAGCGCATCTGGATGCCAGCATCGGCTTCTGAATATTTTTTTTAATCTGCTTTGAAAATTATTCCCCTGACATATTTATATGCAACTTAATATTGAAGCATGCTAATTTTTACTGTGCCATCATTTACATTTAGATTTCAATTAAATTTTTCAATAAATGAATAAATTCATCCAGGGTGTCACTAGCCAGTCGCGTGTCACTAATTGGTGTCTCTACCTCATATACTTTTCATTTGAAGACCACAACATTTCTTACCAGACTTAAGTTATTATGAAAAATAGTAGGAAACAAGTAAATATGTGTCGATAATGCCATTCCAATATTGTTCACCTTGCCTAAACAACCTTAAAATTTTTAATAATCGTAAAAATCAACTTTTGTGCTATTTTTTCAGTTTTATCAATTTTTTTGACTTGAATGTTATATACGAAGAATTTGGTACTGCTTGGCATTAAAATACTTTGTGTTGACTTTCTGTGTCGCCTAAGCGTATTTGAAATTTAATAAGAATATTTAAATATGCTTTTAAACAACTAGATTCAAAACATTATCCGAATTTCATATAGACTCCAAGGTTAGGAAAAATATAAATAAAAACATGCAGGATATATCTACGTGAAAAATTGGAGAAAAACATTAATTTTTTTATAAAATTTATGAAAAAAAAACACATGAAATCCTTAATTTTGAAAAATTTGGAAAAAATAGTACTTCCCTAAGTTTTAAGAAATTGTACATAGCAACCGATATTTAATCATTTGGTGTGTTGTATTATACACTCAGAAAAATGCTTGTTTGATTTAAGCAAACATTTTTCCGAGTGTAGTCATTTCTTTGACGGCTAAGAGTTTCTAAAATAAATCTATAAAGAATAGAATCTTTTCAAAGATTTATAGTTTAGGTTTTGAATTTGAAAAATTCAAACTTCGAAACTTTCCAAATTTGAAATTATTTTTCAAAAACCCCGAAAACTAAAAAACTCTCAATCTACTCTATACTTTACAAATAAGTTCGAGAGAATCATTTCAGGAAATTAAATTTCAAATTTAGTCTGGCTTACTTTACAGTGATTGAATATTCAAGTAAATAATGTAAAGAATTGCAAAGCGAATTTTCTCAAGCAAGGTACCTTTGATTTTTTCTGAATTTTTTTTTTTGGATTCATAATAATATCAGGGAGATGTTCTATGAATTTTGGCCTGGCTAAACTATCTGAGAAAATCTTATTTTCGTATAATGTAATAGGAATGTTTCAGCATATTCATTCTTTTTTCTGACCATTCCTTATTTTTTGTCACAAAAAAAGATAAAATTATCTAGGGTGACATAATTTTGCCGCAAAAAATCCAAAATGTTCAAAAATACTGAAAATATAATAACCGTACTAGAAAATTTTCGAAAAAAATAAAACCACCAAAATTATTTAGCAACGGTATTCAAATATCCTGAAAGTAAAAGTTGATGAAACTAGAACAAATAAGAAATTTCCGAAAGTTTAAAGTTTTAATCTTAAAAATTCCGAAATTCCAAATTCACGCAATTGTGTAATTCCCGAAATTTGTAATCACCAAAATTTGAAATAGGAAAAAAAGTTATTTCATAGTTTTGGTATTTGTTAGAATAATAATAGAATAATATCGGCGAGCCATGACACTTCGCATTTAACATGATACTTAACGAGGTAAGTGGCCTCGGAGGTCGCATTGCCAAGAACAAAATAATCTTTACCTGCCTTTAAACTTAGCATTTCAAAAAACATTTCAAGGATAATAAAAATCTTTCCTCTTGCGGATAATAAGCATGACATTTTTCGGAATATTCGAATACATTTGAGTGTTTATTATATTATTATTTAAACGGGATTCATATTTAATTATTGTCATATTTGTATTTCAGATTTCAATATCATACATATAAAATAGATTTTGTAATGAAAAAACTAACTAAAGCAAACAGCTGATGAAATAAAAATGGCGAAAGATGATAAGTTCACCAATAGAGAAGATAGCAAGCTTTATTTTTTGAAAAGTAATTAGGTCTTGTGAAATCGGTCAGCATATTGCCGAAGTGACTTTATTCAAAAATTCCAGGCTCAGTTTGAGGTCGAATTCAAAAGATTTGAATCAATTGAATTTATTTACTTGGTTTTAGTACCTAAGACTGGAAGTTTCAATATTTTTATTGTTGACGATTTTCCTTATTGGTTTTATTTTCTTGTTTCTTATTTTACTTTAAAAATGTGCGATTATTGAATTTGACATTTTACTTCGAGGTTGTCTGCTTCGTGTTCATATGAATATTATTAGAAAGGGAGATTATTGTATTATTTCTCGTAAGATAATATTCACGAATATAAAGTTTACTGCTTTGTTACGTGGAGCCAAAATTTTAAGATAAAATTAAAAATGATTTCAAATGATTTCCTGAAATGTCGGAAAAGAATGTAAAGGATTTTAAAGCAAAAGTTTTCAATTTTGCAAGATTAGAAAATTTCTGAAGAATCTCGAATAGGCTTAAAAGATATTGAAAAGTTTAGAAAAGATTGAAGAATATTTGAAAACTTGAAAACATTTTTTAAAAATCTAATACAAGATCGAGATATTTGGAAATTTTGAACAAAAAGTTTAGGTACTTCTTAAAAATGCTGAAACATTTCAGGAGTATAAAAAAATATCCTAACATTTATGAAAATCACTTCTTACGGAATATTTTCAAAAATTTCAATTATTTCTAAAGATTTTGAAATTTTCAAAACATAATCTGATAGAATCTGAGACAATTTTTCAAATTTTGCAGATTTATTTTTTAATTTTAGGACAAATTCAAATAATTTTAAAGTATATCTAGCAGACTCGGCAGTTTGAAAAGATTCAAAAATAATTTAAATTTTAGAATATTTTAAAATATTTAAAAAAGTTTTAAGAAAATGTGAATCTTTGAAGGGTATAAGACAAAATGTATATGCGATTTAAAAATTTTAAAAGGTTGTAAAAAGATAAAAACATTTTATTAAGATTCTTGGGAAAATTTCAAATGATTTCAAAACATTTCTTATTGGCCCATGAGGTAAATATTGCACTGAGAAATACAAGCGATAAGGAATAGCCTCACTTTTAGTTTCAAAACGTGAGATTGAAAAAGAATTTAGAATATTTTAAAACAAAAATTTTGAATTTTGCAAGATTACAAAATTTTCGAAAAAATTCGAGTAACTTTAAGAAATATTTAGAAGATTTAGAAGTTCATACAGATTTTCTTTCAAAATTGAGCAAAAATTCGAATCATTTTAAAAGACATTTCGAAGGTTTCAAAGTTTTGTATTGTGGTAAAAATTTTTTGCAAGGAAAGATTTTGCTTTCTTGGACTTTTTACTTTCTGGGCTGTTTACGAGGAAAACTGAAATTTTTTATCTTTTTGTGACAAAAAAGGATTTTTTTAAAAACTGCGCTCGAAGGTATTAAGTTTTTTATCGAGAAATTATAGTAAGACATTCCAGATACAAAACTAGGAAAAACATTCTTCGTGAAGCACTATCCATTTTTTAATATTTATTTTTAAAATTTTGAAATGTTTGTATTGAAAAACAATTGCTTATAATAAGTAATTATTATAAAATTAACAAAAATAATTATTTCATCACAAAGCGTACTCTTCAAGTGAAATGTAAAATAATTACTTAAATTTACTCATTAAAAAAAAAATGTATTGATTTTAAATTCAAAGGAAGGTATATGTTCTTTATCACTAATATTCACTTCAAATAATTATTAATATTTGTGTCGTGGCCTGTAACCGTTATTTATGCATAATATTTACTTATTTATAATAAGAATCACTTATCAGTATCAATTATATAAAATACTTTGAACCTGTAATTTATCATTACCATAAGAGTATCCTTGGAATATATTTTCTGCACAGCACTTATCGACTACCGAGGGGTGATCCGAAACACCCTACCGTACCGACCATAGATATATAGACCAGTTTATACATATCCAAGGACTGCCTCATTTATAAAATAATATTTGTATATTTTATTATTAATCAGCATGATCAAAGATATTAGTTTCTAGATGCGGAATAGGTTTCGAGTACTTAAATGTCCCAGAATTTATGTTGAGCAAATGCTCTCGAGAATATGCTCAGCGTTTAAGCTCGAATAGGGCATTTATAGAGCATTTAAGAGAATTTAAAGCATTTGTTGTTTAAACAAATATATATCATGATAAATCAATATATTTTTACAAAAATACTCTAGAGTGAAATTAACATATACATTTTTAAAATTTAAAGTTGCCACAGGTCAGATAACTCCAGAAAGTCAGGGAATATCAGGGAAAACCTGACAGAGTCAGGGAATTTTCAATTAACCAAAGTTGAAGTTAATTTTATTATTATAGTCAAAAATCGCATCTATTTGGTTGAAAATAATCTGTTCTGATTGACGATTCGAACTATTTTGTTAAAAATTCGTCTTTTTTGATTGAATTAAACTATTTTTAGTATAAAATTTAAATCCTTTTTCATTGAAAAATCTATTATCACGTTTTTGGTTAAAAATTTATCTTTTTTGGTTGAAAATTCAACTACTTATCTGGAAGTGGAACCGCATTCTTAAAACTTCATTTATTGGGTTGATGATTGATCAATTTAGTTGGAAAACCTTTTTCTTTTGTTCAAAATTTAATTATTTTGTTGAAAATCATGTTTCCTAGTTGAAAATCAATTGTTTTAACTGATAATTCAATACCTACATATTTGGTCCAAAATTTATCTTAAGGTGAACGTTCAAATATTTTGTTTAAAGTTCCTGTATTTTATTGACAATTTGAATTTAATGGGAAAATATTTTATCTTCTTAATCTTCATGTGTTTTGATAGAAATTTATCAATTTTGGTAGAAAATTCATATTATTGGCTGAAAATTGGTTTTTTTGTTTGGAAATTAGCTTTTTCTTATTTAGAATTAATTTTTTCAACTGAAAATTAACTGTTCCATTTTTTGTCAAAAATTTATGTTTTTTTTATAGAAATTTAATCTTCTTGGTTGAAAATTATACCATTTCGTTAAAAATCCGTCTTTTTCGGTAGAGGAGTTCTCTCATTAGTTGAAACTTCATTTATTTGGTAAAAAACTCATTTCTTTTGTTGAAAATTTAACTATTTTGTTGAAAATTCATTACTTTTTTGGTTGAAAATTTGTTTTACTAACTGAAAATTTAACTATTTTATTTTTGCTAGGAAATTTATCTTTTTAGTTGAAAATTCATGTACCTGGTTACAAATTAAATTTTTTTTAGTTGAAGATTCATCATTTTA
>JAWWEA010152199.1:0-14126 GCA_035222095.1 Andricus quercuspetiolicola | reverse complement strand
TGTCGATATGCATGAAAATTAAAGAAAAAAATTGGACTACCCTATTATACATCAATCGAAAGTTGAAACAATTTCTAATACTTGATTTTTAAAATTTTTCAATTTTTGTTTGGCGTTTTATTTAAAAAAAATTTTCTATATTTGAATTCTTTGTCATTTTCTTAAATGATGGAACACTTAACATTTTAAATGCTTCTTTTCAATCAAAAACTCGCTTCTTGGAATGCTTGTCTTTTTTTCTCGGAAAATCATTTGCGTCAATTAAATGATTTATTTACTTATTCATTATTATTTCATTTTCCCACATTATTTTTCCATTTATATTTTCATTTAAAATTATTTATTTAAATGACAGAAATTTTGTATGTGATTGAAAATATCATTTTTCATTCACATTCGCATTTAGAATATATACACAAATTTAAAAAAAAATTATAAAATTATTAATCGTTATATCAAAAATAAATTTGTTCGCAAAAAAATTTCAAAAACTTGAGCAGTTTTAGTTGAAGTACCACTGTTTTCAGTACGCGTGGGCACTAACATTTTTATTTAGAAAAATTATGAATCCAAACAAAAAATGCACTGCCTGGCACTAACCTTGTTAGAATCATTTAAATAAAAAAATACTTTTTGATAACTAATAGTAAATTCGAAATTTCTATATTTTCTTCGTAATAAATACTCGGTAACTAACGACGCCGAATTGATGAGAATGTGATTAATTTTTTGGGAATTATGATCTTGACATACAAAATAAATTATCCTCAAATCGAAAAATCTTAAAAACAACTTATATACATATTCATGGGCATACTTCACTATCGCATATAGCAGTTTCTGATCCGCTATATGCATAATCACTTAAATAAACTTTTTACATGTATTCACCGTCAATCATATTTGCCACCAATTATGTTATATATTCAAAACTAGAGAATATAGTTGTGTTTCTAAAATCAGATTACCAAGTATTTTAACAAATGGAATTCTACAGTAATAAGTAATTTACTTTAGATATGAAGTTTGTTACTCCTTTTTTCAAATCTGAGATTTTTACTATACATTTTTGCAATGTATAATTTTTTTTAATTAAGTTTTTTATCTTACCTTAATAGTCTTTTGTTACAGACATACATTAAAAAATATTTAACTGAAACGCGACTCCAATAAAGTTTGCAAGCAAGTATTGAAATTTTAAATCTAAATAACATAGAATAAAAATTAACAAAAATTACTGGTATACATATAGCTTTGAAATATTATATATTTTTTTATTTCAGCTTTTTCTTATATACGAGATTGTTTCCTTTAACTAATTTATTTCAGCCACCTACAAAGAAAAATGTCTTCCAAAATAGAATAACAATGTTGTCCTCCCCTTTTATTGGGATAAGGAATATTTAAATAGTCATTCTAAGAATAAATATTGTTTGAACAAAGTCGGACCTTTCTACTTTAAAGCGGTAGATATGTTTTTATCAGTAAAAAGGCGCGAGTATAAAAATACAGTGCTGGTCAGACATTGCTTGTTTGCATTGCTCTTTCAGCTCATTCATGTTTTTAATTATGATATCATTATATTTAACTAATCCGCAAGTAAACAGAAATAGATTAAAAGTAGAAGTTTTTATAGAATTATAAATAAGGATTCAAAATTATGTAATAAAACTTATTGCTGTAACCACAAAAGCAAATTAATGTCAACAAAAATAAATTCCAAAGAAGCTAACTGTGAGGCTTAAACTCTTGTTAGGGGTTGTCTAAAAACTAAATGCGAACTGAATTATTAGAACTTAGTAAAAAAATCTAATTATTTAAAATGTCTACTGTTATACTTTTTGTTCTGAATCCACCTATCTTATTTAACAATTCTACTGAATAGTTGATAATTAAAATATTTTATTGACTAAATTTCTTTTTCTAGTTGGAAATAATTTTTCATTAACTGATAATCCATTTTAAGCTAAAAATGAATCCCTTCTAGTTAAAATTTCATTTTTTTGGTTGAGGGCGGACCTTTCTAGATAAAAATTCGTCATTCTTTGTTGAAGATTATTTCTTTAACTTAAAATTTAACTAATCTATTTTCTGTTGAGAATAATTCACTTATAGTTGAAATCTGTACCGAGAATTTATCTATTTCGGTTGAAAATTGAACTACTTCGTTAAAAGTTACGGCACTTGGTTAAAAATTTATTTTACTGGTTGTGGATAGAACTAGTTTCTTGAAGATTCTTTATTTTTTGGTTGAAAATTAATTTTTTCAACTGAAAATTTAACTAATCCATTATTGGCGGAAAATTAATGGCTCTAGTTGAAAATTGAACTATTCAATTTTATATTAAGAATTCATACTTTTTGGTTAAAACTTCAAGTACGTGTTCGAAAGCTGAACTGCTTTGTTAAATCACATTTTCTTCGTTAAAGATTGAACTATTCTGTGTAGAATTCTTAACTTTTTGGTTGAAAATTAATTTTTTTCATCTCAAGATTTAATTCTTCAATTTTTTGTTTAAAATTCAACGAAATGGTTCAAAACTTACGTATGTAGATTTTATATCATACCATCTGACCTCTCAGGCCTCTATGTTTACTGTAAACAGTTGATAATGAGTTATCGCGTTTCCCCCTTTATGTGGAACACCACCTTAGTAATCAAATGCGGCACCATTGTATCAAGTTAGATAAATTCATAAAAGCAACAAACGAACTTGAAATGAAAGAAAATTATATGTGCTTTTTCAGCACTTAATGTAGCCTTGACTTGTTACAGCTCCATCCTAATCATATAAGGACTAACATTTACCTGTCTGCGATAGGTCAGTATAAATTTTGAAACTCGTTCTAAGATCTGTTAAATGATGGAAACCTGCGAGTCGCATTTTTATCTAGCGAGACTATCTAGAATCCTGTGTGGGCTGAGTCAACGTCATAAATTCTTGACCCTAGACAAACGAAACCGTTTGAACCTCCTGATATGATAAATACCTGAAGACTTTTTTTCTAAGCTGAACTAAATCAAAATGGCACATTGTGTATTGCGGTACGCTCGCGATTATGGTTTCTGTATCTCACGCAATTTCTAAACTAAAATATAAAACCAATATTCATATCAAATTTTCGTGATTCATAGCATTTGATTTCGGAAATAATAGAAAAGAGCAGCAAGGACAATATTTTTAATAACGAATGAAAACTGATATTTGGGATCATGTTTTTGAAGAAACAAATTAATTTTGATCAAATTAGTAGTTCAAGTTTGCAACAGATAATTGAGCTTTCAGAAGAAAAAATCCTCAACAAATAATATCAGACTTTTAAGCTTGAAAACTCAAATCATTTGTTGAAAATTTATCTCTTTGGTTAAAAATTGAACTATTTGGTTTAAGGATTGGTTTTCTCAAATGAAACATTAATTTCTCAAATTTAAAACGTAACTATTCCAGTTTTATTGAAAAAATCTTTTTTTGTTGCTTAAAATTCACATATTTTCTTGAAAATATCGCAGTTCTTGGTGAACACGAATTTTTTGTTTTAAATGCAGTTTGGATTCGTTTAATTCTGAACGTTCCGTAGTGAAAATTTGTTCATTTGGAAAGTCACAACTGAGTATTTCTTTTTTATTTTTAATGTTTTTTTTTTAATAATTGAATTTTAAAATTTAATAATTAAACATTTTTCCATTTTCAACAGTGATGACTGTGAATTGACTTTTTGAATTTAGAAAAATATGTCTAATGAATTTTGAATTTTGATGTTGAATGATGATTTTTTTCATGTAATAATAGTTAAAACTTCTAGGATTTCGGAAAGTTTGATTTTGAAACATTCAACTAACTAAGCTTGCCATTCCGAATTGTCAAATTTTTATCTTTTCCGACTGGTAATTGTTTAAATTAAAAAGTTTTCAATTTTAAACGCTTTTAATTAGAATTATTAAAATTAGAAATTTCTTTAATTTTAAAACGATTAAATATTCAAAATTTTAATATCAGAATATTTAAGTTTAAATTGGCCTATTCACAAAATCAAAATTCAAAAATCCTTGAATTTCGAGATTTTTCAACTCAAAATACAATTATTCAATTTTGAACGCTTTGAATTATACAATTTCAACTCCATTCTACTAATATTGTATAATTTTGAAAATTTCAGACTCTTTTAATTTAAGGTTATTATTTATTTCCAAACTTTTTGCAGACTAACATTTGAAAATTTATTCAGTCATGAATTTTACAGTTGTTTATATAATTTTAAATTCAGAAAATAAAAATCTGTTTAATGATAGTTACAAATAATTCACTTGTAGCTGCAACTGGAATCAGTTTTAATTTTCAAAAACTATTCACATATTAAATTTATTCTCTGATTTACTTTACGGCAAACTTTAAATTTACGAATTACTACAAATTGTCTTTTTACTAACAAAAATATAATATAATTTTAATTCTAGAATATGAAGGACTTTTGTAATAATATTCATAAAATTCTTCAGAATTTTATAATTATTAAAAAGTCCTTTACGTTTGCGTTGATTAATAATTATCTGTGTCTATTAATTCTAAAAAAAATTTCGACCTGGAATTCAAACAAATTTTTCGCGGTTTTAAAGAATTTCCCAGAATTTTGAAAGATTTGAAAGAATTTTACAGCATCTATAAGGTTTTAGGATATTTTACACAGTTCCAAGGAGTTTTTGAAGGATTCGAACAAATTTGATAAAATTTCCGAGGATTTCAATAATTTTAGAAGATTTTACAAAATGACAAGGTATTTCATTAAATTTTTCAGAATTTCGGAAATGATCACCGGATCTCACTTAATTTCGCCGGGGTTTCAAGAGATTTTATTGTATTTTAACGTACTGCGATGATTTCAAATGATTTTATATTATTTCAAGGGGTATCAAAAAGAATTAAATAATATTTGAGGAATTTTATTAGGATCTCCAAGATTTAAAGGGGTTTTAATTTTCTTTCAACTCTAAGGACTACGTATCTTTAATGGATATTACAAAAGTCATAAATCATTGGAGACGATATTATACAAAAAAACCTACCTAATGCTTGTTTTTACATAGTGAAACTAAAAAAATTGGAAACCTCAAAAACTATATAAGTTCAAGTTGAATGCCCGTAAAAATCTCGTAATTCTGAAAAAAATTAAGAACCTTTCATTTTCCATTTGTTTTATCTGATTCATAAGATGTAAGATAACACACTGAATTAAAAAAAAATAGAAACGTTCCTAACTTAGCATTAAAAAATTAACAAGCTCAAAGAAATATATTTGCAAATTCAAACATTTTCATATAAACAACTTTAGTTTCAAGGCCTCGAAAATTCAAATGTTTCAAAACTGTGCATTGGAAACTATGATTTGAAATTGAATTTATAAATATTTTAAATATGATGCAATTTGCTAAGAGCTGTCATATCATTAGGAAACAGGTTGTTTGAATTGAACAAACATTTGTTTAATGCTATATCAAAGATAGAATTTGTTTCATACAAATAAAATTTGTTTGCAATAAACAGTGGCGTGCTTGGATCAAATAAATTTTGTTTTAATCAGAAAAATATTTGTAAGAATTAAGTCAAGAAGTCAACTGTTTTGTTCACAATTCAAATAACTTGTTAAAAAGTTATCTTTTTTTATTGAAAATTCAACTACTTGGTTGAAAATTCAACTACTTGGTTGAAAGTTGAACTACTTTGTAAAAAATTAATTTCTTTTGTTGATTTATCTCTTTGGTTGAAAATTAAACTATTTCTTTGACCACTTACTTTTTTATTTTAAATTGTTTTAAATCCAGGATGTTTATAGTAAACTAAATCCTGTCAGCCGTCCACTTCCTGATTTTAGGTCGGCATTTTTAAGCCAACCTTTTCACTTTAAAGAATTTGAAAATGCAGTTTTCAAGACTCAATCAATTAAAAATTAAAAGTGTTTCAAATTGCAAGTTTTTTTACAGAAATCCTATCAATGTGAATTAATTAAAAGTTTCTGAACTTGTGCTAGAGTTCGTGCATCAAAAACTAAGCAATGATTGATGTTATAAGGTGATTTTTCATTTGTTAAGAAATTAATTAACTTACACATTTTCACCTTAAAAATTGTAAAGTTTCAATTCAAACGCCTATTGGAAAGAAAAAGTGTTTTTTAGTATTCAGCACTTTTTGATTCGTCCTTTAAAATGAGGAATTATAAATCAGACATTCAAAACTAAACAATTTTAAACTGAATTGTTTGAAATAGAAAGCTTTGAGTGATTAAAATTTCAGAGTGTCTGATTCAAACTTTGAACATAATAACTTTTATTGTTTAATTTTTTAAATGTTAAATTTGTAAATGAATGTTCTGTGTAGTGCTGTGTGAATAACAATAAAACTATTATTAATATGAATTAAAAATTTTTTGAGCTTCGATTTAAAAATTTTAAACCTCAAAATAGTTGTACTTTGAGTGCTTTTATTCGCAGGCTAGTTTTGATAACTTCAAATGAGAGAATTTTAGGCCTCAAGAATTCAAAATTTTTAATTTTAATGACGTGCAAACTATTCGCGAACCTGGAAATTTCCGGAAATTTTTTCCTTTGATGAGAACTGCCACCCTGTAGGAAAGTAATTTTTTTTGGTTGAAAATTTATCTTGGTATGTTGACAATATAAACGTTTGGCTAAAAATTAAATTATTTTATTAAAAATACTGATCTTGTCAACTTTTAGATTACCTACTAGATTATAAGTGCAACTGTTTAATCCAAAATTGATTTCTTTTAATCCGACCATTTGGTTTAAAATTCATTCAGTCTCTTTATTTGAATTTCTTTTTAAATTAAACTATATGGCTCAAAATCCATCCTGCTGTGCTTCATATAGAATTTGATATGGTAGCTATATTAATTTCATTCGAAAGAATTGATTGTTAACTACTTTTTGATGAAATATTTTTCTATGAACTAAAGTTTACCTTTTTTATAAGAAGAAAATGTGAAAATAAAATGCAAATAAAATCTTTTTACAGAAATGTCGACTCTTGCCTGCCCAAGCTCAGCGTGCCAAGATTTATAACGTGGAAAGGCTTTCGAAGTTTTACGTTCAATTGTCTATTACGAAAGATTCAAATAAAGCGATTTTGTCTTACAAGACAAACTGCGATCCGTTAAAAACTGGGAAATGCCTAGGAATTTCATTCAGTGATCGGGATTTTGCTTGAATTGTTATAATTTTGATTGGGTGCAAAGGATGAATGAAAAAAATGTAAACACAATCCACGCAAATGATTACAATTACCTTCCCTTGGGACACGGAATTTTTGAAAATAATTATAATTTTGAGTTTAGGATAGGAAATTTCAGTAAAGAATTATAATTTAGACTTTGATACAAGGGATATTCTAAAACATTTATAATTCTGAGTTGGTACAACAAACAAATGAAAGAAATACAGAGAAAACTGACTTGAACTAGAATCATCCTAAAGTGGAATATGCAATTTTCGATTACAGTTATAATTCTAAGTTGCTATATGGAATTTCAGTAAACAAATATAATTTGAATTCAATGTACACTGTTAGAAATGTTTGCAATTTTAGTATACACGGGCATATTAAATTTTCTATCTTTACTAAATTCATTACACTTTGTAATTGTAGTATACTTACATATACTAAATTTCTTTTATGAAGTCATATGTATACTAAATTTATTAAGTGTGAAGTAGGTTTCTTTCACGTATGTAAATTGCATAGTTTTTGTATACTAAAATTCACATACGTGTTTACTATACCCATCTGTGCAAGCCGCTGAATTTGTTTGAGTTATTATGTGATACTGCATAGTTCGGCTTGTTTCTGCGAGGATCTGCGAAGTCTTCTCTTTAAAAGGTATGTTCAAATTATTAACATAAATGTACCTTTATGATATTATTTGAAAATTTGAAAGCTTTGTAAGTATAGAAGAAATTATAGTTAAAACGAAGGGGGAGTTTGCACTTACCGACGATACAGATTATAAGGTGTTTGATTATAAAGTGTTGGATAACCTATATTAAATGTACAATTTCTTATTCCATATCCAAATTATTAGCCTTTATCTGATCATGTTTACAATTGCAGGTTATTGATGATGAAAACGGAGCCCACACGGAACTAAACGTGTATGGTGAATTTAGTATATGCGTATACTAAATTTCATGTACGTGTATGTTAAATTCAGTATATGCATATACTAAATTTACTGTACGCTGGTATACTAAATTTGATTTCATGTTGTGCATTCTTACTTTCATTACATGTATACTAAATCTAGCACATATTTTTCTAGCAGTGTAGAACCTAACTTTATGTGATCTCTGAAATAAGACGTGAATTTAATAACAAAAACAATGACGTGTGAAAAATTTGAAGCGAAATGGAAATTCATAATCGACCCCCTGTTCCAGTTTAGAATTTATCACAATTGCAAACTTCCCCTTTAAAAATTTGGACAAACGGAATTTACTATATTTCTGAATTATAATTTAAAATGTTGTAAATAAATGGAATTCCATAGTAAATCAGGAATTCTCCAAATGAATTAAGTTCCGAATAATGATATAAGTAATAAATAATTACAAGTGACAGAATCAGTCATTGGAAAACAATCTGATTTTGGGACATTCCTTGTTCCAAATCAGAACTCGTTTGAATTTAGACATTCTTTTTTTTTTGCAAATAAAATATTGCTAGAATTAATATGTTTCTCAGTTATAATAGAAAATGTTGTAAATAAGTATAATTCTGACTTGAAATAAGGCATGTTCCTACACGCCGAATCTCTGAATTTTAATTATTATACAGAATTTTGGACAAGGAATTTTCGTAAAGAATTATTATTTGATTTGAAATAGAATTTTCTACATGGAACGAGAATTTTGGAAAATAATTTTAATTTTGAATTAGGAGAAGTAAATCTTTTACTTTCCGGGGTAAATAAATAATTATTCTGAAATTTGAATAATTCTCAAATTATTATAGTCAACCATAATAATATTCCCAATTAAAAAGTAACTCTATGCGATTGTGTTTCTCTTCAGAACATGTGACGCATAATGTATAGTAATGGGTATTGCTACAACCAACTGAAAAATTAATTAGAACGTCCTGTGATTGTCTTGCTCAACTGCTCGTCGCACCATTTAACTCATTGACAAACTAATATTTAATATTCTAAAATCCCCTCATGACTCTGCAAAAACTACAAACCCGCCAGCCAGACACAGATTTCATGTAATTTCACGGGATAATAACGGATTTTGTATTTTAATGGATTTCAACGAATTTATTCACAAGGATTGAGTAATTTTAAAGGATTACCAAAAATTTGAGAGGATTTTCAAACATTTTTACTAGATTTCAAGAACTTATAGGGTTTTAAGTGATTTGAAGGGTATTTCTAAAGACTCCAAAGAATTTCAAAGCGCCTGAAAAATTTCAAGATATTCTAAGATTTTAAAGCATTTGGAATATTTCAGGATATTTCCAAGGATTCCATATCATTTTCAAGAGATATGAAAAATTTGAAATATTCTGCAAGGTGTCTAATGATTCTAAGTGATTCAAAAAATTGCATGCGGTTTTAAAGAATTTCGCAAGATTTAGAAGGATATTACAGAATCTATAAAGTGGCAATAAATTATTCAGGATTTCAGAAAATATCACTCGATTTCATGGAATTTCGCGGACATTTCGAGGAATATAAAAATGACCTTCATAAGATTGAGGGAATTTTGAAGTGATTTCCAAGAATTAAAGGGCTCTTATTTACTTCTCAAACTAATAACCTCCAAAAGTGATAAGTTTAAATTTAATACCCGTAAAAATTTAACAATTCTGAAAAAGCATTAACAACGGTACATTTAAAATTATTTTTATCTGGTTAAAAGAAACTTGTATGACCAAATAGAAATTACAAAAATAGTAACGTTTCTGATTGAGGATTTCAAAATGAAGAAAATTCGAAATTAATATTTGCAAATTTAAACTTTTTAACTAAACAACTATTGTTTTAAGGCTTCCAAAGTCAAGCTTTTTAAGAACTGTGCATTCAAAATTAAAACTTTATATTGAAATTACAGAAATTTTCAAGATCATAAAAATCACTAATAGGTGTCATGTCATATACGAAAAAAAAACATTTACTGTCATTTTCACTGGTCACAATTCAAGAATTTTACATATTGTAAACCTTCAAGTTTTAATTTTTTCAAACTCTGAAATTTATATGATTCCTAGTTGTGAGCTTCAAAAAGAATTAATCCAAGGTTAATGGAACCCTTAAAAATTAAAAAATTAAAAACTGCGCTTGAAATTGAAGTATTCGGCAATAAGGTTTGCGAAACTAAATCGTTGAAAATTAATAATTTTCAAATAATACATCAAGCTTTTTAAAATCTAGATTACAAAATTAATAACTTGAAAATCAATTATGAAGCACTTTACTGCATGCGGAGCAATTTTACGTTACATACTAACAGTCAAACGTATTGTCAAAACTGACGTATGCTATAATAAACTCAAATTGACAGTTGGGCAAAGTGACTGCATATTGTGCAATCATTTAAATATCAATTTTTTTTTATCATTTTTCTCGTTTTTCCCGTGAAAAACAAAAAAGTGTAGGGAAGTAAAAAATCATGGGGCGGGGGGGGCGATCACTGGTTTCGCACTGAGTCAACGTCATAAATTATTGACCCTAGACAAAGGAAAAGGTTTCAACCGCCTGATATCATCCTAAATACCTTAGGAGATTTTCCCAAGATAAAAAAAATGAAAAAGGTTAATTATATATTGCAGATTCAAGAATTCGCTTTAAAATTTATTTATTGTGTCGTACGTTTGTCTTTTTTGTAAGAATATTACAGAATGTCTACTTTAAAGACAGAAAAAAATCCCTGACAATTCCAGGTTTCTTCAATGTATCTCAAGATTTTCCAGGTATAATTTTTTATAGCACAGTTTCACGAGTATTCTTTAAATAGTGTTTTTTTCAGTTCCTGGGGATTCAATTAATTACGTTTAATTTAGAAAGATTTGACAAATTGTATTACAAGATATTTTTTAAACATATTAGCATCATCGATTAATCAAAGTATTAAATAATAATAAAGAAATTTGAACAAAATACATAAATTCTCAACCAAATAGTTGAATTTTCAACTAAAAAGGATCAATTTTCAACCACATTATTGAATTTTGAACTAAAAAGGATTACTTTTCAACTAATAATTGAATAAATGAATTACTAGTTACGAAATCTAATATTTAACCAATAAGATGAATTTTTGACAATAATGGTGGAATATTCAACTGGAACAATTACATTTTCAGTTGAGGAAATTAATTTTCAGCAACAGCAGACAATTTTAAACGAAATAGTTCAAATTTACACTGGAATAGTTAAACTGGCAGTTAAAAAATTAATTTTCAGCTAAAGAAAAAACAAATTTTCAACAAAATGGTTCATTGTTCGACTAACGAGATGAACTTTTGATCAAAAAGATGAATCTTCCGACAAAAAAATTAATTTCTAACAAAGAGTTAAACTTTTAACCAATTGAATTTGCATTTCAAAAAAGATGAATTCTGAACGAAAAATGTAGTAGTTGATATTTTAACCAAAAGGGATTTCAATCTTTAATTAAGATTAATCGAATTTTCAACCAAGAAGACAATACTTAAACCTGAATTTTCACCCAAATACTTAAATTTTCGACTAAGAACGATCACTTTTCAACCAAAAATAGAATAGTTTAATTTTCGCTGAAAAAAATTGTCTTTCAAATCCAAGAACGAATTTTCAAAAAAACAGTTAAATGAAGTAATGTAAAGCTACTTTTACGAATAAAAAATCATTGTTGTTCAATTTTGTATTGCAATTTAAGAAAAATCAAGCATGCTGACGAAAAAATTCGCTGACTTTGAAAAATAATGTCCCGTAATTTTCAGGTTTTTCCAGGTAGGGTCGACCCTCTTGTATTAATCTTTTCATTACAAATTTAACTGCTTAGTTTAATGTTGAAATAATTTGTTCAAAATTCATTTCATTACCCAAAAATTCATCTCTTTGATTGAACGTGTAATTATTTTGTTTTGGAAAATTGTGAATTAGTTTTTTGTAATCAAACTTTTCTCTCATTCTTTCAGCAAATAATAATCTAGAAACTAAATTTTCACTTTTGAATTAAACTGAAACTTAGATTTTAGAGAACCTCTTAGGTCTCCTGAAAATCGGCCAAATTTAGGTTGATTCATTTTACTGTACCACCCTTCAAATAGTAATTAGGGCTTTTTTATATTAAACAATAACTTAGTAGTCGTTTCTTTTTCAAATATGTAAACTATACTTAGTTTGGTACTTAAATAATGATTGTGTCAATGTTACAATTGAAAAAAAAGATTCCAGAAGCTGATAAAAGTAAAATTTCTAATTATTATCACACAAATTATGTTCTTATTTGTGAAAATTATATAATTCGTTACCTTGATTTTCAGTAATACTTTATTTCATTTCATTGAGTTTTCGAAAATTTATGAATTGTAAAATTTTAAAAATTTGTATTTCGAATAAAATTGAAAGACTTGTAGGCAAATTAATATGAACAATTGTCAAATTTCATGATTAGGTTTTTTCTTCGGTAATTTCCGTGATGTCTGATTAGAATTTATTATTTCGTCAATTCTTATTGAAGCATTTGCGTTGCGGGATGGATGCCGGCCACATATTACATAATTTTAAATGCTATCTTTTTTGTTTTTTGTCCAGGGAAAAGAAATTTTCTTTGGACTTTTTCAGATCACAGTAGGAGTATTTTTATTTTTATTTTTTTGTTTGTTGTGGTCCAAATTTGGTCGTTTTTTTCCTGTTATTTTTTGCAGGAATTTTTATCAGTTTTTTAATAGGAGCATAATTTTTCGTGATATAACTTTTAAATCATTACAAACTGTAATATCTACAAAACTCTACTTTTTCAATTTAAACTAATTGTAAGGTGCTTCTCCCTTGAATTCTTTCCTTTAAAAAAATGTTACCACCTATTTTTTCCATTCATTGGCAAAATAATTCTTAGAGCTTGCAATTTTTGTTTTAGGACACAAAAGAATTTTGAATTTCTTAGTTAATAATTTAACCCCATGAGTAATCATTTATAATATAAACTACATTAATGATATTACAATATTTTTTATTTTTTAGTCATGCACAAGACATTGAAAAGTCCTTGTACTAGAAGTAGTTGATCCTGAAAATTTCATTCCAATAAAAAATAATTCAGTCATTGCAAGCGTATTTAAATTTTAAACAATAAAGTGTGCAAAATTTATATTATATCTGTTAATATATTTGGGAATTATGATGATTGTTGCATACTATGCGTATTTTTAACAAAAAATTATTAGATTTTAAAGAATATTTACAATTTTTCAACAATGTTAGCTTATGTAGATGTGCTTCACTTAAACTTTCGATTTTTAAACAAAAAATCATTCGACTTAATTTCAATGAATTTTGAATTAAATAATAAAATTTACAAGCTTGATAAATTTTGGATTGTAGTGTTAGAGCTTTTGCCGGAAATTGAAACTTTGGTTCAAAAATCACTACATTTCTAAAAAATTTAATAATAATTAGCAATTCTAGGTGGCGTTGGTGATTTACATTAAGAATGGGTACTTCTTAATAAATATCATTAGGTCGAAAGAAGATTTACAATCCTCAACAAAAGGTTGTGATGTTAGCGTATTTCGTAATTATATTTGAACAATATTCACAATATTTAATCAATAATATTTATCAGTCTTATAAATAATAAAAAATAGATTGAAAAATATTTACAATTATTCAACAACTTTATGTTACATATATTAACTATTTCCTTTAAAAATGGGTGATTTTAAGCAAAAAATATTGGGATTAAGGGAAGAATTTTAATCCTTAACAATTTTTTGTTATATTGTGTCTTTCAAATTTGCTATTGTTATTGAAATTTTATTGTTATTGTTATTAAAAATCATTATATTCAAAAGAATGTTCACAGTATTTGAACTGTAATATTTATTAGGATTTTTATTAATAAAAAATTATAT